>VZRW01006878.1:204696-221033 GCA_013398125.1 Aegotheles bennettii | reverse complement strand
CTGCTCCCAACGTGGGGAGAAAAAGAGGGGGTAAAATCGCTAATAACCTCCCCCGGCCCCAATTTCCCCCAAATTAAGGATGCTGAGGGTTGATTCCGGTGCCCCCCCCTCGGGGATGTTTTGGGGGCGTTTGAGCTCCGCTTGGGTTCTCTGATGTCTAATAAGGGGTTGAGCCAGCACATCCCTAATGAAAGGAAAAAAACCAGTGGGGTTTGGTTGGGGTTTTTTGGTCTTTTTTCCCTTTTTTCCTGCTGTTTTCAGGCTGGGGCAGACAGGCAGGGTGGGGGATCACGGAAAAAAACCCTCATTTCCTCAGGAAACGGAGTGAGAGCCTTGGCTGAAAGCTGGGACTCTGGGAATTTGGTGCTTTGGGGGCTTCATGGATCCCCTATCCCGTGCGTGCAGGGGTTTGTGCCCGGAGCTGCGCATTGCAAAGTGTAAAAACAAGGGGAAAAAAGTGAAAGGGGAGGGGAAAATCAAACAAAATCAAATCAGATTTCAGCAGTGATAAAATCTTTCAGTTAAAGCTTTGCTCCCCTGCGGGTCACAGGCTGCAGGCGGGCACTGGGGGGGGATTTCGGGGTTGGAAATGGAGGTTCTTGCACAACCAAGGAAGGAAAATGCCTTTTTCTTTTAACCCTTTTTCCTCCCAAGGTGGGGAATTAAAGCAAAGCTGCTGTTTGGGCTCTGGGGAGAGGAGGGGGTTTGGTGTTGATGGTGCTGGGGGGGGGGTTGGGAATGCTGTTGAGGACTGGAGTTTTCATTGCATGCACGGCCCCACCGGGGGAGCCCGAGGCACGGCTGTGCTGGGTCCCTTTGGGGACGATGGGGACACCCAGGTGGGTGGAACCCCCACCCTGCGCCCCATTGGCAGTGAAGGGATGTGACCGGGATGTGACCACTCAGTGGCAGAGGGCAGGGTGGGTTTTGGGGTGCTCACCCCTCGGCAGAGGGTGGGGGGTTGTTTTTCCCACCAGGAGCCACTGGGGCTGGGTGGCCGGGCTGTGCCAGGGGGGAAGGAAATGGCCACAGCAGCACGATAAGGGCCGGCTGCCAACCCGCAAGGTTTCCCCTTGTTTTTCTGCCGGGGATGAGATAAGAGCTGGGCACCGGTGCGAGATAACGCCTGGGGCACAAGGAACCAGGAGGGAGTCCGTCAGCAGCCTGAATTCAAGGTGCCATCACCTTTGGGTGCTCAGAGGGACCCATGGGGTGTCCCAGGGTGCGCATGGGTCACAGGTGGGGTGTGGAGCGCGAGCGAGCTGGGAGTTTTGGGGTGAAAAGCCATTTTCTGCACTCCCAGCCTTTCTTGGGGGATCCCTGGCACAGGGGGGGTCCCTCACCCTGCTGCGGGGCTGGGAGCCGGTGGAAGAGGAGCAGGCTTTATTCCAGGCTGAAGGGGAGGTTGCACAACCCGGCCCCGGGGGAAAGTGAGGCGGGTTCAGGCTTTGCTCAGCTTTTGGCTCCAGCCTTCGTTCTTTCCATAACCTTCCTCCGGCGTTTGTTTAGCACTTTACTACCCCAGAGCCATTCGGGATTTAGCTCCCCGGAGGAGGAGGAGGCAGCTTGAGAGGGTGCGTATTCCTTCCTCACCAGCCCTCCTCCTCCTCTTCCTCCACCCCGAGCCGCTGAGCCCCTGTTTGCCCATCTCCCCGTGCAGATGTCGACCTACAAGCGGGCGACGCTGGACGATGAAGACCCCCTGGACTCCATCAGTGAAGGCGATGGGTACCCCAACGGCTTCCAGGTAGGGCTTCAGGTGTGTTTTAGTGGGGAAAAAAGGAAGTGTTAGGTCCTACCAAGCAGTAAAAGGGGTTGTGGATGGGTTTTCCACCTGGGACCAGCCGGGCAAAGTCCGGCGTGGGCAGAGCTGTGTTGGCTCTTGCTGCCCTTTGCTCCCCTCCTGGCGCCGGGAGCCGGCGGTGGGGCTGGGTCCTGGCTCTGCTCTTTGCAACGCCCCAGCGCTGGGTTTTTCTGCCGGTCGAAGCCCTTCCTGGCGTGGCCGGGGCGAGCAATTCCCGCGGCGGTGGGAGCTTTGTCCCCGCACCAAAGGGAATTGGGTTAATTCCTCCCCACGCAGCGGGAAAGCGGCTTAAAAAGGGCCGAGGGTGGCGAGAAAAAAAACCCCACGGCTGCCAGCGCCTGGCCTCGCTGGGAAAGATTTGGGGCTGGAGCGATGCTCTCGGTGCTGGCCCCGCTCCCAGCCCCATGGGTGTCTGCTCAGAATGGTGGTTTCAGCCCCAAAAATCAGGGCTCTGCTGTGGTTTTGCCGTGGCCGTCTCCGCGCGCCGTCGCATGGGGATGTTTCCTGGGGATGTTTTTCGGTGGAGCAGGAGTATCCTGTTACGGCACTTCCCGCAGCCCCCACCCTGTCCCAGTGCCGGCAGTGGGGACGGGGACATGGACGCTTGGAGGGGCACAGCTGTGCTCGAGGAAGGGTTTGGGGTGGCACGGGGTAGCAGGTGAGCCTGTTGAAACACTCGCCCTGCTCCCTTTCCTGCCATTGTGCTGCCCTTCCTGGACAGTTTCTGGAAGGCAGCTGCTGCCTTTCCCAGCCCGTGCCAGATCCCAGCCCAGATCCATGCTGTAGGAAGCAATGGGAGATGCTCCAGTGGGTTTTCTCGCCGGCGGGGAAACGATGCTGCTCTTCCCGCAGGTGAACTTCCGCGGCTCCCGGAGCAGCCAGGGGTGCTGGGCTGAGCGGACGCGCCTTGAGAAGCAGCTGGGGGTGCTGGTGGGGGTGCTGGTGGTCATGCTGGTGGCATGTCTGCTGGGTCTCCTCTTGCAGTACAGAGCCCGTAAGTCCTCGCGCCGCGCGGGCGTCCTACCCCCCTGACTGGGTTGCTGGGGTGTTCCCTGGGATGGGATGCTCGGTTGTAGGATGGGATGCTTATCTGCATCCCTCACGCCAAGGTGGGATTCTTGGGTACCAGGCAGGGTGTTCAGGTGTGGGGTGGGATGCTTGGGCACAGGACAGGATGGTCACCTGCATCCCTTGCCCTGGGGTGGGATGCTTGGGTGCAGAACGGGATGGTCACCTGCATCCCTTGCCCTGGGGTGGGATGCTTGGATGTGGAGCGGGATGCTCAGGCACAGGAAAGGAGCTTGCCTGCATCCCTCGCCGCAGGCTGGGATGCTCAGGCAGTGTGTGGGATGCTCAGGCACAAGACAGGATGGTCACGGGCATCCCGTGGCCCAGGGTGAGATGCTTGGGTGCGGGATGGGATGCTCGCCTGCATCCTTCACCCCAGGGTGGGGTGCTCAGGCACTGAGCAGGTTGCTTGGGCATGGGATGAGATGTTTGTCTGCATCCCTCACCCTGGGATGGGATGCTGGGGCATGGGATGGGATGCTGGTCCATATTGCTTGCCCTGGAGCAGGATGTTAAGGTACAGGGCAGGATGCACAGGCACCAGATGGGATATTTGCCTGTGTCCTTCATCATGGGGCAGGATGCTCCCTGGTAGAGCTCATCACACCATGGTGGAGGAGCTGAACCACCAACGGGTTGATGAGGCACTTGAGGCCGTGGTCTGATGGTCTGATGGTTGGGAATATGATGGGATAAAGGTTGGACTTGATGACCCTGGAGGTCCCTTCCAACCAGAATGATTCTATGATTCCCACCCCCAGGGCCACCTGCCATGTGCCTGTCAGAATCCTGCATCTCTGTCACCAGCTCCATCCTCAGCTCACTGGACCGGGCAGTGAATCCCTGCGAGGACTTTTTCAGCTACGCCTGTGGGGGCTGGATCAAGGCCAACCCCCTCCCCGACGGCCACTCACGCTGGGGCACCTTCAACAACCTCTGGGAGCACAACCAGGCCATCATGAAGCATCTGCTGGGTGAGTCCATGGGAGTGGTGAGACCACCACGGGACTGAGGAGCCCTCGTAGGTCTGGGCAATACCAAACCTGTGCTCACAGGGACGTAAGGTTGGAGTTAAAGCCCAGTGAGAACCAGTCCCTGACACACATGCTGCAAGGACATTGGGAAGCAGATCCTGGCAGTGTTTGCTCTCCTGGATGCCCATGGGATTTTTGACCATGGTGCTGCAGCTCTTTGGTGCCGAGTAGGGGAAGGGTCCTGGCCTTGGCTCTGCAAACCCTATGGCTGCATTCCCAGCAGCTCTGAAATCCAGGATTTGCACCCTAGGCTGCATCCAGAGGCCGTAGCACCCCAACTGCACCTCAGGGACGTGGCTTTTTCCTCCCGCTGTAGCTTCCAGCCTTTGTGAGCAGCCTTTTTGGGGGGCTGGCTGCCAATCTGGCCATTTTTAGGGGGGGCGAAACTCCCCCAACAGAGGAAGGAGCCTGGGCTCAGCCTCTGGTGTGAACACCGAAGCGGGGCAGCTTATCCAAGCGACTGGTGGGGACGGTTTGTTCAAGCTTTGAGCAAACAACTCGCTCCTTATCAGCACTTTCCACTGCTCCGGGGCCGGTTATCTGAAAAGAGAGGGTTTGGGAAGAGTGTTGTCTTTTGGGAGAAGGGGGGTGGCGCGGGAATGGCTTCATCCCCGGCTCTTCCCGCAGAAATCTGGCGCTGGTTTTACCAGGAGAAGGGACTGGGCCTCCAGCCAAGCGGTCGCGCTCGGCATTTCCTTGAATTCCTCGGAGCCGAGGGACCTTTAGTTAATAAAACCACACAGCTGAGAAGCCAAAGGTGCAGGCTGTGTCGTGAGGAAAATAAATAAAAAGAACACCAACCCTCTGGGGAAGCAGAATTTTAGGGGGGGAGAAAATAAAAGGATGGGTTTGGAGGCGGAGGAGAAAAATGGGTTTATTGTTCCTTCTTCAGGAATAAATAATATGGGGCTGGGGAGCACCAGCCCCAGGGGCAAGGGCAACGCAGGGGGCTGGATGATGCTGGGAACATCAGAGCTGCTGGGAAAATGCTTCTTGTTTTTTCTTTCTTTATCTTTCTGCTCCAAAGAGCCAGAGCAGTCGCTGCGGGTGGGAGGGAGGAGATGGGGGTAGGAGGCCAGGAAGGGCTGGGGGCAGTGGGATGCTTCTGGGGGCACCGGTAGGGCAACCCTCGGCGCCTTTTCGGAGCCTGGCTTTGCCCAGAATGGGGTTGAATATTTCTCTGGTGGAAGGGTGGGGTCTGTGGTGTCCCTGGAGACCTCCTCTGAGCCCCCCTGGGTACCTCCCGCAGAGAACACCACGGCCAACGTGTCGAGCGAGGCGGAGCGCAAGGCGCAGCGGTACTACCAAGCCTGCATGAACGAGAGCAAGATCGAGGAGCTGCGCGCTGCCCCGCTCATGGAGCTCATCCAGAAGGTTCGTCCCTTTCCTTGCAGAACAGCCACCCTTCCCTGTGGAAAACAAGGGGAAAAGCTCACTTACGGGCACTCCCAGCACCCTCCAGACCCCTTTCCCGGTGCTTCCCGGGGAAGAGCATCTCCCAGGGCAGGCGAGAGGCAGGGATTTATAGGCAGGACTCGCCTCTCCGGGGCTTTTTAGACCCACTGCAAGGTGTTTCCCTGCAGGATGGGTGTTGGGATGTTTAAGCATTTCCAGATGGCTGTTCCTTACCCGAAAGCTGGTTGCTGTCTTTCCCCAGCTGGGTGGCTGGAACATCACGGGTCCCTGGGCCCATGACAACTTCAACGCGACGCTGCGGGAGGTGACGGCGCATTACCGCACCTCGCCCTTCTTCTCCGTCTACGTCAGCGCCGACTCCAAAAACTCCAACAGCAACGTCATCCAGGTGGATCAGTCGGGGCTAGGCCTGCCGTCACGGGATTACTACCTGAACAAGACAGAGAATGAGAAGGTAAGGTCACCGTGGGAAATCTGACTTTGCCCAGGAGGTGCCATGGTTGGGTGGCACCCACCATGGTGATCCTCCCCATCTCATCACGTAGGTGCTGGCTGGGTACCTGAACTACATGGTGCAGCTGGGGATGTTCCTGGGAGGCACCGACGAGAAGTCAACGCGGCAGCAGATGCAGCAGATCTTGGACTTCGAGACGGCGTTGGCCAACATCACCATCCCGCAGGAGAAGCACCGGGATGAGGAGGTCATCTACCATAAAATGACGGCTGGAGACCTGAAGGTAGGGATGGAGCTGGCGACCATCCCTGCTCTGATGTGGTTTGGAAAGCGGGAAGGACGGGTGGAGGTGACTCTGCTCCTCTGAGGAAGCCCAGTGCTGGCCAACACTGCCTGGGGAGCTGTTGTGCAATAGCTTGGCCTGTGTCCTCCTTGGGGAAATCCCACCCTGACCCTCTCCTTCCAGCCTCCGGGCCACCCCTGGGGCCGGCAGCTGTCCCACCGCGGCACTGACGCCCTCCCAGCACTGCTGCACGTGGTCTGGCTGTGGACGTCAGCCCGGTCACCTCCTGGTGTCCCCAGAGGGGCCTTAATGGGTTGTGTCAACATTTTTGACACCCGCCCCACTTTCTTTTCCTTTGCGGGAGGAACTTGTTTACTCCCCTCTGACCTTTGGAGGATGCTGCTGTTCTGGGAACCAGTCCCTGCAAAATCAGCTGAATCCCTCCAACTGGGGAAGCAGCTGCCACCCCTCTGTGACGGCTTTTGGGTCCGTAGCAGCATCGTGGCTTTTGCAGGAGCTGGCGCCAGCCGTGGACTGGATGCCCTTCCTCTCCACGGTCTTCTACCCCGTGGAGCTCAATGAGTCGGAACCCGTCGTGGTCTACGCCAAGGAGTACCTGGAGCAGGTCTCCGACCTCATCCTGGCCACCGATAAGTGGTGAGAAACCCTCTGCCCACACAGAGGGGTGCCCGGGGTGGGTAGGCATGTCCTGCTGCGTGCTCACCGCCTCTTGCCACAGTCTCCTCAACAACTACATGATCTGGAACCTGGTGCGGAAAACCAGCCCCTTCCTTGACCAGCGCTTCCAGGATGCTGAGGAGAAATTCATGGAAGTGATGTACGGGACGAAGAAGGTGAGGGGGGAGTCCCCAGCACCCCCAAATCACCATTAAAATGTTGACGGCCTTTTAAGCCAAGTCCCCATCATGTTCCACCCAAAAAACAGGGATGTGGGGCAGTTTTGGGGTGACAGCTCCTGTGGGGGGGGATGGATGTGGACCCCATCTCCCAGCAGGGCATGGGGATGGGATGTGGGGGGCTTTGGCTGTGCCACTGCTGATGACCCCCTCTCGTCCCGTGCAGACCTGCCTCCCACGCTGGAAGTTCTGCATCAGCGACACGGACAACAACCTGGGCTTTGCCCTGGGGGCCATGTTCGTCAAGGCCACCTTCGCCGAGGACAGCAAGCGGGTGGTACGTCCCCCATGGTGCAGCGTGTGAGCCACCATGGTGGTGGATGGTTGGGACAGTCAGTGTTTCTCTCCCCACCTTTTGTTCACCGTGCATCTCTGTTCACTGGGTTTTTCACCGGTCTGTGTGGCATCTCTGCATCCGGGCCTCTTCCTCCCTACTGATGTGGTGGGTCCTTGACCTCCTGAGGTGGGAAGCCAGCTCTCTGGACCGACGTTGTGCTGCCCTGTTTTGTCTAGGCAGAGGAAATGATCACAGAGATTAAAACAGCCTTCGAGGAAAGCCTGGAGACCCTGCAGTGGATGGATGAAGAGACAAGGAAATCTGCCAAAGAGAAGGTGAGGAGCTGGCAGCAGCGCTGGGGAGGAGAGGGTGATGGTGAAGGGTAGTGGAGCCAGATGAGCCTGTCCTTGCATCCCTGGCATCAAAAGCACTTTGGTCTTTGTCACCCACCAGGCAGATGCCATCTACAACATGATTGGCTACCCCAAGTTCATCATGGACCCCAAGGAGCTGGATAAAGTCTTTAACGATGTGAGTTGGTTAGATACGTCCCTTGGGTCTCCCATTTCTCCCTCCACTAGCATGTGCAGGACATAAGCCATGACCTCAGGGCAGCCTTGAACCCCAGGTTTCCTCCAGAAGGGTCTCAGTGATGTCCTTGGCCCTTCTCTGGGACTTCCCAGAGAGCACCGGGTCAGTCCTGGGGTGGCTGGGTCTCTAGTGATCCCTGCTTGGGAAGAGGAGGAGCTGTTTTCTGTAATGGTGATTCATTACCCTCCTGAGACTCCGCAGATGTTGGAGAGGAGGAGAAACAAGAGTGGCCGTAACTCAGCTGGCTCCGGAAACTCCAACATGACCATGGAAGGAGGAGTGGGGCCAGGCGATCACCGCACGCCGCTCACGCTTTGCTCTTTTGCAGTACGAGGCTGTGTCTGATCTCTACTTTGAGAACGTCATGCAGTTCTACAACTTCTCAGCCAGGGTCACAGCTGACCAGCTCCGGAAACCACCGAACCGGGACCAGTAAGTCCCCTGCTCTGCTTCCCTGTTGTGCTCAGCGGGGAATATTGCAGTATCTGGAGCACTGGGGTTTGGTGTCCACCAGACCACACTGGTTTTGGGGAGTTAAAGTTGGGCAAACGTCGGTGCTGGGTTTGTGCTGCCACGTTGGCCATGTCTGTGTCCTTGCAGGTGGAGCATGACACCCCCGACGGTCAACGCATACTACTCTCCCACCAAGAATGAGATGGTCTTCCCCGCCGGCATCCTCCAGGCACCTTTTTACACCCATGCATCTCCTAAGTAAGAGCCTAAGGAAGACGGGGAGGGCAGGATTCCCAGATATCCTCCCATCATAGAATCACAGAATCATTATGGTTGGAAGGGACCTCCAGGGTCATCAAGTCCAACCTTTATCCCATCATATTCCTGACCATTAGACCATCCCAAAACTTGAGGCTACATTTCATGGCTGCGGGGAGCAGTGGCTGCTCTCTAAATCTCAGCATTGCCCTCTCGCAGGTCACTGAATTTTGGTGGGATCGGCGTGGTGGTGGGCCATGAGTTGACACATGCCTTTGATGACCAAGGTATGGCCAGGGCCAGGCAGGCGGGCTGCTGCAGGGGTGGCTGGTGGGGTGATAAAGGACCTGCTATGTTTTTTGGCAGGCCGGGAGTATGACAAGGATGGCAACCTGCGTCCCTGGTGGAAGAACTCCTCGGTGGAGGCCTTCAAGCATCAGACAGCGTGCATGGTGGAGCAGTATGGCAACTACACCGTCAACGGAGAGGCTGTCAACGGCAAGCAGACCCTTGGGGAGAACATCGCTGACAACGGGGGCCTGAAGGCTGCTTACCGGGTAGGACAACAAAGCTGAGGAGATGTGGTGGGTGGCACAGTGTGGTGGGGTTGGTGTTGTCCCCTGAGCCCACTGTGCTCCCTGGTCTCCAGGCATATCAAAACTGGCTGAAAAAGAATGGGGATGAGGAAACCCTGCCAACCCTTGGCCTCACCAACCACCAGCTCTTCTTTGTGGGCTTTGCTCAGGTAGGTCACCTGGTGGTGGGCAGCAAGGATGGATGCACAGGTTTTTGGGGGTGGAGGTGTGTCCAGGTGATGTTGGAAGGGTGTGATGGCAAAACTGAGGTCTCCAGAGCTGCTGCATGGTGGATGGAGAACCAGATCGGGGGGGTGCTGGCTAAAACATGAGACCAAGCTGGAGCTTGAGCTGTGTTGGTGCTCATCATGCGAGTCCGGTTGGGCCCCGAGCGGGGGCCCTGTGGTTGTGGACGCGGCGCTCGCGCCTCTCGCCTCCCGTTCGCAGGTGTGGTGCTCGGTTCGCACGCCGGAGAGCTCGCACGAGGGGCTCATCACCGACCCCCACAGCCCCTCGCGCTTCCGCGTCATCGGCACCGTCTCCAACTCCCGGGAGTTTGCGGAGCATTTTGGCTGCCCCCTCGGCTCCCCCATGAACCCCCCCAAGAAGTGCGAGGTCTGGTGATGGGCGAGCGCTGGAGGGAACCGGTTGCTGGCTGCTTCATCCCCTGCCCACAGCTGACATTCCCTGGTCCTTCTGAGAGGCTCAAACCACTTCTCCGTGCAGCGAACCGCCCGGCTCTCGGCTGGAGCGGCGCCTCACGTCCCCGGTGTCACCCGAGGTTCGATCCACTGTGAAAACTCCTCATCCCCTCGCTCGTTTGTGAAGTGACTTCGATTCGGGGTCTTTTCTTGCCCACCGTGACCAGGGCACGTGTGTTGGACCCCATATTTACCCACACAGCCGCCCGGCCTGACCCACCGCCCCAGCACAATGCCTCTGATTTTTTTTTATTCCCTTTTGGAGGTGATATTCCCTTTTATTATTCCCTTTTGGAGGCGATAAAGGGAATGCTGTGACCCCGGCGGGTCTGGCTGCGTGTCTGAGTACACCCTCTGTACCTTCCCTTCTCCAAAGATGCGCACACGAGGATGGAAAATATTTTAAGATATATTTTTTAGGGGGAAAATATATATATTTTTTTTTTTTATCATGCGTTGTGGAATACACTGGAAAATTTCAGGGAAAATGCATTTAGAAGCCTTTTTCTTTTTTAGTAAAATATTAGTATATTTATTAATTTTTTTGTTTTTACTCAGCACGTCTGTAGGTGCAGTCCCTCGGCCAGGGAAGCCGGATGGGGCTCCGGATCACGGGTTTCTCCGGGAGGGACTGTCCTTAGAGGATGCTGATGGGGGAAATTGGGAACAGCGGGCTTGGGGACAAGGCTGGAGGATGCTGCAGGTGGCAGAAAGGTTCTGCTGGGCTGCTGCAGCTCCTGGGATTAGCTTTAATTTCAGAGTGCAAAGGGAAATGTTGATGTGCCAAAGATGTAACAAAGGTGGTGACGGGGTGGGGGAAGCACCCGGTTCTCTCTGTCATCCCCTTTAAAGCAAGGTTTGCCATGATTTCCCAGCCCAAAGCTTCCCCAGACAAGCGCAGGCAGTTCCTGCCGCTTCTCCGCTCACTGTCGTGCCCAGGAGACTGCAAGCCCCAAAAATCACCGTGCAGCCCCAAACCTCCATCCCTCCGTGGCCAGTTTGGCACTGGTGTGAGATCTGGCTGGGATGGGGCCAGGGGCTTGCTTAAAGGATTTTTTTCATGTTCCTTTTGCAGTTTTGAGAGGAAACCACTGACGGTAGCTCAGGTGCTGCATTGTCTCGTGGGGCTCCTTCTTGCAAAGATGTAGAGGGATTTTTAATATTTATATGTAAAAGGAGGGAGGGGGGGGACCTTTTGTAACTATTTTTTCACCCTACATGTGGGATTATCGTAATTGAAATAATAAATACTTTTTACTGGGTCTGGAACTGCTCATGACTTGTTCTTTTCGGATAGCAGGAGAGTCTTGCATCGCTTCATCTGCATTTTTCACCCCATCCACACTGCTGAGGCCATCCTGTGCTAACCAAGCCAAGGAGGCTTTTCCCAGCCCGTGCTTGGCGTCTGTTGCCTCTCTCCCAGGCTAAAGCCAGGCTTTTGTGTCCAAAACCCTCACTCTCGCTGTGGGTGGTTGTCTGCTTTCCACCTCCATGGCATGGCCCCACACATCTCCCCAGCAGGGAGGTCTTTCCCGGATGCTCTTCCTTCTTCTGGGTGAGTTCTTGGCCAGCTGGGCGTTGCACAGATCCAGCGGGATGGGTCCCACACAGGTTGCTCTCCAAACAGCCTTATTTATAGCTCCGTGCTGCTGGCTGGATGCTGCTGGCTTGGGAACTCAGGCCAGTGTTTGCTCCCAAACGGATGCTCTGTGGCTTTGTCAGGCTCGCCCAAAAAATGCAAGGCAGGACCTGGATGGCAGGACCTGGACTGCAGGCTCCTGGCTGAGCCTCACCCCAGCACGTGGGAGGGCTGATGGCTGTAGAACGAGCCACACGCCGGGTGCTTGTTTGCTATTTAGCCCTGGCTCATTGGCAGGGATGGATTTGGGCTGCAGCCTCCAGGTTTTGCCTCATCAAGAGTGATTTATTTTTTTTTTTGGAAATAGAGCACATTGGCTGCTGGGATGGGCAGGACTGAGTCAGCAGCATGCTGGGAATGTGACTGTTGCATAAATAAGATGGTAAATTTTCCCTCGTGCTGTTCTTGCTGTGTTTTCTCTCCCTGATTTAAATCAAAACGTGATAAGAGAGTGCTCGCTTTCTGCTCGGCCGACTCGGTGCGGGGCCCTCGGTTCCCTGTGGAGCTGGGAGAGTGGCTGTGGCTGCTGTTCTCCCAACGATCTGGCTGGAAATGGTGGAGCAAACCCACAGAGGGCGGTGGAACCGAGAAAATCGCTGCCTGCGCTCTCCGCTTCTGGGCTGGCAGGAGTTGGCCACGCTCTCATCGTGGTGTCTCAGCCCGGAGAGGTCAAGTTGGAGGTGCTTCAGCCATCCAAAAGGGAAATATTTTGGCTCTCTGGGGTTTACTTGCAGTGAAGGACTGGGGCTGGTGGGTGGGGGCTTGGGACAGTCCCAGCGCAGGAAGGGTTTCAAGGGCGAGCAGTGGTTTGCGTGGTGGTGGGGGATGCAGTGGTCAAGGCTCCCCGTGCTGGGCTGGGAGCTGGTGGTGGATGTTTGCCTGCCTGGGAAGCAGGCAGGAGGTGAATCATCCCGCTCGCATGCCAGTGCCTGGCGTGGGCTTGCCTGATCCTGGGTGGTATTTGCTTTATTTTGCACTCAGCCATGCCCCAGAGCACCGAGATGTTTGCTGAAGGCTGATTCCGGGTAGGAGGAAGAACAGGGAAAGCTCTAAGCAGGGCTGTTTTGGGCTGTTATTTATGGGGTTTTTTTGCCTAGAGGGTGTTGGAAGGGGATCAGTGTGAGGAAAAGCAGGAGAAGCCCAAAGAGGGAGGTGCTGCTGTGCTGTGCTGGGTGAAAGCGAGGGCTGGGAGCATTGCTGGAGCCTCCAAAATGAGTGGAAATGGTGTTTGGTCATAGGTTTCGTGGGGCTGAGCTGACCTTCTAGGTGCAAGAGGCTGACCCCAACCACCTGAACTGCTCTTGTCCTCCTCAGTCTTCCCTCTCCAAGCAGGACCTAATCCCAAACGCACTGGGTTCACCTACTGGATCATCAGATTTCAGGGCAATGAATGAGCTAAAAGCTTCCCCAAGCAATTCCTGCAGGAAAACAGTCCTTTTCCAGTGACACCCCGATCCTTTGCTCTCTTTTCCTAAGTTCACCAACAGTTCTGGCTCTCCTACTAGGTTCTTTGCTGTGAGGTTGTGAGCATCTCTGCTGTGCCAGGTAAGTGCAAGGCTGGTGGGCCTGGAAAAAGGGTCACTGATGCTCCGAAACAAGAGGTCAGCACTGTAAATTCAAGCTGCCCGGAGTGATACGTCAGTTCCCAGGTGCTGATAAAGCTAGCAGGAAAAACAGGAGGAAAAATGAAATGGAAAGGAACCAGCGGCAGTAGGAAGGGCATGAATCCAGCTGGCACTGGTTCAGGCTTGCCAAATCTGCAGGTTCTGTTGGCCAAATCATCCTAGGACTCTAGTATGGAAGAGAGACCTGTGTGTTTTTTTCCTGTTAGGGAAGAAAAAAGGGGGGATAAAGGGTACAAAGCTGGCTGGGGGGAGACATAGGCTCTGGGGGAGCTTTAAGGCAGAGCCAGGAGCCTGGCTCATTCGCGTGGCTAGCACGCTTTGGGAGCTTCAGCAGACAATATGGTGAAAATGCCATTTTTTTCCTTCCTAAACAGCCAATAAGAAGTGATATATCTAAAGATTCCGGAGCTGGGAGGCTCTTTCACAGCTGTGTTTACAGGCAGCTCTTTCTGTAGAACGGAGAGAGCCGTAGATGTCAATTTGCTCTTGGTCTGAGTTTCCTGCCACGTGCAGGGGTGTACCAGGAGCAGTGCCACGCCTGGCAGGCAGTCAATGGCACCCCTGCTCTGATCACACAGCTGTACTTGCACCCCAAAAATCATTACAGCAAAGCCTTCATGAGCTGTGGAGGGGGATTCGCCTTCCCAGCAGGCTGCAGACAGAAGAGATGTGGATACAGCAGCTCTCCAGGATGTCTGGAGATCTCTCAGGCCTTGGGCAAACTCCCTATCATGATGAAAGTTGCTCCTTTGTTCTCCCATTTGCAGGGGGCCTTTCTTTGAGGTCATTCTCATGTCTCTCTTCAGTCTTTAGTTTTCCTGGTGGGGAACTGGCAGTCAACATGGCTGCAAAGGAAAACTGAATCAGAAAAAAAATACCCAAAGTCCCCTCTAAATATTTATTCTTGGCTGCTGATGGAAATAGTCCCCATCCAGGACTTCTTTATAGGCTGGTGAGGCTTGGTTAGGCTTTTTTCCTTCAAAAATCTCATTGTTTTCCATCTCCTACAAGAAGTTTGAGGTAGATGCGAGCTTATCTCATCCCAGGTGTTTCCCTCACCCCAGTGCAGAATGAATAGCACAGAAAGGGAAACCAAACAGCATGCTAGACATCTTCCCTCTGCCACCAGCTCCACTAATAACTTCTGGCACTACACAGTGTGCTTGTTCGGTGTGGCTGTGCCCTGTAGATAGCAACTTAGTAAGTAAGAAACTATTCCAGTTGCAGAGCTGCTCTTGCTGGAGGCCACCACAGTGGCTGAAGCAGCGTGGCAGCTCACAGGAGCTTTCCTGCTGAGATCACACCTCAGAGGATGCCGTCCTCGTGTGCCCGCATGGGTGGGTGTCGTATCCTAACCCTGACCTGCACAAACACAACTCTTTAATAATCCGGAGCATGACTCAAAGGGAAGATGTACTTGAGCCTGTTCTACTGAAGGGTGCTGGGTGATATGGTTTAGGGGTGATGTAGGTAGGGGTTGGACTGGATGATCTTGAAGGTCTCTTCCAACCGTGATGATTCTGTGATTCTAAGTGCTGTGCTGAGTTTTGCTCTAGTGAACACCACTGAGTCCAGATCCTCCCCCAACAGATTTGTATTTTAAAACTCAAAGTCACTTTTCTGCTTACAAATGGGGCTGTTGTGGAGATGTGGATAGCTGTCACCCATGGGGTGGGTTTTCTGTAGTGTACAAGACCTTCTTTCTCCCTTCTTCTTTCTCCCTTCTTCT
The DNA here is from genome assembly GCA_013398125.1 of Aegotheles bennettii. NCBI lineage: Eukaryota > Metazoa > Chordata > Aves > Caprimulgiformes > Aegothelidae > Aegotheles > Aegotheles bennettii. The sequence goes on along the minus strand of VZRW01006878.1, from coordinate 206,209 downwards.
TTCTCCCTTCTTCTTTCTCCCTTCTTCTTTCTCCCTTCTTCTTTCTCCCTTCNCCTTCTTCTTTCTCCCTCCCTTCTTCTTTCTCCCTCCCTTCTTCTTTCTCCCTCCCTTCTTCTTTCTCCCTCCCTTCTTCTTTCTCCCTCCCTTCTTCTTTCTTTCTCCCTTCTGTCTAGTGCCAGTTGCTGCGTAAGTTACTCGTCAAGTACCTGAATAAACCACTGGGAGCTGCTTAATAAAAGAAACTTTCAACTTTTAAGAGTTTATTTGCGATTGCTTCCTCCTAAACTTGCAGCTGCCCAAAATATGCGGCAGCCAGGACACAAACAAACCAGGGAAAGCCTTCCTGGAGCAGCTCCTGTAGCTCCAGCAGGGTGAATGGGGCAGGGAAGGTGCTGGGAGTGTTTCCCTGGGACGTGCGGCGTGGCAGGAACGGGGGTAGGTGCCAGCGGCCTGGAATGAGCCCTCAGGAGCCAGCGGTGGGGCAGGACAAGTCAGGACAACCCAGTGGCTGCCTGAGTCTGCTCACAGGGCCTTTTCATCTACCCAAGGCAGCACAAGCGGCCTTCGCCCGCCGAGCTGGGCCCCGCGCTGGTCGTGAGGCCCTGAGCATGGCAGGGGCACGGCTGCCCTTGGGGGGCAAAGCAGCAGCACAGGGGGGTGAGGAGGGGGCTGCTGCCCTCAGGGCAGGCTCAGAGGGCCCTCCCCACGCCAGCCCCATTGCTCAGGGCCGCGGGCCTCCCTCACAGCGGCCGTGCGAGGCTGCCGGCCCTCACAGTGCATCATGAGGGGTCGCAGGGCTGTCCCTGCCAGCCGGCCCTGAGCCTGGGATGGTGCTGAGGGCCGCAGCGGGGCTGGAAGGGGGGGTTTCGGGCAGGGGGAAAGCCCCCACGCCCTCGGACTCGCAGCGGGGTGGGTGCTGCGGAGGCTCCGCACCCTCACAGCCGAGCGCTGCCGAAGTCTCTCCGGACTAAGCCGAAAGCGCCCGAAGCTGCGGCTTCGCCGCCCCCGAGAGGCTCCGAAGAGCCCCGAGCGCCCCCCGCCTGAGCGGGAATCTCTGCTCCGAGCCTATCCGAAGCTTCCCGAACTCCCTCGCGCTCTCGGTCTCCGGAAAGAGCCGAAGTTTCCCGAGCGCGGGGGTCAGGGGAGGTGCCGGGCTGAGCGCGGAGGGAGGGGGGGAACGCGGGGACGAGGGCGCGTGCGCCCGCGAAGCTCTCCGGAAGAAGCCGAGGTTTCCCGAACGCCGCTCGCCAGCGAGCGGCTCCGGAAAGAGCCGAAGGTTGCCGAGCGCCGATGGGCCGAACGGCTCCGGAGCGGCCCGAAGGCGCCCGAGCGTCCGTCCTGCCGGACTGCTGGAGGCGGCCGCAGCGCCATGTTTGATGCTCCGCTACTTCAGTGAGGAAAATCCGCCGGCATCGCCCGAGAGCCGCCACCGCGAAGGGCTCCGCTGCCCCCGGGGAGGGCGACCGAGACCCCCCGCCGCCGGCAGCTCATGAGCAGCGCGGCCTGAGCCGCC
>VZRW01006878.1:168074-204166 GCA_013398125.1 Aegotheles bennettii | reverse complement strand
CTGCTGTGGGGGTTCACCCCCTCCCCCGGGGAAGGCAGGGGGTCCCGCAGCCCCTGTGTTCCCCCCCCCTAGAGCAGCGGTGACCCCCAGGGGTAAACTTTTAATTATAAATGGCTCCCCCGGTGCCTCCGGTCCTGCCCAGGTAAGTGCTTTGGTTCTGTTGTTTGGATTTTAAACCCGGTTTTCTTCCAGCCGGAGCCGATTTCCACGCGATTTCTTTTATTTCCATTTATTGATTCGATTTATTTCTTCCTGGCTGGGCCGGTGCAGACGAGCCCCGGGTGGGACGGGGAGAGGCCACGCGTGGTGGGGAGCAGAAGGCTCCCACTCCACCGACCCCACCACCACCACCACGGCCACCGCTACAAAGAGCGCCCGGTGCTCGCTGCCAATGTTTTTTTAAAGGTCCTCGGTTCTCTGCTGCGACTAGGCCCCGAGTCAGGAGGGAAATACTGCAGGGATCAGCAGGAAAGTAGGGTGGCCAGCCTGCCTGCGAGGAGGAGGTTCTGTTCCCAGCGTGGGACAACATCCCCCTGGCAAACTGGTGTTTCTCCCCCCCCCCGAAGTTTTTGGGGGGGTGTGAAGTGAAAAACACACTGGGTGAAATGTTGCCGTGCTGTGCTGTGCAGGAGCGTGTTCTGCTCTTTACCAGTGGCAGTGACTTCAGTTTTAACACAGAAGCACAGGTTGGGGGTATTTTTTTTGCGCCGAGGGCTGTTGTGATGATGCCTGAGCTCTTCAAGGAATGTGTTCCCTGTGTACGAGCATTTCACTGCTCTCACTTTCATTTTTGAGGTGGGAATAACCGAATCCTTTTACAATCAGTTTTAGATCCATTGTTTTCTCGGGCTTCTGGCAAGAATCATTCTTGCCATGACCACAAATAACGTTGTTTAAATCATGAGACTGTTGACGTTACGGATTTGTTTGGGTCAAGTGAAAACCCTCTGAAGATTTCCTGGGGACGGACTCTGTGCCGGGTGTTTCTGGCGAGCTTGTGCTGTTCTGTAATTCCAGCTTGTGCTTTATTTAGGAAAAAAAAAGTGCGAAGGTGCTGTCATTACAAAGTCAGCGGGGTGGTGGTAAGTAAAACTGTTGCTCAGGGGAAATTTGGTTGGGTTTTGAGTGATGTGCCAAGTGTTACAGTGGGAACTGTTACTCCACACACGCACGGAGTCCGCGCTCGGCTGATCTTCCCAGCAAGGTGCTGGTTTGTCTGGAAAGGGTCTTTTTTAATGGTGAAGTTTGTGTGGGTCTGGGATCAGGAGTGTGCTGGGCTTCCTGAAGCACTTTATCTTCAAGTAATGGTTAAAAGCCCAGTGGAGGGACTTGAATGACTGGAAAGGGTCTTTTTTAATGGTGAAGTTTGTCTGGGTCTGGGATCAGGAGTGTGCTGGGCTTCCTGAAGCACTTTATCTTCAAGTAATGGTTAAAAGCCCAGTGGAGGGACTTGAATGACTGGAAAGGGTCTTTTTTAATGGGAAATGTGGTGGTTGAAGGGGAGAAGTTTGTCTGGATCTGGGATCAGGAGTGTGCTGGGCTTCCTGAAGCACTTTATCTCCAAGTAATCACTGAAAGCCCAGTGGAGGGATGTGAATGACTTCTCCAACATCTTTGAGGGCGACTTGGTGGTGGTTTGCAGGAGCGGCAGTGCCGTCGTGGCTAGGACAGGAGGACACTGTTGCTTTGGGTGAGTGTTGTCACAAAATACCTTGCCCACGTGAGGGATGAAGCTTGGGCTTACCTTTGAGCACAGCCTAAAAATACAAAGCCTTGGAGGGAATGGGCAAGACCCTTAAGGAGCTGTAGATGGTGTGACAGTGTGTCCCATCAGGGGGACCCAACTGGGCGCCCAGAGCAAGGGGTTGTGGAGGAGCAGAGAAGCATTAGGTAGATGTGACAAGTTACGAAGGCAGGGAAGTTAAGATGATATAGTCTGATTTTTATGTGTAGTTTCAAAAGAGGTTTTGAAAACCTTGTGTTTGACCAGTACCGCTCCTTAACTTTTAAACTAATAATGTGTCTTTGTAATATACACAGACACCGTTCTCGTTACCTTCAGGTTGAGCTGTACTCAGGTGTCCTGGCTGGGTTTTTTTCCCCCACTGAAACTTGCATGTGCTTCCAGGTAATAAACACAAGCCATTACCTTTTTTTCCACTGCAAAAGCGAGGCTTGGGGAGCACAGTTCATCTGTGATTTACTGGAGTGCAGAGGGTCATCCGAGTTCAGCCTTATTTTTAGCGCTGTTTGGTTTCTCTTTTTTCTCTGTTTTGATACGACTATTGAGGCAGCGTTACCCTACAGCAGATAAAGTTGCAGGTTTCTTCTGGCAGCTCAGAGTAAGCAGAGTTGTAAGTAAGCAAAGGCTCCTTCCACGGCAGTGCAAGGGTTTATTTGTTGACGTGAAGGTTTATTATATGTTAATGGGTAGATTAAGGCTCTGGCTTGGCCTTCTTGAACTAGAAGAGTTCCTGCGTGGTGAACTTTGTGTCTTTGAGAATACGTGTGGGTTTGGTACTTAATACATCATGAAATTGAACAGTTATCTGTATGATTGCAAAAAGAACCAGGTGAGAGAGAACTGTGCAGGTAAAAGGACTGTGTACTTCATTAGCGAGGGAAAAGAAAAATTCAGGAGGAAGAAGGGATGGTTTTTTCTTTTAAATATTTCTTGAAGGAAGGAGAAGCTGGAGAGTGATGGACATGAAGAACAGAAATGTTTTGATGCGAGTTTCATTCTGTTTCATGCTGAATAGGAAGTTATTGGAGCTGCTGTAAGACAAGGCAGAGCTCTGAGAAATTTCCCTAACGCAGTGGCCCCAGTAAGTTCAATTTTCCATGTGACAATAACTCGGGGTAGTTTTGTGGCTCTGGTGGTGGTGAGTATTCAATCAAACCTGATTTTAGGTAAAAATTATGCTCAGATGTTGTCGGTATGGACAAATCCTCCAGTTTGACTCTAACCCTTCTTTGGGAGGGATGGACAAGGGCTGGTGCAGTTGTGTGATGGTGGAATGACACACAGAGGGATATTATGAAAACCAAATCCCAATCTGCCCACCTTTGCTTGAGCTTTCAGACTGCTTCTCAGGAATAAGTTATGTAGTGAGACTTCCATAAAAATACCAAATAATGAAGGTGTCCTCTGGGCTGTGAGCTTTCTGTAGGCCTTTGTGCTTTTACCTTGGTGGTACTTCTCGTGCATGTTACACTACACTGTGTTTCTTTACTCTCCCTCATGCTTCCACGTAAGAGTATTTTTTTGTGTGCGTTATATTAAGCTGCTCTTTAAAAAGTGCCCATGCTGTGAATAAATTTTGTGGATCAATATAATTAGGTCACCAGTTTCTTCACAGCTCCAGCCCAGACACAGTCAAATGTTGCACTATAAAGGACAAACACTGATTTGTGTTGAACTGGGGTAGTCTTGCACGTCTGCTGGCTCTTCAGGGTTAATTTAACACTACATTGGAGCCAAATCAGAGCCGTCTTGGGCTCTGGGCTGGTGTCAGTAGGTTTTTGTTTTCTTTTCCAAACTTCCTTGCGTTTGGAGGGAGTTCAGCTTCCTGGTTGTTGATAGTCTCTGTGCAGGCACAAGTAAACTTGACCTTAATACATCCCTGTAGCTGTTTCAGCATGGCGTGGGTGTCTCTGGACACGGGTGTTCTTCAGGTTATTGCAGTGGGACAACTGCAGCACAGTCATGATGGGTTTTAACAGACAGGCATTTAAAATCTTTCTTTACTTCCCTCACTTTAATTCCGTTTCTGAGAAGCAGAGAGTGAGGTTCAGCATTTTTGGGGGGGATTTCTGGATGAAGTACATCCTCGCTGTGCGTGGAAACTTGGGTTTTGCTGATGTTGCCTCAGCAATTGAGCATCTGCTTTAGTTTCTCCTGAGTTGCTTCAGCTAACTGTGCTGTAGTCCCTTTCAGAAAGCAGTGTGCTGGTTCCTGCTCTGTTGGGTGGTGTGTTCTGGATGTGAGCAGCTTCCCAAAAGCCCAGGAGAATGGCAAGAAATACAGGATCGCTTTCAGGAGTGTAAGAGGCTGTGTGTGGAGTCGGGGTGAGCTTCTAGCAGGTTGTGCTGTTGGAGTAGGTCTGTGCTGGTAATCTTCTAGTTAAATTAAGACTGTTGAGGAGGATTTGGGTGCGTGGGATTTTGTGTCTTCCCTTAGTGAGCAAAGAGTCGAGCTGGAGGGGAAAGTGCCCAAGAATTTATCCGAGGCATCTTCAGCGTGCCAGGAAGGATCAGGGGCTCTGGTTTGCTGTGGTGCCCACTGAGAGTTCGGAGCCAATGCTGTCTCCCCTCCCTGCTGGCTTCTGCTACGAGTGGCTTTTTGCAGAGGAGGTGATACAGTGGCTCTCTGGGGTCATCTAAATATGAGGACCCAAGGATTAGGGAACTGCTTGGGCATAAAAGTCGTCCTGAAGAACGTGATTGTGGCTTTTGTGGAAAGCACTGGGTTCCCTGTGCCTCGGGTGGATCAGCTCCAGCTTCTGGGCACCCTTGACATGGAACTGGAGCTGGAACGAGAGCACAGTTGGAAGTTCTCTTCCAGATGCCAGTGGCATGAGGAATGGTGTTTGGAGCATTGTGGTCATGAAACGGGAGGAGTGCGAGAGGTGGGACGGAGGGGTGGAACTGGGCTGGGATCAGAGGTGTTCCTTGCTCTGTTTTTTCGAGTCCAGGAGTGAGCTGGCTGAAATTCTTGGCTGGATGAAGGGGAAGGAGGGCAATGGTGTTTCCACTTAGAAGTGCCGGAAGCCGTGGAGCTCTTACATCTTGGGAGGGTGCGTGGCAGGAGAGGAGCTTCTGAAGATGCAGAGACTTTCCGTGCTGCTCCGTGGCAGTGGCTCTTCTGCAGGGGAGGAACGGGCATGGGTTTGTGAGCATATTGCCAAAAAATTAAGTGCTTTTAGGCCTCTCTGCCATCTCCCCTGTTGATGTTCCCCAGCCTTGGCACATCTCGGCGTTCTTTCAAGCATAAATAGCTTTAATTTATTTAATGACAAAAGCTAATCATGTTATAGCTCAGATATGTCACTTTACCAGCTTTGTGAGATTTTTGTGGTGAAATGTCTTGGAGGAAACCATTCTTCCAAAAATGTGATTTCAGCTAGCTCATTTTCCTCTCATATCTGAGGACATGGTTGTGTGTGTTCTCTGGCAGAAGCCTGAGGGAGAAGCTTACTTTAGGCATTCAAATCTGTATGTATTTAATGTGCAACACTGATTTGGGAACACAGTTTGTGTTTTTATCTATGGTAAGAAGCGGGTGAGAGAGTGATAGGAGACTCAGGACAAATAACTTCCCTTCTAGATGCTGGGATGTAGAAGGATTTTCACTGTGTGTATGGGTTTTGTCCATCATCTTAGGGCTGAAAGGCTCTTTTGTGTCATTAGCAAATGTTGGGATGTGTTGATTTGGGACATTTGCCCCGTTTTTGTTCCATGAGCAGTGAAGATCTCTCTTTAGAAGTCGTAGGTAAGCTGTATTTTCTTTTTCTCCCTAATCCAGCAATTGCAGGGCTAGTCAACTGTCAAGTTTAGTTGTGTGTAAATCCCTTAATATGATTAGAGTTGCTGGAATTTTTACTCCGGGGAATTCTAGATGGGTAGTGTCACTGTTTTACAGGCACTTCTTTAGTAGGAAACTTTATCTGTGGCTTGAATATGTCTGTTAGGAATTGCAAAGGCTTTTCTGGGTGGTTGGAGAGGAGAAAACTGGTGTTTGTTGCAACGCATGAAGGTGTGGGTGGAGGAGTTGTGTCCTCCGTGGTCTGGAGGAACCAGGGGAATGAATTTTTCTATATCTGGGGGAACGTAGTTGATGTGGTGGTAGTTCCAAGAGCTTTTCCCATGTACAGCTTTTCTTTCCAAACTGTGGACTTTGTTTTGCCTCCCAAATAGGAAATGATCATGTGGAACAGCTGGAAGAAGAAAATAGAATGGGCTCTTAGAAAAGAGAAGGATCAAAAGGAGGAGGGCAAAATAAGCTTTTAGGCTAGTGAAATTTTCTGGTATGTGTTATCCTTAGGTGTCGTTATATATGTTTGGAAGGTGCCCCAGGATGTGCTCTCTCTTTCCATAGTAGGTGATGGCACGCTGTTGCTGATGGGACTTGAGTCAAATTGCTGCTGGGTGTGTAAATAGGTTAATGGGACAGTGTGTTTTTTCTTTCCTGAAAGGAAAATGATGTAATCCCTATTCTGATTGTACCTTAAGAATTATTTTTACCTTTGTTTGCTGTGTAGTTGTCTGAGGTGGAGGGAAAAGGACAAGTTCCCCACACCGAGATGGTATCGGGTTTAAATCAGTTCTGCTACCAAAAATAATGCATTTCTCCTGTTGGTTGTAACACCTTTGGGTATCCTTTATCTGTATGAGAGTTAAAATATTTCTAGAGCTTTAAATATGCCCCCCAAAAAAGCAAAGTGGCTTCTAAAATGTGTGTCTTGCAAGAAAAAAAACATACCCAGTCTTCAACTGATACCAGTAGCGTTCTCCAAAGGTGTTGAAATGGGTTGGAACTTGTCGAGATGCACGGAGCAGCTGCTCCTTTCCAAGTGGTTGAACTCAGCAGGAATGAGATCCTCATGCTCTGGAGGAAGAGTATCTGCACGGGAATAACTCTGTAAAAGTTACAAATGCGAAGGCCATCCCCACCCTGAACAGGGGAGTGGACTTCCCGTGGTGCCTCCTCGGGGTGGTAGGAGAAGAAACCTCGCTGCTGATCTTTGAGTTTGCTCTGGATGCTGTGAAGACACCGAGCGAGGAGGAGTTAAAGCAGTTAAAGACCTAAAATAATGCAGATTTTCCTGAGTTTGGAAAGGATGGATGCTAATAAACATTGCAGCAGTTCTCTCTTTTGGGGTGCCAGGTGATGACTGTGTGTTTGTGTTTCGGTTTGATTTACACGGGAGAGTTACTGCATGAGTTACTGAGTTACTAAGAGCAGCCCAGTTTACATGTCTGCATTGCTGGTGGCGTTTGAAAATCCACTTGAACTAATGCTACAGCTGCACTAATGGTGATCTGAAAAAGAGATTTTCATCTTTTATGCGTTATTAAGAGGTTGTAGAAGTTACTTTGCCTTAAACCTGGCGTTTTTCTGCACTTATTTTGTTCTTTCACCAAAAAGCAAAACCGACAGAAGTCTTCAGTCTCTTCAGACTAAGCAGGAGACTCTTCCTATAAGGATCAAAGGGGAAGATGTTTTAGCGGTGCTAATTCCAGCTTTGGTTTCTCAGTCAGCTGCTGTCTTTGAAAGGCTCCTAACACCCTGAGGAAAGGACGTGTCTGTGGGAAAAAAAAAGTGCATTTCCACTAAGCAGGGAAACCTGCTCCTTCTGTCTTGGGACTGCTGCAAGATCACTACAGAAACATCATCTGATGTGGAATTCTGAATGAAACCCGGTCTGAAAACTTCCTGCAAGTCTTGACTTCTTGTTTCTGGTGATGTTCAGGGTGCTTTAGGCTTGACATTGGGCACTTTGTTTCGGACAGGCTCTGGGTGTTTGGAAGGGAACCCGGCCAGGTGTTGTAGCTGAGGGTAGGTAACCTGTACCGTGAGTTTGGGGGGGGAGATAAAGGACTGAAATCAAAAAGCATTCAAAGCATGTTTGTTGTGGCTTTTAATGTGAAATTCATGGTGCATCTCAGGCTCTGGAGGAGAGGGATTTCAGCAGCTGGTGGTTCATTCCTGCCCAGGTTTAGCACGGTGAAGTTGATGTGGAAGGCTGCTTTGGATGTGCTGCTTCTTGAGCCGGTGGGACACCCGAGTTCAGCTGGCTGTAGAACATAAAGGTGGCTTCAGTTTGCATTGCCCTTTCTCACCAGTGCCTACACAGATACAAATACTGATTGCTGGATGGTCTCTCTTCAAATTCTTTACTTTTCTGGGCTCTGGGTTTTGTGTTCTATATTTGCGAAGTGCAAATAATTCAGCTGTCAGCCTGTCTGTGCTACCTGGGTTCTCTGTTTCCCTTCAGCCTGGTGTTTTAAAGTGGATTTTAAAGTGCTTTTATGTCTGTCTCTTCAGAAGAAACAAAGATCTGATTTTTGTTGATATGCAAGTATCGCAAAGTGTGATTTTTGATGAGCTTAAGCTGTTCAGCTTAATTGTATTGATTACACTTCCAAAACACCTTTTTAATTACAAAAAAAAAAGTTCATCTGCACAAATAAATTACTTTATGTTTCAATATTTGGTTCTGAGGTTGTGCACCAAGTTTGACTTGAGATTATTCCCATTTCCCCCCCAAAAACCCCTGAACACTTAATATTTTGTTGCACTGTCTGTGGCAGCAGTACCTGAAGACTTTCACCGAAACAATTGTTGCCGGCGCTTGGCACGGTCCCCATCGCTGCTGGCTGAAGCCAAAGCATACTTTATCCACTCAGGCTGACATTAAGGTCATTAAATAAATGAATGAATTGTACTGTCACCAAATTCCCATCCTGGCAGCTGAAAAACGTGAATTTTATAGCCCGGACCTCTGTCCAGAATGTCTTATTGAACGGCCTGGATGTCAGGAGTGGGAACAGTCAGCAAAAAGCTTTCTAATAAAATGTGTGTGCCTTAATGAGAATTACACTGCGGAGTGGTGTAAGAGCCTGAATTACTGCTCACCTGATGGTCCAGGATGAGTATTCATCATCCTGTGAAGGGTGTGTAGACAGAAACAGGAGCTCAGCAATAAAACAAGAGCGGGGCAGAACCGACAAGGGGTGGGGAGCTGTTTCTGCATTGGCAACACAGGTCGGTCTTGCAGTTGGAAGAGAGTTTGTTGGGGGAAGAAGGCAGCCAAGCTGGGAAGTGTTGAAAGCAGGGATAATTCTTGGTGTCCATCAGGGAGTTTGAGGTCTCGCTGGTTGAGCTAAAGTGCTAAAAGGTCATTCACGGTTTGGAAGATCTTGAACTCAAGATCTTGAGGAAATTTCACCTCCATGAGGAGGAGGTTGGAAATACGTTTTCAAAGGAGGAGAGTTGACTCGTCAGGCTCGGGTTGCTTCTCCCTGTGGTCTGGCTCCATCCAGGTTTTTATTGTGTTGCACTTAATACACTGGTTTTGCTGAGGAATAGGAGACGTAAAAGATCTGCAGCATCCACGCTTGCTGCAGGTAGGTCAAAAATGTCTCTGAATTGCAAAGGAAAGAGTGGAAGTGTGTGTTGACTGAACAGTTTGAACCAGAGCAAGTGCTGCTCGGAATGCAGCCCCAGATAATACCAGTGATGCTCTGCACTGGGGATCACTTCAGATGTTTCCTTGGGTCGGTTCCTGTGCTGAAGTGTAGCAAACCATTAGTGTTTAAGACCAAATTCAGTGCTTTGATGCTGGAGCAAATCCTTCTCTTAGTCTTCTCTTCCTCTCCATACCTTAATGTTTTTCTTGGTTATGGTTAGTCAGATAAAAGCCTGCTAAACTAGTACTGGTAACCAGCATGCCCTTGGTGCATCCTTATCTGTGTGTTAACAGGTGGGGTCACTCGTTGCCGTGGTGATGGTGAAAACCAAGAGGTTGGGTGATGTGTGTAGGTGATGAAGTTCAGAATCTTTGAAGACCTGACAGTGATACCGTGGGTTTTGTGCAGCCTGAAATCAGCAAAGTTGGGGTTTTATGCTACTCAGAAACAGAGCAGTCCTGCTGCTGCGGTGCTCGGAGTGTCCCGTCGATACAAACACCCCGAGCAGGCAGAAGGCAGGGACAGATCCTGAAATTCCCATTTCTTTCCCACCTGAGGTAAGTGCATCCTCACCGACTTGTACCCACTTGTTGGGTCAGCTGTGTAGTGTTACTTCAGAGGCCACTTTGCACAGTGAGGAGAGAGATGTGTGCGTGGAAACCCTCCTCGATGGTCCTGTGCTGCAGATGCAGCCTCTGCCTCCTTTGGGTTTGTGGCCTCTGCATTTGTGGCCTGAATTCAACAGCAGATAGAAATAAAACCAGCATCTCTTTAAAGGAGAAACACTGTGAGACTGTTTACTGCTCATCGTCAGGCTCAGCTGGCATAAATATATTGTTGCTATTATTTCTTCTTCAAGCACCCTGTGGAGGTGTGTGTAAAGTGTGCAACTGAGAGCACTTACGAGGAGAAATGGAAGGTGTGGAGGATTGGACCAAGGAGACCCAGAGCTCCCATCCAGCCTGTGTCCCTCTGTGAACTGTGTTTCTTCTGTGGCAGTGTGAGATGCACCACGCTGCCTTCCCCAGATGCCTGATTTCTCAGGATTTCATTTTGCATGACATGGGATTTTAACTCGGGAGGAGTTATAAGCTCCGCGTGTGGCAAGAGGGTACTTACAGTTTCATTTCATTTTGATGAACTGCTGAAATAAAGATTATGGGGGGGGGGAAATCGTGAGGCGTTGCAGAACTAGGAGTCAAAATGAGTGCTAATGCTCTTGAGAAGTGTTCTTGTCGAGTTCGTTGCTCGGCTGATGGAAGGACCATCAGTCTGGGTGACAACACTGCTGTCACCGCGATGCTTCCTGACAGATTGACCAGCAGAGCATCACATTTCCCCATGAAGTCACAGCGTGAAGTATTAGAGACACGGTAGGAAGCGTAGCCGGGTGAATGAGACAGTAAACTACCAGGCTGTTTGATATTCATGCTTCTCACACAGATAGAAAGCTGGCTTGGGAATAGATGGCTGCTGCTGCAGGGTCCTGAGCCCTCGGGGACGTGAGCAGCAGCTGTCCCTGTGGAGGAGAGGCGTGTGTAGGTTGTAGTTGTAAGCTATAGTAGCTTATTTGTGGGTTTAGGGTACAAAGTTTGAGGTTAAGTGGGCTGGGGGAGTTCTGTGTTAATGGCATGCATAGGAAGATAAAAATAAGTGAGCTGGTTTTTAGTACATTACAGAAATTTAGACTCTGGGGTGAAAATCACCACGGATGAGCACTGTAGTACTTCTGTCTGTCGGGAACTTTTTTTTCCACAGCCTTGTAGCAGCATGCCCCCAGATAATTGCTGGTGCTAAGGGGAAGCTGGAGATGTGAGGTTCAGCTTTGAATTCAGCGTGAGGGCAGGTAGGCTGTAACACCTACACGGAAGTTTGTTCTGGGCTGCATGCTGAATAAAGGCTGAGTAAAAGCTTGATAACCTTTCTGGGCGATGAGTTAGGCTTCCTCCTGGTCTGCCTTCCTCTTTAGTTATGTCATGTGGCCCTCTCTGCTTTCTCTGGACTTTAATGTTCTTAGCTGGTTCTGTGTTTGCAAGATACACTCAGTGTAGAGATAACCACGTGTGTGTTAAGTAACTGTTCTGTAGGAAAAACCCAAACCAACCAAACTCGCAAAGCAAACAGTGCCAATCCTCGCTTGCTGGCCAGGCTGGTGGGAATGGAGGAGTGACTCCAGCAGCTCGGAGTGTTGCCCGGTGGAAGCTGTCCTCCCCAGGCACGCTGGCAGCAGCTCCATGCTCCACCACCCATCCCCTGAGGCGTGTTTATCAGGGTGCCTCAAAGCAGCAGGCAAACAGTGGCTGAGCAGGTCAGAGCCTCCCTGCCAGCCGCTGGTATCGGGCCAGAAACTGCTGTCTCAGCTGCTAATCAGGGGACAGAAGTGTGCTAAATTTGGGGATATTTGTTGTCTTTGAAGTGTGATTCAGTTTGTGTGAGGTGCTGTGTGTTTTGGATGTTGTGTAGATTGTTTTAAGCTCAGTGATTGGAATGCAGAAGTGTTTTACAATAAATATTATATTGGTAGTTGCGTTACAAAATGGGAAAGGTAGAAGATGGGTATGGCTTTAGCTCTGCTCTCTTGTCCGTGGCATTTTGTTAAAAATACTATTTTTTCTAGATGTGTACAGGCATCTGATGCAACCAGAGGTCTGGAGGACAGCCAAAGAACCGTACCTGGGTATTTTTGGAATAGACCAAAAGCTAAAGTAATACCAAAAAGGAGTGGGCTGGTGTGTGTCACCTGGCCAGACAGGAGTTCAAAGCCTTGTTACCCCTGACTCTCTCCTCCCAGCTGCTCCTGTGTGATCCCTGTCGAGCCATCTCGCTTCCAGCCTCGCTTTGTATATTTTTTCAGCATTTACCAAGACGTTTGCTTAGTCTTAGTCTTGTACAGCAGCCGTTCGGTGTAAGACTACTACTGCTAGTAGGATTTTTTCCCCTTCAAATCAAAATGTGATAAGGAAAACACGACAGTCACTGCAGGTTCTGGCTCGTGTCAGATTTGCCTGTGTTCCCCCAGCTCTTCCTTGACCACTGCTTGGGACTTCTGTGGATGTGGTTTCTCTTTGAATGCTTATCTCCTACTAAAGATTCCTGCATTTCCCCCCCTTCCATCGCAGTTTCTTGAACACCAGAGTTTCTTCACTGTGAAGACTCCTCCACGTTGCTGGGAGTGTTGCTTCTGATCACCTCTGGACTGCATCCATCTGGGATGAGCATCTTCTGTCTTCCCTGGTGGTGCTTGCAATTGGTTTGCTCAGTGGCCTCACTTGCTAAAGTGACCTAGGAAATGTTCCCAGTCCATCTTTTCTTCTCCCAACCCTTCCGTTCACTTCCATCTTTAAATGTTTGAAATTTTACCAAAGCTGGTTAGGGAAGAACTGGGTGGTTTTTAAACTGACAGACCCACGGGGGTGTGGTTAGCTTTGCCCATGGTGGTGCTGGTTATCAGCTGGAGCAGAAATGTCTCCAGCAGACAGTGACTGGAGTGGTGTTTTGGCAGCATCTTTGCGTTCATCCTCTCTGGAGGGAGGTTTGCAGAGTGACCTCTCGTGTGTGCCTGGGGGGTCTGGGACCTTGCACACCTTTTCCCTGCTGAACTGTTTCTTGTATAAATATGTTTTTAACACCAAATGCTTGGTAGCCAGAGGCTGGTCTAGAAGAACTGTGTTGAAGAAAGCAGTGTTAAGATACTGTTCTCTTTTCAGGTAATAGATTTTTTTTTTCTCTTCTGTTGTAGTTAATTCCAAAAAGAAACATGGTTAACAGTATCCAAAGGACTCTTGTCTTGCTGCACCGTGCTGAGAAATGCCTTGTTCAAGATGCTTTCCTCCCTCTGAGCTTGGGTCGTTTTTAGATGCTGAAGGGCATTTTGAGACTTGGTTTTAACTTCATTTTACATCACGTTTGTATGAAACACACACAAAAAATCCAGTGCTTTGCCAAATATTTTTGGAAAGCACGAGCTTTGTGGATAATCATTTTCCTGTTCTACCTGCTCCTTGGGATGGTGAGACTGTAGAAGAGTCTCTTGTGTGCTGAAAAAGGAGCTGGAGAGATTAGCCTTCAAGTAGTCACTTGAGGCGGGTCGATTAAGAAATATACTCGACGTTAGATTTAATCAAGATTTGAATAATGGAGTTAAAATTGACTGTCAGGCCTGCAATCCAGTTATTTTTAGATCGGGATCAGTATGTGCCACTCCCCGAGTCATCTCTACCATCGCCCCGAAGGCAGGCTGATCAAAATGCCAGTTGACAGAGCGGATCTGCTCCAGTTTCGTGCTTGCTGCTTCATCCCATTAACACATCCCCTGTTAAACACGTGCCAAAACTTGGCAATTCTGAGCAAAGTGCTGTACTGAGGGCTGTCACACAAAACACCCCTCAAATATGTGAGTAGAAACACCGTGGTGCTGCTGATGGTGGGACATCAGCTCCTTTTGTGTTCAAGAAACGGTTGGTGAGGCATTAAACACTTAATCACTTTTTAGCTCTTGGGATAAAAGGTGTGAAACACCTCCAGGATGTGGTTAGCAGGTGCTTTAGCTATGGCAGTGCCAGAAAGTCTTTCATGCTTGAAGGTCTCATGGTGGGGTGTTGCAAGTCCTGGGACTTGCTGCTGTCCTCAAAGCGTGCTTAGCTCACGGGAGAATTTGGCCACCCAGGCACTGCCCTCTTCTCTGCTGGTATCGGAGCGTGACTTGCAAGGTCCTGAGCTTTCTACATGTGCCACCTTCAGCTGAGTGCCTCCAGAGGAAGGATGGTTGTGAAAATTGAGACCTTAGCTCCCACTGCTGAGCACCTGAGAGCCATCCTGGGCTGTCTGATGTGTGTTGGTGTTTGGCTGGGTGCTTTCCCTTGCCTAAAAGTGAGAACAGAACTGTTTCTTTGCAGTAGCTTTCTGTATTCAGCTCGGGAAAACAGTAAAGTTTTATCTGGATTAAAGTCTACACGATAGCTGTGGACCAGGAGGGGTGTGTGGGAACAGCCACAGCTCTTCACCATCCACTGCTGTTCAAGAGAAGCCTGATGGTCGCAGCGGGATCGAGAGGAGCAAAGTGGGAGGTGAATGAACCTGGATTGTTTTTAAGGACACTTCCTTACTTCGCCGACGTGCCCTGACTGCAAAGAGAATCAGAACACCTGCTTTGCTCAATTCCCCTTAAGAAGAGGGAAGTTGCAATGAAATAGTTGTCCCAGGGACTGAAAAGTGGTGGCCCAAAAGGTAAAATTCAGCTGCACACGTGCCTGGCAAACACCCCACAATATTGTCATTTCGGATAATAACATCAACTTCCCCCCAGAAACCTTCGGTTCATTGTGGGCAGGACAAGGCCAGAGCTTGCATGAAGTTCATCTCCTGGAGTTCTTTAACCATGAACTGGAATTGTGGCTTTTTTGTGCATTATTCCCAGGCAGGGATTGTCTGTGCTGTGTCTGGGATGTCCACTCTCAGGTTTTGGTCTTTGGGCTGTTGGTTGGTGTAAACACAGCACAGGGACAGTCCCTGGTGGGAAGTTGCCCATGAGAGACCTCACGTGTCTCAAACTTTAGATCAGAGAGGGCAGCCCCGTGCTTCCCCCATCCATGGGAAGAGTTCACAACGTTTCTGTGATCTTTTAGCAGGAGAGGAGAATATTTTTAGGAGCACCCCAATCTCAGAGCTGACTCAGGCAGCTGCAAGACGTGATTGAACTGAGATCAGTGAACTGATTGTAATCTCTACAGCGAGAGCGTACGTGGTCCCCGTGCAGTTTATAGCTCAGTAAAGGCAAGAAACATAAACCCAGGAAACCTTTACTGCCCGTGCTTCGAAGAGGCTCGTTTGGTTGATGCATCTTTGGGTTGTGTTGCTCGTCCCTTACAGCCGATTTATTTGCTGGGCTGTTCATACTGAAAGTACAAAGAGCCCAGCAGTTGGGTCTTAAATCTACGTGGTCTGTGGCAGCTACACTTAGAGCTCTTTACTTGCCTTAATAAACTTAATGAGGTTCTTTGTCTGGGTTTTCTTAGGTCATAATTTTTTTTCCCACGTGAATATTCAGGTAGAAGCAGCATCGTGTGACTCTCATTCACCTGGTGACAGCATATGGGAAAACTCCTGCTTATTTTTTTGCCCCTTAGTTGCTTCATCGAGTAACTTTTATTATAGATTGTTTGCCTTCGACATGCTGGTGTTTCATAACTGCATCTCCAAACGTGTGTTATCTCTGAGCAGCCCTTCTGCACTGCACAGAGCAGAATTAAATACAACAAATATTTACAGCTTGATGTACCTGCAGGCAGAGCTCCCGTGCAGACATTACTGACGTTCTCCTGTCTATGGTGGTAACGTTAAAGCTTTGGAGGAAAGAGTTTTTATTTAAGTTGTTGCTTGGTGCTTGTTGCGTTTAGGAATATAAATAAATACAATTTAACCCTGATAGGTTTTGTTCTTAATCATCGCTGCCAGCTGATAGAAAGAGAATTTGCTATCAGTATACAATCTGTTGCAAGTTGAACCCCAAGTTGTTGCCAACCAAACCCAGTGTTTCAGGGACTGTTTCTTTGTTTCTTCTCTGTTTCCACTCTTCTTTGGACTTTGGTTCCAAGCTTGCATCCTCTAGCAGCTGCTGCCTTCCCTAGGGTTTGAATGACACAAAGAATTACCTGAATTTACCCTGAGTAACTTCCTTTTGTTGCTCTTTCTGCTTCTTTTTGGTTCTTTCTCACTTTCTTTCAGGGTGTTTTGATAATTCAACAGTTGAATCTGGGAGCATTTAAAAAAGGGGGGAAAAAAAGAGGTGTGATACAAAACTATGCTGGAAAATCCAACTTCTGCAGCAGCCACAGGTACTCCTCTGTCTGCAGGGTTTTGTGTTTGAAGTTTCTCTTCCCTGCTTTACACGGGACACCTGGAGAACAGTAACTTTTGCACTGTTTTTAATGAGACCTTCCACCATTTTCCAATGAAGCAACAGATCAGCACTTCTAAAAAGATCTTCATCTCAACAGTTAAGAACAGGAGTCCTTTCTGCATTGGAAAACCTGAGAGGGAATAGCATCCTATGTGAGCCGTGGCTTCGTGCAGACTTATGTAATGGGCTATCAATCAAATTTAATTAAAACTGTGGTTATGGCAGAGTTTTACTCCCTTTCAGTTCAGCTACGACACAAGGGAGAAAAGTTTTTATCTTTACAAGCTGTTCTTGCAGAAGTTATTGCTGTGATTGCAATTAAGAAGCCCTTGGTTTTAAGGCAAATAAATTAGTTTGCTGCCTTTTATGAAGTAATTTCTTGCCCCTTGGCTGATTCCAAAAATAGACGTGGAGTCCCCGAAAGTGAAGTGTTTAAATGCAGCAGCATGGGTGAGCTTGTCTGGTGGGATTGTACCAGCTTTGTCCTTCATGTGGTTGTCTGAGGAAGGCAGCTGGAGGAAAATGGAGCCTGGGCACTCAGGTTTCCTTGGAGCAGGGCTGTGTGGGAAGTGTGCGGGAGCTCCCTCGCCTATCGTAGGTTCGTTTGGTGATTGCTGTGCTGTCCCCTTGCA
Organism: Aegotheles bennettii; assembly: GCA_013398125.1. NCBI lineage: Eukaryota > Metazoa > Chordata > Aves > Caprimulgiformes > Aegothelidae > Aegotheles > Aegotheles bennettii. Next base: position 187,444 of record VZRW01006878.1, on the reverse strand, counting down.
TCTCGTGGTTAGAAGAATAAATGTTAAAGGGGTGGAGAAGACATACTTTGTCATTTTTTTCCCCATGTAAGTGTTTGCTTTGTATGGTTATGTTGCTGCAGCAGCCCTGTCACCATCAAAATCTTGGCTCTGTGGTGGTCAAGACTTCAGAAGCTGGGGGGTTCAAACTGCTCTGTGGCCATAGGCTGCAGCAGGCAACGAGTGCCCAGTTCAGGAGAGAAGAGGAGCAAGCTGAGATGTAGGTGTGTGTGTTCACCACTTTTGGTTTTTACAGCAGAGTGTTTCTGTTCCTTGGGACACGTGGTTCACAAGAAGGTGTGTGATGGCCATGTCTTACACCATGAAGAGGGTCCAACCTGGGGGATGTGTGAGAATGCACTCCTGGAGCTTGTGGTTGCATGTCTGAGGTGAGGAGCTTGTGTGTCCCCCAGTTTCACAGCTGGGAGAAGAAATAATTTCCCAGTGAGTGTCGGTCCCTTTGAGAGAGTGCTTGAAGCAAATGAGGACGGGGGTGTTGGTTTTGCTTGGTGAATTCAAGATTAGGTTGATTTTCTCTTTCTTGGAAAGGTTTGCATGCTTTGTAGCACGTTGGGTTGTAGCACCTTGAAATGAGGAGCAGCTCTCTAAATGTAAAGGACCTGAAGAAACAACACAAACATTTCCTCGGCACCAAGAGTGGAACAATAGCTCGTTGTGAGGAGGTAGGGATGGCAGAAAAGCAAGCAGACTTTCAGAAATGCTTTTTATTTTTCCTATAGCTTACTATTTATATTGCACATGGAGGCTCTTTGGGAACTAGATGTCCAGTTCCTGGAATGTGTGTCCCCTGGGCGCGAGCAGAGCGTGGCCTTTCAGTCGGCGTTTGTTAATAGACAATGCCTGGGCTAGGGGCAGCTTGGAAAGCAGCTCTGTGTTCATGCAAGAGTCCCCTCTCTGCCTCACAGCTTGGCAGCTGAGGAGACGTCCCCTAAAGAGACAGGACTCTTCTTCCTCCCACCCTCACTTTCTTTCTGCTATATATTGGGCCGTTGAATAGGCTTGCATTGACCAGAAAGACAAAGAAGTCTTTCAGGCTCTAGCTTTAGCCACAGCCAGTGTGCTGTGGGCTTTTGTTAATACTTTGAGTCCCCCCTTTCTCTCTCGGCAGCCCTCACCCTCATTGTTAATACATTTCGGGAGCAGCACTGATATTTCTGAATTCATTTTGTTTGCTCAGCTCGCGGGGAAAGTTGCGAGAAGCCGGGGAGAGAACGTGTCGCCTCCGACGTTCTCCGCAGAGGATTTTCTTTCATGCCTTTAGGGAGGAAAAGTGGATGGTGTAAACAGACCCTGGCAAATCCTCACATGAACGGGACGTGGTTGTGGGACATTAATGCCTGTGCAGGCTGCGTGCACACGGGGGCTAAATGGCTTGTTCCAGGGGTTGGGAATAGTAAATGGCTTTCCCCCGCCCCGCCTGGATTAGGCTCCATGTTGTCCTGTTTAATTTTGTTATTGCATTAGCCAGCTAAAGATGTAAGCTCTTATTAAACCAGCTGCTTCTGCTAAGTGGCTGTGTGGAGTTGGAAAGTATCGTTCAACAGTTGTAAATTCATTCGGCATCACCCCAAACTGATCTTGTTTTACGAGTGGATGTGCAAGGGGATTTCATCCAGCCAGGAGATGCAGGCGACCGAAAGGAAAGCTACTGCTCCAATTCCCTGTTAGTAAATCTGCAGGCTCCTGGCAGGTGCTCTGTAATCGTTGTGAAACATCAGCATGGGAATTAATTCCTGGAAATAAAATGTTAGGAAGCAGCTGATGGAGAGCGCTGGTGCACAGCAGGCGTGCAAGAAGACACGTGAATGCTGCTGGGAGTGAGGAGAGGGGCAGAGGGTTGGTTTCTTATCAAGCACAGGCAGTCGTTTTGGGGGGGTGAGCCCCAAACTCGCAGGTCCTGTTGGGTGAAACAAACTGGGAGACCCTGGCAGCGATGAATTTGATCGTGAAACAAACTGGGAGACCTGAACAGCAATGAATTTGATTGTGAAACAAACTGGGAGACCCTGGCAGTGATGAATTTGATCATGAGACAAACTGGGAGACCCCTGCAGCAATGAATTTGATCATGAGACAAACTGGGAGACCTGGACAGCAAGGAATTTGATCGTGAAACAAACTGGGAGACCCTGGCAGTGATGAATTTGATTGTGAAACAAACTGGGAGACCCCGGGAGTGATGAATTTGATCATGTGGATGAGGTAGCATCAGCAATACCGATGACCACAAAGACTTTGAAGGACGCAGTGCACCTTTTTCCCCATAAATAGTCAGTTTTTGGGTACTTTAAACCAGTTTTTAATAGCACGTAAAGCTGCGTGGTCTTCGCTAGTGTCTCGTCAACTGGAGTGTGAATTGTGGAGTTTGGAGGAAGAGGTGAGGCCGTATTTCTGCACCTCTGAGAGGATAATGTAACACTCTGTGGTGAATATGTGACAAGCAGGGAGAAAAATGACATTCAGACCATGGCAAGGCTTGAGCAAGCAGCAGAAGAAACACTTGTCAATGAGAGCACAGCTTATTTTTTCCCCTGATGGAGGATGACTTAAACTTTTTAATAGATGGATGCTGAGCACACAGTTTCAAGCTGGAAAAAGCAGCCCCAGACACGACTGTTCATCACTCCCCACCGGCCGTCTCGTGCCGTGCGGTGGGGAAAGAGCGATGGCCCAACTTTCCTGCTGAGAAAGGACCCGTGTGCCTGTGTGTTGGCTTTTTTTGAGGACTTGAAGGCTTGAAGATCCATAGTCTTGTAATAAATTAAGCCAACTTCAGGTAGATACAGCAATACAGGGGTGTGAGGGAGGAGAAAGTGCCTGGGTCGGCATTTGTTTGCTGCCTATCTGGAGGGGCACAGATCTGTCTGATCATTTTGAGGTTGTATTTTTCAGTGATACTTTGCTATGGCTTTTTTTTTGCAGTGTTTTCTACATCAGTGTATACCTACACATGCAGAATAGGAAACAGCACTTCTCTCATCTCCTGCCTCTCGGCCCCTTTCATGGGATAAAACAGGTTTTGAAGGACTTTGAGGCTTGATAAAACGTGGATCTGTTTCACGCTGTTGCTCTTGGGGAGGAAGCTCTCCATCATCTCAAATTTAACTTCATGTTTGAAGGCTTCCATCGCCGATGGACCAAAACCACCCTAATATTTCATTAATTACTCAGAAGGGGTTACTTTAGGTGGGGGAAGCTTCACAACTGGGTGGCCACACAATGCAAACACTCCTCGTGCCGTCGTAAATGTTGTCTTAATTCTGTTGTTCTTCTCAGAGGGTCTGGTTCTAGTTTTTCGGGGGGGGGGGGGGGGGGGTTTAGCTTTGTAAGTGAATGCCTGGGGTAAAATCACTGTGTGGCAGCGTAGCCCAACAGGGGGAGTCTGAACTTTAAATAAAGCTGTGTCTGAATTCCTCCCAATTTCCTGTACAAAGGGATGAGCCTTGCCGCGTGTCTGGAAGGCTAATAAATATAGGCTCTTGTGGATCAAAGGGGAAATGAATTTGAAGGCCTAGGGACCCTCGCTTTACTTAAAAAGTATGGGATGTGTCCGTGAGGCAGCACTCAAATTGTCCATTCTGCTATTCTTTTTTTTTTTTAATTTGTGCCCCAACTTTCCCAACGAAGCCAACCAGAGTTGTTTTCTCCGGAGTGAAACCGCATAGTTCCCCTGCTGCCTCTCCCTTTGGTGGCAGAGGCTTTGGACCTTGAGATTGACCCCAGTTTGCTGGATTTTAGCCTGATGGAAGCAAGGTATGCTCTGCTTCTGATCCTCTCTGCCCCTGAAGCTTCTAAAACTGTGGTGTGCTTCAGAATCCACCCGATGGCTTCGTTGCAGCCGCTGAAATCCAGGTTTGCTGGGTTGTTCAGCTCCCTTTTCTTTCTTCTGGGAGGGAAAATCTGCCATCTTCCCCTGCAAGCCTGTCTGGAAGATTTGTTGTAATAAAAAAATCTTGAGTTTAAAAGCCCTGACGTACGTTTTGACCTTGGGTGCCCTTTTTACTGCTCTTCTTTTCCTCTCTTTGATGTCTGAGCGCCGCATATTTGTGGTGGTTTCCACAGGCATGTGTTGTGCTCAGACAGACGTGGCTGAGCTTCCGGGCTTACAACGCCGGTGCTCGGGCTCGGTTTTGATTAGTTTCGAGCAAAGAGAGATTTTATAATGCACAACCATGGGGCTGGGAGTCTCAAATCAGATGTTTAATTATTGGGAACGTCGTCAGGGTGCGGAGGTGGGAGCAGCTCTGGGATGGTTGGAGGGGGATTGATGGAGCCGAGTTAGGAGGGGTCTTAACCAAACTTGTGTGATGTCTTGACCCTCTAAACTAAACCAGGGACAGCTCCATCAGACAAAGGACGGGACAATCTCTGTTCTAGTCCCTTAAGCCTTTCCTACTCCTAAAACATAAAATCCAATTGCATGCGTGTTAATGCTGGCTTAGCTGAACTGGCAGAAGCACCCGTGTAGCGCCTGCGAGCAGAGGAATCCGGCGTGGTAAATGTGTGTGTTTGACTTATGTGGTGCTGCTAAAGCTGGGTCAATAGTTGCCTTCCTATTTGGGCTGATACTGGAGAAAGCTTTTCTGTTTCCCTGACATGGCTCGGGTACAGAATGGAGGAGATGAGTCAGAAAATGCCCAAATGAGCTGCTGCCTTTGTGTTACCGGGGGGCTTGTGCTAAGAGCGGCCGGATTCGCACCCAACTGCTGGCATAGCCCCTGGCTTTTCAGATGTTTGAAAGAATTTGATCAACTCTCCTTTTTAAGATCCTCACATCCTCTTCCGCAATTTCCCTTCCCATCTCTGCGTTTTTAGCTCCAGCTCTGGAAATAAATGCAGGCTTGCCTGCTTCTCCACATCCTCACACTGGTTCTCCCAGTACTGCAAACTCTTCTGCTCCAGGTGTGTGTCCTCTTCAGGGCTGTTTACATTTGTTTTTTCCCCCTTGGAAAATTTGAATCTGCTCGGAAATGGGTACGTGGAGATTCATTCTGCAGGGATATAGATGGTTTGGCATGGCCCTGGTGTAGGGAGTGGAGTATGGAGGCAAAACTCAGGTGCTTGAGGAAAACCTGGAGCCGTTTCCTCCTTTTACCAAGCGGCTGTTGGATTTCAAAAGCTTGTTTGGGGCTGAGAACCCAGATTTGCTTCTCTCTCTTCCCAGTTGTCATAAATGCCCATTTCTTATGCTCCACCATCATTCCCATCCCTCCAAAGAAAGAGCAAGTCAGGCAGCCCTGCTCAAAGGAGTCATTGAAACGCGTGTGTCCCGAAAGCCATCACAGGCTGTGTTGTGAGCTGGGTGATTCAGTGATGGGGGACGCCCCAAAAACATGAGGAGAAGGCAGGATCTCTGGCAGACAGCTCTTCTGAGCTCTTCCCCTCTGGCTGGCATGGATGAGCAGGGACATTGTTAGCACCTGCCTCGTTACTCACCGTGCAGACCCTGTAAGCACCAGGCTCAGGGCTGAACCTTTTAATTCAGGCAGCAAGGTGTTGAGATGCTCCGTGTGGTTGCACGCTTCACCCCAGGGACTGAGCAGTGTTAAAAATCATCAGGCTTCAAAAGTGGGCAACGTGCCCTAAGGTGGGATGCAAAGGCTGAGCCAGGGATGCTCTGCTCCAGCAGGGAGACTGGGGTGAGCTGGACAACGCAGCAATGTGTCTGTGGTGTTCAACCCTGCCTGGGTTGTTTGGTTCATGACAGAGGAGGAGGAAGGGCAGTAGCTGAAATTTATAAGGAGCAGATGTGGCTGCTCACTCAGCTTGTCTTTCAAACCTTGTTTCTCATGGTTCTTGCTGCCATAGGGACTTGAGGAATGCCTTATTCCTCCTGCCCTGTCTCCAGGAGGTTGCAGAGATGTGCCCATAAGGTTGGGAGCATGCTGTTGGTCACTGCTCTTCAGAGGTTGGCTTGAAATGGAGGAGATGTCCTCCAGTCCTGTGCTGAAGCCCCGGGTGAGACCTCAGCTTCTGGGTGAATCATCTGGGGTCAGAGGCAGACGTAGGAGCTGAGTAATGGCTGTTCCAAGCACAGGAACCGGCTTCTGCGCTCTGAAAGATGTCATGAGATGGAAACTGTGCTAGAACCAAGTGCTCCTCTGATGACGTCTGCAGCCAAGGGGATTAATGCCACTGAAGGAAAAAATAGGATTATTATTATTGTTATTATTTATTTAACTTCTACGAATATGAATCCCTCTCCTTCTGCAACAAGACCCGACAGCAGGAAAAATGTGCAAGAGCTGCTCTTTAAGTATTTATTTCAGTGACTCCTTAAAACGTAGCAGATCAGGTAAATGCCAGGTGAAGTAACATGAAATTAAAACAACCCAAGTGGGAATTGGAGTGTATCAATAATAGAATTATTGATTTAATATCTAGTAGGAGCTGTGGGGTTGAAACGTTACATTGTTTTGCTTGAGCTCTGTTCTCTAGCCTTAAAGTTTCTTTTTCCTCTTGGTTGACAGCCCCATTCCCGTGCCTGTCCTGCAGTAAGTGACCTCACTGGATGAGTTTCCATATCTCAGCACACCTCAGCATTCCCATTGCCACTCGATGTGTCCTAAGGAGTGCTCCTATGTTTCAATCCGGCCCGGAGAGCTGCCCTGACTCATCTCCTACATTCACCTCTGCTTCAGTTACGGAGCCATGAGAGGAGGGAGCCCCATGGGTTGTGTTTAGAGTAGGAGGGGGCTTTCCTCAAGTGGAGTTTTAATTTTTCCCCTTGGGAGCAGCAGTAACAAAGCTTGGCTGCCCCAGTCCCTCCAGTGAGGAAAATGAGCCCTAAAGGATTCTTCTTTTTCAGTGCCGTTTTCTGTGCCGTGACGGGGAATTTATTTTCTAGTAAAAGAGTGAAAAGAAACCCCCTCGTGTCAGTGGGGTCTTCCCCAGATTGCCTTGGGGATTTGCTTTTGTATGTATCAGTCACATTTCATACCCATTGTCTTTACCTTGGTGCCACAGCTCTGGCTGACCCGAGGTGTGTGGGAATGGGCTGCCCAGGGAGGTGGTGGGGTCACCGTCCCTGGAGGTGTTCAAGAGGCATCTGGATGTGGCGCTGGGTGCTGTGGGTGAGTGGGGATGGAGGTGGGGGTTGGACTGGGTGAGCTTGGAGGTCTCTTCCAACCTCGGTGATTCTGTGACCTGTGACAAAGGTGGGTGTTCAAGTAGTGATGTGAAGGGGTTTTCCCCGTTGCTGTAGGGCTCTGTTGTTGGGAGATAGTGCCCAGCATTGCTCGCTGGAGGAGCCAACTCCTATCAGTAGTACATTTTACCCACCTAGCCAAGTAACTGCTTCTGCGTGGAAAACAACCTTCTCTGTTCTTCACCTATGCACTGATCCTCATTTGTCCCAGCAAAAGATTTTTTGGTTTCTTATTTTTAGAAGAGGTTTTGTATGTGTTCACCTCAATGCAGTGAGAAACACCTCTGAGTACGTTTGGTGTAAATCAGCTCAGATGTAAGTGTCCATTTAAACAACAAAAAGAAAAAGCCTTTTTATGTAGACAAGGCCAAGCACTTCAGGCTATAGCAAGTTTGATTAAATGAATCAGAATTCAAGGTCCAGAGATCCTGGTGGGGATTTCCAGTTGGGTTTCCCCCTCGAGAGCGCTGTTGGCTGGGGTTGGTGTATGGTAAAGATGAATAATTCATGGCATAAAATGGAAGAAAGGTGGTGTTAGATAGAAGTGAAGATGACTAAAGAAACAGCTGACCTTGCAAAATGCTTTCTCTTGGCAATATGCTCTTAAAATATGGAGGAATGCATCACAAGGTGTGTGTACAATCACTTCTGATCAGATTTAAAATATGGAAAGACATCGTGGTTAATACTTCACTTAACTGGAGAAGCAGCTTCTCGAGCAAACCCTGGCCAATGCTGGGTGCCTAAGAACCCTCATACAAATCCAGAGGTGGGGTGTGTGTTTTAGAAGCACTTGGACATGGACACACTTAAGCAGATCTTGCAATCACATGCGGTTTGACTATAAATTATCTGAGTTTGGTTGGTTTGGCTATATCTAGGTTTGACTATAAATTATAAAACATCATTATCTATATTGTCAATTAATAGGGAATGCATGTGAAAAGTTGTGAACAGCTTAGCTCAGCTTGGACATCCATACGTTTTAATTAGCCAGGGTGGTCTCTGGAGAGCTTTGCTGGTTGCTCTGTGCCTGGATGCTTTTGTGTTCTGCAAAATCTGTTTTCTCTTTTGTCTTAGGGAAAGCTCAGTCCTCTGCAGAGCCTCAGATTTTGCAAAACCCAGGTCTACAAGTCCTTAAAAATGACTTTATGAAACGCAGACCTAACCAGAGTGCTTTAGATCAAGAGTGAGATCCACCTAGCTTCGAGGGAGCTTGAGTTTTGCATTCTGCCCATTTCTTGCTGAAGATGGGGTGATTCAGTTGGGTTGGGATGGATGGGAGTGCGGGTCTGGCTGTGCCCACCTTCAGCACAGAATATAACAGCTGAGGGTAGCAAATGGATACGGGATTGCAAGGATGTGGTTAGCAAAGCTTCTGGCAGAACTGGTACCCAAATGCTGCAGGCGGTCGTGATTGGCCCCTATTTTATGTTTTTAAAGCAGTAGTGGGCTTTAGTCATACGTGGAGAAGTCCTAAACCCATCCCTTTTGCTAGGTGTTGCAAAGTTTAGATAGGACTTGATCACACTTGGATGCAGAGCTGATAAATGCTCCTGAATCGCTGTCTCTTTTGTGGTATTTAAGGAATATATTTCAGGAGTGTCTGGGGAAATTAAAACTTAAGTTTTCTGGTAGCGGGTGGCATAACTGCACTTGAAATGTGTTTGCTCCTTGCTGCTTTCTGATTCAGCACAGCTTTTCCTCACTTGAAAAAAATGAAGGCTCTGTCTGTGCTGTTCAGGTGAGGGCTGACCTGGGAAACCCTTGGTTTATGTTAAAACCACTCGGTTGTGGCCTTGGTCGTTCCAGCTTTCAGTTCCTGTGCCATCAGATGACATTGCTTGCTGAGAAATATCTCAGTGCATCCTAATCTTTTTATTTGCTGTGGAAATAGAGAAGAATGAGGATTGAAATGGCGAGGGAGGAACAGGAAGGGCGGGATACTTTTCATCTTCAAGTGTTATGGAAGATTAGGGAATGAGAGCTCTTTGTGCGGGTAGGGATGCGATAACTGTTCGAAAGCCACAGGAGGTGCTTTGGGCATCCTTGAAAAATTATTTAAAGTTAAATCTGCTTAAAAATCTGCATCACTCCATGTTTTCAGTGTTCCTGCTTTCATTGCTTTCATTGTTCCTGTATTAAAGAGGTGTTAATATCTGCCCATGGAGGGAGACCACGGAGGGACATCTCCACTGTGGAGGTTCACAATGATGATGCAAATATCCATGTCTATGTGACCTCTCTAGCAGTTGATAGTTGGTTGTTACAAGGAGGACCAGCTCCTGGAAAAGCTTCCTCTGCTTGCACCAAGCCAGTGATCTTTGTCCCTGGTCCCTGTGGCTCTGCTGAGGATGCTCCTGGTGTAATGATCCTGCTCTGCCAAGGAGCTTCGCTGGGAGCTGTGCGGGTTGGGAGTGCTGCTGAGCTGCCCATTGGCACCGCGGGATCCTGGGCCTGGAAACTGGTTCCTGCCTCGAGAGACCTCTTCAACTAATGAAGACATGGGCCCAGTATCCAAGATAATACCCCGTATCTCGCATAAATTTAGAACAGAGTGCAGCCAATTTCACAAGCTGCTGCTAAATTATTCTTTCTCAAGCTGTGCCAGATAACTTCACGCACCAAAGTAGCACAAGCTGGAGATTTCTTAGCAAGGAGTTTTAGATCTGGCATCCTCCAGTACCAGCATTGCCTCCTCCTTTGAGGACCTCCGTATGAAATCACCTGTGCAACACAGAAGAGAGGAAGCTGCCTGGTTAGTGACCCTTATCTCTGGCATTAGGAGTCATTTTAAAAGTCTCCTTCCTTGGTCACCTTCTCTTTTTATTACACAGACACGTTGTATGTGTGTGCTTGTGTTGGAGAGGAGCTTGCCAGCAGCTACTGGTGAGGTGCTGCTGATGCCAGGTACAGCAGTGTCTGGGCAGAAGTCTCATATGGAGGAAGGCTAAATGATGATTATCTCCTGGTTCACCTCTGCAGGGCTGAGAGAGAACTTCAGCCTTCTGTCTCCAGGTCCATTAGGTTAAAACCTTCAGGAATTTTTGTTAAAGAACTTCTTTCAGTTGAGCACAGATGGCCACCTCCTCCCTTCCCCTCCCTGCTGTTTTGAAGTCCTCAGATGACTGGAGGTAACTGCCTAGTTTTGTGCCCTGCAGCTGCTTGTGCCAGCTGGGAATGGCTTGTATATTGAGTCTGAGAACCCTCAGCACAGATTTCAATGGTAGATACCTTGATTTTATTTTTTTCCCATGTTGACTGGTATGTTTTGTTTGTCGCGTCCATTAAAAAGATGCCCTGGGTGTAAATTAGTGCTTGGTGCTCCCCTTAGCATCACTTTTCTATGAATACTGTGCCCACCAACACACTAGAATCATAGAATCATAGAAACATCAAGGTTGGAAGAGACTTTCAAGCTCATCCAGTCCAACCCCCACCTCCATCCCCACTCACCCACAGCACCCAGCGCCACATCCAGACGCCTCTTGAACACCTCCAGGGACGGTGACCCCACCACCTCCCTGGGCAGCCCATTCCCACACCCAATCACCTAGATGGGATAGGGAGTGCTGCATTAACTCATTAGCACCCACACTAAACCTTGTCTGTGCCCTGTCCCCAATGCTATGGTGGTTTCCCAGAGCACTTAATCATTAAACCAGAAAATGGCCAATTTAAAATTCCTCGCTGGAGCCGCCTGCAGCTTGGCAGATAACTCAGAAAGGCAGCTTCACCTGTGAGTAACCTTGTTGTATGTTCAAGTGTGGAGCATCACTGCATGGCCTTCCATTTGGCTGTACGTTGTTCCTTGGCTTTCATTGCACGTGGTGTTTATAGACACATCTTTGGCCAAGGGTCTGTGGAGGAACAGCCTGATCCTACACATCCATCGGGGCTTGGCTTGAGCACAGCAGCTGGGTTTTGCTCTGAACAACACTGGAAGTATCTGCAGAGGTGAAGTTTCAGGGTTTGCACCCTCTCGGTAGCATGGGAAGGAGTTGTGCACCGCAGGACAGAGCTCGTGGTGGGAGGATGTCTCCAGAAGGAGGCAAGACCTGGCATGTTGGTGGTGGTATGTAAAACGTCTCCTGAAAGATTCCGTGTGTGGATGAACTGATGGCACTGAAATGAATTACTAATTAAAGAATTATGAGACTTCAAATCAGGTAGAGAACAAATCCTGCAGTGTTCAGGGGAAGCCGTGGGAAATCTCTTCTCAGACCAAGAGTCACTTTTGCCACTTGTTTCCTTTTTATTTTCCTGGGTGACAAGTTTTGTGTGCCTGTCCTAGGGCTTGCTGGCTCCTGGTGCCTTGGAGCTCCTGTGGTCCTTCTGGGCGTCTGCCTTGGTTCATGCTCATTTGCTTTGTGAAGGAGAACTTGCTGATCCCCTTCACCTAAACAGACTCCATCCCTCCAAGATTTACCTGCCTGCAATCTCACATGAAGGATGAAAATAATCTTGGTGTATCCCAGAACTACTTGGGATTTCAGCTGATGTGGATGTGCCCGTTGCTTTGCTTTCTCTCTCTCTCTCATCGCTTGCAGAATTCATCTCTGCCCCTGGGGCTGTTGTGCCTGGCTCTGCCGTGGGCTGCAGCAGTTTGGCAGAGGTGTGGAACCAGATGAGGAAGCGTTGGAGAGCGTGGTGTGTACACAGCTGGACTTCACACCGTGCCCAGTTCCTCTGCTCCAATGCCAAGGTGTAAAAGCCACCGAGCAGGACAGAGTATTCAGCCTCAGCTGAGAAAGGTGCTGACGTGTTTCACAGCAGCAATGTTGGGTGAAGGCAGGAGCTTTGATGGATGAGCTGTCACGTTAGGGTGGGAGAGATGTGCCTGGAAGGGTGGATCTGCCTTCACTGTGTCTCCAGGCTGGCTCCCCTGGCTGGGTGTCATGGTCATGTGAGTGTTTGGTGATGTAAATCAGCTCACGGAATCCACCGAGAGCGGAATCCACCCAGCCAAGAGAAAAAAATCATTTTCTGTTGAATCACGGTGCTGCGCTGGGTCACCACGGAGTCTCGTGATCCTGAATCCTCACGGAAGGGAGGTGACATAAACATGTGGCTGCCTTGGGGAGGGCTTGCCACCAGTTAGCAGCTGGGTCGGCTTGGGGATTGCATGAAACCTCCCTGTAGCAGCCCAGTGCTGGTGGCGAGGGGCAGGGGAAATGCTGTGCCCTCGGGGAGCTGAGGCTTTTGGGTTTTTCCCTTTTCCCAGGGGCAGCAGGTCTACTCTGTGACCTGGAATTATTCCCTTTTTCCCCTTTAATTAACAGTGCTGCCAGGAGGTTTCTAAGTGACACTGCAGGGGAGGTGGAGTGCGAGGGATAAATCATCTTTTAAACTGCAAGCTCCAGCACCTTTGAAGTCTCTTCCTTTCCCCTACCTGTCCGCCCAACCATGAACTGATGGAGCAATTGCTGGATGGAGAACTTGGGCTTTTCCCCTGCTGTTCCTGGTTCTGAGGCAGGAATGTCTCCTACACAGTGGAAGTGTGAGATGTGCAGTGTAAGAGTCACATAAAATCCCAAGAGCCACCAACTTCAGCCACCGACACAATAAATGCTGCTACAGAAGCTGATATTTTACTCAAACAGATATTTTTTATACTGGAAGGACTACACTGAGCAGGGTGAGCTCTTCTGTTCTGGAGGTAGGCAGCCTGCTGGCTAACACTAAAAATGGTTTTATTTTTGTCAGGGCCACAAAAGGGAAGTATTTGGGTGCTGGGGGAGCTTCGGAGCTCAGTCTCATTCCAGGGAATAGCAGGGGTGTGATAGCTGCATAAAATCTTCTAATTAAAAGAAGCAGCTGAGCTGTTCAGGCTTGTGAACTGCCACTAAAATGGTAATTACTTTGTAATGTGAGGATGAAAAATCATGAGGGCTTCTCCTGTTTGAATGAAGTTCCTGGGTTGTACTGGTGTCCGGAGTAGGTGATCCACGAAGCGCCAACCCTGCAGTGATCAGCGAGGATGTGCAGATGTTTGAATCCTCTTGGAGCACAGAAGGTGATTTAGCAGCTGTCAACAAACTATGAGAATCATTTTGGGAGAAATATCATTGTCTCTGGTCAACCAAAAGCCAATTACTCCCCCAATTTTGGTGATTTTTACATTTTGTATCTGTATTTTTAGCTTCCAGATTGTTAATTGACGTTGGAGCCTGCCAGCCTCCTGGGGTGATGACTATAAGTGAGGGATGGCTCTCCTGTAATTGAGAAGGAAAAATCTTAAAGCTATTAGCTATTACCTTTATCTTACTGAGGTCTTTTCCTCCCCCGTGTTTTAAGCCAAGGGAGCTGATGCTTTCAAAGATGCGCGTGGGGAACAGCATCTTGAACCCAAAGAGGACCCTTCCCAACCCACGTGCTGCTCGTGGCTGTCCTACCCGCGGTCACCGCACAGCTCTGCAGCACAACTGGTGTCAAACCCCTTGCTTCCCAGTTCAGTGCCCTGCCTCCCCAGCCACGCAACATCATCTGCATCCCAAACACCGAGACCCTCTTCATTTCAGGTGGTGCCTCAAAGTCCTCTCCTGGCCTCAAGGTAGAGCATCATGGATAGTGTAATGCTGCAATGCTTTGCTTGTTTCCTTCATGTGTGTACCTGCTCCTCCTTTCCCAGCCCCAAACTTCCATCCTTTGAGTAAATCTTCCAAGGCTTGTACAATTTGTACAACCCTGCTGTGTAAAACCCAAGGCTGCCATGCTGTGAATTCCATCACTGAAGGTTTAGGCTGTTGCCATCTCTTACAGGAAAATGATTGAAGGGGAATCCGCTTGCCTTCTCATTTGGGAGTACAAAAAACAACCCAACATCTGGAAAAAGCATTTTATGTGTGGTTTAAAGTTGTCATCATGTTTAGGATCACTGTGTTTCAGAGGTGGGCAGCAGTTTGTGTCATATACGTGTGCTTAGGGAGACCTTACAGCAAGAGCATTTTGTGGTGCAGCCTCCCCACCTCTCTGTTCTGCTCGGTCCTGTCCTTTAGGCCAACATAGTTGTGAGTGTGGCTGGGTGGTGAACAAAGTTTGGAAGAAAAGGTTTATTTTAATCCAAATCTGCTCCCTGGTCTGGTTGACCGAGCAGCAGTGAATGGGCTGGGACCACCCCTTTGGCAGCACTGCTGCTGGGCGATGGCTTCATACCGGATCTCCTCATGCTGTGTCCTCCTGCCTGCAGGTGCCTGCTGTTCAGATTACATATTCATGGCAGTAATTTTCCTTTGATGCCACCTGACTTCTCATAGATGCTATCTGAGACTTCCTTCACCCTGAGGAGCTTTGGGAGCAGTCTTGCCTGTCCTCTCTTTCAGGTTAGGGACTGGCCAGGAATAACTCGGAGAGCATCCAGCCACCTGAGCTGCTTTCTTTCCAAATCCATTCCTCTCTTGGAAGAGGAACCTAACTCTGGATTTGGATTTTTAAGAGGTGAAGTGAAAAGTCTGAGAGGAAGAACTGAGGGTTGGGAAGTGAATACTGAGAGCTGAGGTGTGGAACTGCTGTGCCATAGGGAGGGGACAATTTAAAAGCGCTGTGATCTCCTTACCCATCCTTGTCCTGGTATTCTTCTGGTAGCCTCTGTGGTTTCCTCACTCACAGACCTTTTGCAGCTCTGGCCTCTTTGGAGTGGGTTCTCCAAGCACGTAGTCCCATTTTTTGGTGGCAGGGTGACCTGCATCTTACCCAGGTCACATCTGATGAGATTTAGCCCCAGCACGTGGCTGGGATCACGCAGCTCCTGCAGAACAACACTGGGGAGATGAGGACTCCCTTCCCCCAGATTTTGTGTATGTGTGAATCATCTCTAAAGGTGTGTGTACACATTATGGGGTGCCAGGGAGATGTGTACTGATTGGTTTGTGTGTGTTTTAAGAAATAAGGAGATGGTGTTTTAGTGTGGATGTTGCTAAGATGACAAATGGAAATCCAGGGTTGCCTTCAATACACAGGTACAGAAGAGCAGCAGCACCTAAACCCATCATTCCCATGCCTTGCTGCCTGGACTTGGACAGAAAGCAAAGGGAAGCTTAATAATTGATTAGAGCAGCACAGTCCCACGCCCCTAGATAAGATCTGTAGCAATTCCAGGGAATATTAAGAGATATTTAGCCCAGTATCGCTTGGCATGAGCCCAGCTTCCTGGCATCATCCTGCTGGGGACTTTTGGGCTTTGTTTTTGATGCCAAGCTGTTCAAGGCTGACTGGGTGTGCCCAGTGCTGGCAGAATACATCCCTGCTCATGATTTATTTGGTGTATTTATTTGGTGTATCCTTGGGATATTGGCCCACGATTGTCTTCTAGGGCTTGCAGCAGACCCTCCAGAGCTCAGCTGGTGCTTCTCACCAAGGCTCATCCCATTGAGCCTTTCACCCACCTTAATATTCTGGGCTCTGTATAAGGTCCCTCAGCTGGGGTTGTGGTTGGAGGACTCTGAGAATTCCCTTGGAGGGGTTGGAGTGGTGGCCGAGCAGGGCAGGACTGGTGGAGACTGATGGAGCTGTTTGGAGCTCCTGAGCACAGCCCATTTCCAGCGTGATGGGAGGTTTAATTAACACACAATCACAAATAACCCTCCTGAAATTAAATGGAATTTTAAGGCTGCTTTGGCATATTCCCCATGATGCCATTGCCTCTCTGGAGAGGTGATACCATGACTTTCCAGCTGGAGGGAGTTAATGAAATCTATTCACTTTTCCATCTTTTAGACGAGTCCATACATTGTAAGAATAAGATATGGATATACAAAATATGGAAGCTGGTGTTGTTGTGGGGAAAAGTAGATTATGAAGCTAAAACAAGTCAGCTAGAGAGAAGTTTTCTGTAACTGAGCAAGAGATGCTTCCCTGGCACGTTGTTCACCTGGTGTTATTTGTCACCTGAGCTCCACAGACATGATCCAGGGTGCCTTTGTGGCTGATTTTTCTTTAATTACTAGTATTTTGCAGCTTAATCCAAACCTGGATTTAACCTTATTCAGGCTGTGCTTTGAGAACCTGCTCCTTGGAGGTTAAAAATATGCCTAGGACAACGTTCCCAGTTACTCAGCCCACTGCTTCCAGACCTGTCCCCTTCCCACAAACACAAGGAGCATCCCAGCAGGATTAGTGGGTTTAGACACAGGTTCTTCTGCCCTGAACAACCTTCCCAGGTCCGAGCTGAAAGCAGACGGTTCGTGTTGATGCTTGGCTCGCAGCTGAAGAAGACAGAGATGAAGTGACAAAATCAGGTTGCCCTTAGAAACGCATTTGTATCGGGCACAAGAATTGATTGGGTTTTTGTCACGTTCACACTGATGTTGGCTGGCAGCTCCCCGATAACTCACCGCGACGGCTCGCGGGCTGAGCGAGATGCAGTGGGGTGAGGTGAGGTCTGCTGGTGATTTACGTGCTGGTGAGCTGTCTCCAGTGCTTTTTCATTTAGAGATGCAGAACTGAGCCTGGAAGTAATGAGCTCTGGATAATTAGGTGCTTGTCTGCAGGTGGAACTATCGCAGCTGCCTACAGCCGATGCTTTTAATATTGCTGATTTTTATTTGAGAGCATTATGGGGTGGATGAGATGCTGGGAACACAGCTAAATTTTAGCTATATTTAGCTAATTTGCAACAAAGGGGTTTTTTTCTGTTATCTTCCCCTCTAACCCCCAGCTTTCCTTTGGCATTCCCATTTGGCTTCTCCATGAGATGTCTCACGTGTAGACTGAAGACTGAAAGGAAACGATGAGGATAAGTAGCAGAGTGTTGTATTACACCATGATGATGTCTGGTGTGCATTACAGGTTGACAAAGGGCCTGGTCTAATTTATCATCATTAATGATCAGCCAGGTGGGAAGTAGTATCTCGAGCTCCTGCCGTGGTATTAAATGGGTTGGGAAGGCATTTGGTGGTGCAGAAAGCGCCGCACGGTGCGTTACCTGCACGTCGGGGAGCAAGAAGGTGTTGTGGAGTGCATGGACATAGGGAGACAGATTTTGGAAGCAGGTGTTTTGTGGGATGAGTATTTTAGAAAAATGCATAAGGGGGGGGATTTGGAGGTGTGTAAATAGAACTTGTGCTTTGTGTGTGGCTGCAGTGGTGCAGCGTTGGCGTGTTCGGTCAGGAGGTGATGCATAGAAGGGACAGGTACCAATCTCTTCACTCCTGTGACAGTGACAGGACTCAGGGTGACAGCAGGGGCTGAATCAAGGGAGGTTTAGGTTGGATGGGAGGCTGAGGGAACTGGGGTTATTGAGCCTGGAGAAGAGGAGACTGAGAGGAGACCTTACTGCCCTCTACAACTACCTAAAAGGAGGTTGTAGTGAGGCTGGTGTTGGTCTCTTCTCCCCGATTGCTGATGACAGGACGAGAGGAAATGGCCTCAAGTTCCATCAGGGGAAGTTTAGGTTGGAGATTAGGAAGAAGTTCTTTACTGGGAGGGTGGTTGGGCACTGGAATGGGCTGCCCAGGGAGGTGGTGGAGTCACCATCCCTGGGGGTGTTCAAAAAACGGGTTGATGAGGCACTTGAGGCCATGGTCTGATGGTCTGATGGTCAGGGATATGATGGGATAAAGGTTGGACTTGATGACCCTGGAGGTCCCTTCCAACCAGAATGATTCTATTCTATGATTCTATGTCAGGGAAAGGTTTTTCCCCCAGAGGGTGATAGATCACTGGCACAGCTCCCCAGGGCAGTGGGCACAGCACCAAGCCTGCCTGAGCTCAAGCAGCGTTTGGGTGATGCTCTCAGGCACATGGTGTGACTTGGGGTGTCCTGCACGGGGACAGGGGTTGGACTCCATGATCCTGGAGGGTCCCAACTCCTGTGATTCTATGGGAGGTGTTGTGTGCCACCCTGAAGGCTGGGGATGTGACCACACGTGTGAAGGTGAATGCAGGTACAGAGTGGCGTGGATCAGAGCACCTCCAGAACGTGTTGGGATTCACAGAGGGAACAGAGGAGGATCACTGGAGGATGCTGGATCCCAGCAGCACTTGAAATGGCAGAGGGGTGGACAAGCCCTATTGCTTTCAGTTATCATCAGATACTTAATACGAGGAGTAAGGGAAGGGTCGCTGGTTCTGAAGGAGGTGATGGCAGTTCATAAAGGAGCCATGGGACTGCATGAAACATCAACAATATTTACATGGGTGCATGTCTGGTGCAAAACCAAGAGATAAATGCTTTCCTTAATGTGTTTGGTACAAGCATAAAATAGCCCATAAAAGAGAACTTAAGAGAATTCAGCGTTACTGTTTACTACACAAAGTAAGGATTAAAAAGGTGCTTTACACAAACACTTCATCGATCCACTTAAAATTTATTTGTTTGACAAACAGCAGTTTGGTTGTGAACATTGAGTACACACATTGCAGTAAGGAGCTTTATATTGGGCCATAAAATGTTGGAACCAGCTTAATAATGGTTCCTGCCATAAGATCCTCCTGGGTGCAAGTGGTTACGGGAGGCGGTGAATCTGGAAGTGTGGTTTGCATCTATTTACAGGAATAGGCACGATGAGGCACTGCTCTACTACACAGCTTGGGGATTTTAAGCCATAAACCCCATTTTTGCCACTTTACAGACACCTTTTATTGTGTTCCTTGGTTTTCAAAACATTTGACTGGCCAGAAGTGTGTCCTTGGTGTCAGAGTTTAAGTCTTGGTGTAAAGCTGATGCGGGCTTTTAAGGAATTCTTCACCTGCAGCTCTTAACTCTGACCCTATCTGAGTGCTCATCCCAGCAAGAAGTTGTATTTATTTTTT
Organism: Aegotheles bennettii; assembly: GCA_013398125.1. Lineage (NCBI taxonomy): Eukaryota > Metazoa > Chordata > Aves > Caprimulgiformes > Aegothelidae > Aegotheles > Aegotheles bennettii. The sequence goes on along the minus strand of VZRW01006878.1, from coordinate 168,507 downwards.
TCCTGTTAAAATAACAGTAAGTACCAAGCACTGAGACAACAACAACCCCCCATTTGGTTTTGACCTGTGATACAGTCAGGGCTCTGAATCGTGCTTGATTTGCTGTCTCATTGTGTTGTGCAAGACCAGTTGTGTCCATCTGAGAAAGCTAAAATAAGCTCACTGCTTAATGCAGAGGGCCAGCTCGTTCCTTTGAGGTTCCACCACAAGGCATGGCCCCCTTGGGGCCAAAAAACCCACTAAAAACCCTGACCAGACAAATAAACCCACCAAACCCACCCTAAAGTGATCTCAGCAGGGATGGGAGGTGTTGCCAGGCTGGGCAGGGTGCGGTTGCTGGGCCTGGGTATGGTGTTCAGTTCTGGGCCCCTCACTGCAAAAAAGCCATCGAGGGGCTGGGGGGTGTCCAGAGAAGGCAACAAAGGAGGGGAAG
>VZRW01006878.1:68677-163883 GCA_013398125.1 Aegotheles bennettii | reverse complement strand
CAGTGCTGACCAATGATAGGACAAGGGGCAATGGATGCAAACTGGAGCACAGGAGGTTCCATGTGAATATCAGGAAGAACTTTTTCACTGTGCGAGTGACGGAGCACTGGACCAGGCTGCCCAGAGAGGTTGTGGAGTCTCCTTGGCTGGAGACATTCAAACCCCACCTGGATGCGTTCCTGTGTGATGGACTCTAGGTGACCCTGCTCTGGCAGGGGGGTTGGACTGGATGATCCTCGAGGTCCCTTCCAACCCTAGAATTCTGTGATTCTGTGATTCTGTGTGCAGCTCCTGGGGGATGCTTTGCTGTGGATGGAGATGAGATGATGCTGCTGGATGAGGCTTTGCTTCCCACCTGCTTCCCACCTGCCTGCCCTGACCCGTTGGCATCCCGCGGCGGAGTCTCCCATGCACCCACTCTTAGACCACTTCTAGGACAAAGAGCCTCGTTAGCAAGAGTCTGCTGATGAACTTTGGTGGCCACCCTGGCTCACTTCTCCTGAAATAGCAGCAAGTGTGAGCCCAGGGTGAACTCCTTGGGCAGATATAAGTCACTTCTATGAGGGGACAGGCAAGCTCCAGGAGCCTGCAGGGAAGCAGAAACCTTTCCACCAGCTCTTTGCAGTCAGTCTGTAGAAGACAGATGTTGGAAATAATCACTTTCCCCCACCATTCTATCTCATTAAGTCATACTGGAATTCAAGGCATCTTTTGCCACTATCAGTCTCACCTCCAGGTTAAGTCCTTTGGCAAAAAAGGACTTAAAAGGTTTCTTGGTGATCTGATGGGAATCAGAAGTGATCTTCAAGGGCAATCCCAAACTCTGAAAATCCACCTAAACCACTCATTCCTTCAGGCAGCTCTTCCTGGGTGCAAAAAGAGAGGTTGCTCTGCTCAAAGAAGATTATTTTCTCCTGGCTTATATAAGTTCTAAAATAAGAAAATAAATCCCAACCTTCTCAAGGATGAAACAGGTTTTTCCAAACTCGGGAACGATCCCTTTTGAAGCACGGATGCTTCAATTAATTGTCGAAACTGCCTTGAGATTGGAAATCTCAGCAGTGGAGGAAGGATGGCAGCTTCAAACCCTGTCCTCCTTTATCAGAAGATGGTTTTGGGTGCAAAGGGAGGACGTGCAGAAAATTGGTAGGTTTTCGTTCTGTCTGGCACTGTTTCTAATCCTCCTCCCAAATTTGGGCTCTCTGTCAGTGTTTTCCCAACCTCAGGCTGAAGGCTGGGAGTGGTGCCTGGCCTCCGTTGAAGTCTGCATCAAATCTTCCTGTTGCTTCGCTGAAGTCAGGTTTTCACATCTAATTTTGCTGTTAAACACCTCTTTATTTTATCAGACGATACCACTTAGGTGCGAGCTGGCAAGGCTGCAAGCTGAAGACAAGCCTTAGACCCTGAAAATCAATTCTTGCACTCATTTAAATTAAAAAAATGAGCTGTAAGCTGAGTGAGCACCGTCATGGGAACCAGCAGTGCCAGATCCTCCTCTGGGTTCTCTCAATCCGGAACTGCTCGTGGGCGTCCTGTTTTACACCTGCCAGGCTTTAACGGGGACGTTACTTACGTGCAAAGGTGTTGTAAAGGTCAGGGCTGGTCTTTTCGGTGCGTAATCCTTTAATGCAGGGGTTTTATCTTGTCTGGTGTTCAAACAGCAAATATATAACAAAATTGGGAGTTTTTAGAATGGTTTCTGAGCCACCTTGGGGAGCGCTGACCTTTACAGCCGTGCATTCGGTAGCAAAATACCGCGATGTTGTAGATTTATTTCTGCTCTGCGCTGGTCTAGGAGGAGGAGATCAGGCTGGGATGTGCTGCGAACAGTCGACAGATGCAGAGCAGGTTGTGTCTGAGCAGTTCTGACTTCAACCTTAAAATGTTGTGCATTTTAAGGAAAGGGAGCGGGTGGGAGGTGGTGCTTGGATCGCCGTCGAGTCTCGGCAGCGCTGCCAAAGTCTCTCCTGCTGTGCTGTTGGTCCCTCCAAAGGTTTGGGCAGCAGAGTTTCTTTGGAGATCAAACCGTAGTACAAAAGGAGGACTCCTAAAAGACTCAAGCTGATCTTCTAGGTTCAAAATTTAACTTATGAATGGTTTTTTCCTCATCTGAATAAAGCCTAAGAAGTGTTTTAAGGATTTGATTACTTTTTTAAGCACCCAGCATGGTGTTAGCACATCAGGTCTTAATCGATGAGGCTGCACTCAGCTTCTGGAAGGCTTTGACATCCAAAAATCTAACCAGCCCGAAGGTGAAACCTGAATATGGCATTTAAAGGAAAATTTTTCAGCATGGCTTATGGGTATGGAGTAGACATATGTTGGACCTAAGGGTGTTTGCTAAGTCAGGAGGTTTTTTTTCTTTCAAATACCTGCACGTCCTTGTTTTATCCCACAATTAAAGCAGATTCTAGCTTATTTGTTTGTTGCATGAAGTCTTTTTCCCATTCCCCCCCTCCAGATTCCCACGATACCTTAACATTTAAAGAAAACTATTGTGCTTCACCTCTAAATAACTCTGCAGCAGATCATCCAAACCTCAAATCTATGCAACAGCCCCTTTTTAGAAGCGATTTTGGTGGGTGGATGAGGAAAGGAGTTGCTGGTTGAAGAGAGGCAAACAAGGAAACAATTCCGATGGGATTCCTGCGTGGCTGGCAAAACAGACACTGCCTTTGTCCAACAATGCCCTGCTGATCAGCAGGGTTTGTCCCGCTGAATGCGAAGGGTTTTGTGGGGTTTGGGTTTTTTCCCTTACTCTTTAAAATAAAAAAAGAGGTGGGGGATTCTCTTGACGGGACGAAGGGTTTGTAGATTGTTCGGGCGATTTGTTTGGGTTCGATTCCTCTCGCTGTGTTTGGCGGTGACCTTTGGAAGCCACACTTTGCTCCTCTTTTGGCATCCCTTGGAGGATCGCAGCTGCCTGGATGCGTGTGAGTGCCTCGGAGGTGTCCGTGTGCCTACTTGGGTGTGGGAGGTGACCGCCCGCGTTGATGGACGGCGTGGGTATCGCCCAAACCCTCCCTTCCACGGTGCTTTCCTTGACTTGCTGTGTTGCAGAATCCCCCGAGGTCCTGTTCAGCAGCCCCTTGAGGATCGGATCTTCACGCCGACCGTCTCCGCTGTGTACAGCACTGTGAGTATCTCCGGAGGGTTGCGTGGCTTTTGGACAGAGGGAAATGGTGTCGTTTTCAAACAAACATTACAATTTAAAAAAAACATGCAAAAAACACACAGTTAAAAAAAAAAGCAACTTTTTGTGCCTTCTAAAATAAACGATGCTGGGTGAAGACCTTTTGTGTTGCATGTGAGTAGGAAAACAAGAAATCTTGGGGGCTTTTGGGTCCGTTCCTTTGTTTATAGCTTGATTTAGCAAATAGAAGAGTGAATTTTCCTAAGAGTTTCACCTGAGTGAAAACATCACTGGCCATATTTTGAGTCTGCTGGCTCCATCTCTTTCCTGCCTCCTGCAGCCTATTTGTTGGGGTGTGTTCCTGGCTGCACGTTTCCAGTAGTTTCTTATTGGAAAAACAATGAAGGAAGATTTGTTTTTCACATGAAACACTTCAATACACAGAGGAGGAAAGGTTTGGATTGTAGATTGGATATTTGGGATACTTTCAGCTCACTGTCCTACGTGTTTGTGTATAAAGTTTGATTATTGAGGGAATTTAGCTCAGAAACGTAGCGACGTTTATTTGTGAACGTGTGATGCTGCTTTCCTTTTATTAATTTCTTTTTTTCAAATAGTAATAGCTGGAAGCCCTGTGGTATTTAAAAGCTTTGCTAAATCAGCACAGCCCTGGGAAAGGAATATTTTGCTTTTCTGGTGGGATAGTGCAAATATTTTTACTGCCAAAAAAAATGCTTTTAAGCTGCTCTTTTAATTATTTGGAAAATGGGAAGAAAAGCTGTAGATGGGAGAAATTCAGTGTATTTTATGCAGTAACATAAGCTGCTTATAGAAAACATAAGCTGCTGAACAAGGTTTTCTCCTTCCCCTTGTTTGCATGAATAACCCTGCGACAGGGTTATCAGCTCCATCTCCTCCATGTGCAGAGTCCGGGCATGGAGCATCTTCGGCCCCTTCCTTTTTTGGGTTGTAGAGCAGAGTTTTGTGATCTCCTCTTTTACCAGAGAGTCTGCTGCCAAGCGATGCAAAGCTCAGCTTTGCTCAGGATTAAGTGCAAAAATGCTGTCCAGGGCCTGTTGGTCCAAGAAAGAGACTTGGATAAGAGTTGTAGTACTCGAGTAGTAGTAGCTGTAGTAGCAGGAAGATTGAGACTTGACCATGATGGGCAGCCAGCAGTGGATTTCCATCCAGGTGAGTGGGAAAGGTTGGGGTACGACTCTGACGAGGGTTGAAGATTTGGAGGTTTTGTGGCTTTGCAAGCAGGGGATCAACAGACTTGATCTGTGGGCTGGTTTTGGGGTTTTTTTGCTAGCTCTCTCCTCAGTATCATATACATATGTATGCGTGTATATACACACATGTGTATGCAAAGAAGCAAAACCAAAGGAACATAAATGCCCAAGCAGTCATAATAAATAATTCAGTTTATATTATCCTTTATATAACCCAGACAACACTTTAAAACCATTTTAAAAGTATCTGAGTTCCTTTTTTTGGGGGGGGAAAGAAGGTTATTTTTTTCAATTCTTTCCTCCAAAGATATAATTCAGATGCCTGTGGGGAAATAGGACTGTAAAAATTTAAATTAATGTAAAATATAAAAGTAACTGTGAAGAATGACCTAAAATAGCTTTCCAGCGTGGAAAAATATCACTCGTTGATATGTTACAGGAATAGAAGCCAGGGCTGGGAGCATCTCAGTTCTAGGCTTTAAAAAACCAAAAGTTTGAAAGAAAATTTCATGGTTATATGGAAAGGAGAGAGATTCTCAGTTCGGATTCTTTGGAGCTTCTATTCGAAGCCCTTGGCAGATTGCAAATTTAGAGTAAGTCCTAGAAACGATGAATTAGGATGGAAGAGGCACATGATGGGAGATCCTGGGCAAATTTATTTCCCGTAGGTCTCTGCGGTTTATTACGAGTGAAGCGTTTTGTTGTTTAAGGTCTGGGTTTGCAACAAAATAGGGGAATTTTTAATTTATTATTTTTATTTATAGTTTGCCTGGATTTTACAAAAGTCATGGATACCAAAAGCCGTGAAACCACCATGCAGTGACTCTGAGCTGCCTCGGTGTTTTCCCTGTAGGTTACAGCATGGGGTGGGAGGATGAATCATTTCAGATATGGGCAACCCACAGATGAAAGGACTCGTTTTAGTTAGATAAAGATGAAAAATAATTCAGTTAGCTTTTCCCTGTCATTTCACGTGTATTATCAGGAACTCGGGTGCACATTCCTGAGCTCTTTTTTTTCCAGAACTACGTGCTGCTTGCCAAAAATGGGAATGGAAAATCATGTGGCTTTCACTATGAGCCCAAATAATCTCCCTGGAAATAAAATCAGGGGAACACATTTTGCTGTAGGGCAGAGATAGGAGGTGAGGAAGAGACAAAATGTGATTTGAAGGTTGTCCCAGAGCTTGGAGATGCTCGAAATTCCCAACAAAACTTTGGTAGAACTTCTTTCATGATGAAATCATACTGGTTATTAAAAACAAAAGACACCTAACCTCATCAGATAAAATTTCATTTATTTTATATAGTGTACTGTAGAAAATACTGATATTTGGTGGGGTGGTTTTTTTGTTCATTTTTAAATAAACAAATCCAGCAGTAGAATTCTTTTAAAGCAAATCACAATCTGAAAGAATTGTTTCAATGAGATAATCTTGTAATAATTTCCCCTCATCAATAATGGGGGATGTTGTGTTACAAGAGCTACTTTTGGATGTCAAGATTTGGTTTTCCTCCCGTTAGAAGCTTCTTGCGTGATGCTTCCTAATTCCTTCTACAGCAAGAAATGAATGCAATTACATCTGCTGTGAGATCCCAGACCTGTGGAATCTGGACAGGGGAATGGAGAAAGAATGAAATTCTGTTTCTGTTGTAAGATGCTTCAAAGAAGCTTTTTGGCTGGGAGTCTGGCAGCAAGACGTTGACTTCTAACAGAAAAGGGTCTGCACCAAAGATGACCTTAAACATCCCAGGCCACCACGTGTGCCTGCACCCAGAGGAACGGGGCTGATCTCTGTTAAAAACCAAATTAATATGGAGGGATGATCAGAAGCAGATGTGCTCTTCAAATTCAGCATGAGTGGGGTATCAGATAAGAAGAAGAACCATGTTGATGCACACCCAGCTCTTGCACACGCAACCTTTCTTGGTAGATTACAGTGGAGGTTCCTGACGGCCTCGGTAACGCACCGTGATCTCAAATGCTGCAGCCTGGACCAAAAATGCTTTGAGATGAACTTTAGAATCACAGAATCATTCTGGTTGGAAGGGACTTCCAGGGTCATCAAGTCCAACCTTTATCCCATCATATTCCTAACCATTATACCATCAGACCATGGCCTCAAGTGCCTCATCAACCCATTTTTTGAACCCCCCCAGGGACGGTGACTCCACCACCTCCCTGGGCAGCCCATTCCAGTGCCCAACCACCCTCCCAGTAAAGAACTTCTTCCTAATCTCCAACCTAAACTTCCCCTGACGTAACTTGAGGAACTTTTCTAAGCTAAGGAACAACCTTGACTCCTGGATGTGAACTGATTAGAAAGGAGAGTTGATTTGATGTACCTGCTTGGAGAGAAGGCCATGGAAGTTGGGTGGGTGTAGCCTTGAGCAGGGGTTTTGTAGCATGACTAGATCAAGCCTGGGTTAAATGTTCTGTGTTAATTGCAGTCTCACTGGGTCTCTTTGGAGTAGATACCACATTGTGTCAGGTTGTCCAGCTGGTGGGAAAGAAGGTGATGGGAAAGTGAGGTGCTGAAGAACCTCCTTACCCTGAATTTTCAGTGATGAAGGCTTGGCTCCATCATCTGCTTCTTGGGGTCATTCGGTGGCTTTTCTGCCACGGGATACCCATTGGTGGCCCCCCAATAATTTCACAGCCAGCAGAGGTACTGCAGTTTGCCTTTGTGTCCTTTAAAAGGATCGTCCTGTGCTGAAGAGAATCCTGTAGAAGGGGGATTAGGGAGGATTAGCTGCTTCAGCCCCCCGGTGCTTACGGGGAGGAACTGGGTCAGGAGGGCGGCTGCGGTGGAGGCTGTGAAGTGTGCAGGAGGGATGCTCAGTTCCTTGGATGTCAGCAGTGCTGCTCTGAAGCTGTTTGCACCAGCACACGTGAATCAATTGAATTCTGGAAGGAGAGAGCGTCTGTCCAAGCCTGAACTCTTTTTTGAGGGGACTTTGTTTAGGGAAGGAGCAGTTCTTGGTGATAAACTGCTCCAACCCGAGTGTTTCATGGACACTGTGTATCTGAAATCTTCCCACTTGGAGGGGGAAGAATAATCCAAAACTTGTGAAAGATGCTAAAACAAAAGGTTTCGTCTCAAAGGGAAAAGAGAAAATTCCAGCCTGAGCTTTTCTTTCATGTTTCATTCATTATTTCCTTTAAAACACAGGTCTAAGGCTTCTGGAAAACTCCAGTTAACCTCTTGCTACTCAGTTCAGGAAAAAAGAAAGTGATGCCCTAGCAAAGTAATATGTGGTTTTGTGTATCCATTTTTAGGAGAACAATTTAATCTCTAGATTTAAGAAGGATATTTACTTCCATAGTAATCACAGACCAAGTTTGTGTGCTGCATAATCCCATTTAATAAACAGAAGACCAAACCCCAGCGCTGTGAGGGCAAACATCCCATAGCACAAGTGAAGAGCTCATGGAGTCTCTCCCTCCAGGGTCATCAAGTCCAACCTTTATCCCATCATATTCCTGACCATCAGACCATCAGACCATGGCCTCAAGTGCCTCATCAACCCGTTTGTTGAACACCCCCAGGGACGGTGACTCCACCACCTCCCTGGGCAGCCCATTCCAGTGCCCAACCACCCTCTCAGTAAAGAACTTCTTCCTAATCTCCAACCTAAACTTCCCCTGATTGAACTTGAGGCCCTTTCCTCTCGTCCTGTCATCAGCAATTGGGGAGAAGAGACCAACCCCAGCCTCACTACAACCTCCCTTTAGGGAGTTGTAGAGGGCAATAAGGTCTCCTCTCAGTCTCCTCTTCTCCAGGTACCCACACCCCTGGCCATGCAGTGGCAGTGTCCCCTTCCAAGCATGGCCCTCGTTGTGCTTTTAAGCCCTATAGAGAAGTGGTGCTGTTCAGCAAACAAAGTGTAGGTCTGGAGAAGGTCGGTGGGAAGCGAGGGCTGGGCTACTACACCATGAGCTTTAACCAAATCTGCAGGAATTTCATTGTGTTGACTTGCTGGGGGTGTCACCCAGTGCTTATGGGATTCTTCTCTTCCTTTGAGTCTCCTTTTTTTCCTATAGTGACTGTATAAATTATATTTAAAACACTTCCATCATGGAGACAGTGCAGTGGAGCAAGTGTATGTGCCTTGAATATATTTTACAACATTTGCCTAATGTGTTTTGATTAGTAATTTTTTATAGAAGCTGAGGAAGGAGATAAGTGCATGCAAGAATTGCTTTGGTGTTTCATTCTTTGCTGGTGGCAAGCCCTGCAGATCTCAGGGCCTCTCTGCAGTCCTTTTTTTCCTTTTTGGAGGGGAGTGTGCAAATTTCCCCCTTAATTTATTTTTTGGATTGCTGGTAATGTGTATCCCTTTGCAAAATGACAGTATTGTTTGATATGGCTGGTAGTGGAAAGATCAGAAGATCCCAGGCCTGAAGTCAAAGGGATATTGCAGAGCAACAAAGCAATAAAAGCTCCTCCAGTTCCTACACATTTCCACCAGTGACTCTAACTGGTGCTCTTATTTTTTGATCCCTGGTTTTCTGAAGAAGTAGTTAACTGACTAGCACAGTGTTTCACTTAGACAAATATATACAGTATTTTGGTGTATGTATATAAAGATGCTGCTAGCTGCTTTCTTACAAAGAAGATTACAGATCAGATTACTAATACTATGTTTTACTAACAGTTTATCTCCACACAGGTAACACAAGTAGCAAGACAACCGGGTCCTCCTGCCCCATCCCCTTACACTGCACATGAAATAAATAAGGGACACCCAAACCTTGCTGCAACGCCACCGGGACATGCATCGTCCCCTGGGCTCTCACAGGTAAGACCTGGCATTGGAGCAGAGTGTCCCAGCCTCCCTCTTTTCCTCTTTTCCAATTCCCAGTGTTGCTGCTCAAAGTTTGATATAGCTGTCTTGTCTACGACCAGTATATAAAACTTGATAAATGAATAATATCTTTGTGAGGCTCGAACCTTCCAGTGACTTCCAGGCAGCACTCAGATTTATTAGGCATTGTTGATTCTGTAAGAGAAACTAAAAGCAACTTGTAAAATCATAGGGAACACTCATTGATGAGGAATGTTCCTCACTGTTGGGTTCATCTGCTTTGGGGCATTTTAAATGCCATAAAAGGTGTCCTCTGTTAGGGATTTTCCATTGCAAATGTTTGTAGAGGTTGCTGCAATTCTCTAATTCTCCTAAGAAGTGGGACAGTAAAATGAGTTACAAAAATGATTGCTAATAAAAGAAACAAGACAAAAGGCTGATTGCAAAAAAAGTACAGAAGCAGAGATAAATAGGAGTTACAACAAGAATGGAGAAGGAGTGTTTAGTAAGATATGTGGAATAAATTGGTCTTTTTGTATTCTTTATTGGATGAATATTCTACAGGGTCGATGTGAGAGTGGAGACACTTATCTTAAAAAAGGAAAGGGCAAAAGTGGTGCACAGAGAGAGGGGAGATAAGAGATACAGGATTGAGCAGATGGGATATGTAAAAGCATTGAGTTTTGAGATAGAGGAAAGCCCTGTGTTCCGTTTGGTCTTGTTTGATTGAAACTTGTTGGATTATATGGAAGATACGAGCAGGTCGGCTGTTAAGAAGTGTGGTTTTGTTCTGAACAAGATGCTGAGCGGGGAGGGGGGAGGATGGCTGAGGATGGACTGAGAGCAGTGAGGGGATGGTGAGAGCCTCGAGCGTGTCGCAGCATGGTGAGAAGGTTCTGGTCATCCTGCCAGCCTCTAGTTTGGGTGGAATATTGCACTGCACCTGACCTTTCAGACTAGGAGATGCATGAAAACAAAGAAGGTCGTGTAAGGAACACATCACCTTAATAGAGAGAAAACCAAGGTAAAACTTGCTGGAAAAACTGGAAACTTGTGGTCACGTTTGAAAATGTGCAAATGCTCATCCTTTATGGAGTGGGGAGCTGGAGGCTGAAGTGTCTATCCAGGATCACAAGTAGCTCGCAGGCATTAGTGGTGGTAGAGCAGCTCCTTGCACTTTCCATGCATGGTAGCAGGAAATAAAGTCTTTGCTTTGAAGACTGAGCCTCACATCATTGAGGGAGAACGTAGGGGGGTCACAGAGCAAATCCTAAAGTGTCATCTGGCTTGTGTCATGTGTGGAGAAATGAATTCCTGGCAAAGCTGGCCAACAGAGGGAAGCTAATCATGTGGCAGGTAAGAGGGGAAGCAAGAGAACGTTCTAGGCAGCCTCTTCAAAAAGAAAATATTCTACTCAAGAGGTTTCTTCATCCCTTAATATTTTCCTGTTGAGTCAGTGTGTACGTAGGGAGTGGGCTCTGTGCCAGATCACCACTCCAGCAGCCAGGAAAAGGCTCCTTTCCTGTTCTGCTGGCTCCTATCGCCTTGGAGATGAACGTCAGGTTGTGTCACTCGGATGCTGCTGGTAGGAGCAGTTTGACCTCACGTCCTCCATTGCCTCCTCACAGGCTCTTGGAGGATATTTGGCCTCTGACAGCACGAGTCTGGCTCTTGTGTGCTTAGTGAGAGGGAGAAAAAGCAAGATGCAAGGTTATAAGGCAGGTGAAGCATTGATCACTGTGCTTTTTTTGGCATTAGAGAGGAGTAAGATCTGGGAGCTTTCCCCAAGTGATTCTTACAGAGCTGGGATTTGGTAGCAAAGCAACAGCAGTAGTGTTTTCTCTTCACTCACAGTAGCTGCTTGTCTCTGCCCAGGGATCTTCGCTCTGGTGGCATCCCATCAGTTGACCCTCTCATTTGCAGCTGGAAGTGATGGGGAAGAATCAAAATGGAAGGGACACTTCCACCAGTGAGGCTTCAAAGGGCTTCAAGCCTCTCCCCATGAACAGTTATGGGATAACCTGTCCCAAGAGAAAGTTTTCTGTACCCCTGGACTATCAGAGGTTTGAGTAAAGTGGTCGGGTTTTTCTTTAAAGGCTGTAATTCTGAATATTCTTATGTATCTGTCACTTTGCCCCCTGTCAGGTGTTGAGTTTCAGTGTTGTGTTATGGTAGGAAATTCCCCGGGTGAGCAGAGTGTTGGGTGACAGTGTTACCTTTTCTTTGCCTCTGTCACTTGTCCCTGTGGGTTTCATTGAATGCCTTCTTGTGCCTGGCTGGAGAAACGAGGTGAGTGGAAGTTTCCCATTTCCAGACCGCTTGTGGTTTGGTGAAATTCTCTCATGATTTCATTTATTTGGGTTTTATTAGGTAAACAGTCAAAATATTTTACATTTCTCTTCACTTGGAAGTTTTTCCATGCTGTAATTGTTCTTTTTACCGGATTCTTGAACCCCTTAAATCCTGCTGTTGCCCTTTTGGTTTGAAGGGACCTGAGCTGACCTGCTATTCCAATGAATGGTTTATTACTGATCTCTTGAACAGCAATATAACACTTGACAAACTACTCTGTATCTCAACAACCCACGCTACGTTGATGATTGAACACTGAGCAAAGGTTGTCCTTGCATTTATCCAGTTGTGCCTAACATAGCAGTGTTTGTGCATGGTGAGGGGGGGCTGTTCTGGTTTTGGCAGGGTAATTAAAAATGTAAGGAAGAGATCACTTAATCTGAATTAGAATCTGATTAAGGGGTCATGCATTTCTCCACCAGAACTGTGACTTAATGAATTGAGGCTTTCCAGGGTAGGAACTGTTGTTTAAGCAGTAGCAAATGAAAAGATTTGTGTATGGTTTGGGCTTTGGCTATCACTTAGGTCTAAAAATACTTTTGCCAGCAGTAGAATATGTGTTGCTTGTGTGGTCACAAATTACTCCAAGTGTTAGCTGTCAGCCCAGGGCTCAGCAGAGAGGTTACTCCCTTGCTTTTATCTAGTTGGCATCTCAGCATCCTTCCTCCTGGGGCTCAGGAGTCACCTACCTGTCTCTTCAGGTGGACATCTTGCAGAAGCCATGCTGAGAAGGAGAACAGCAGGTCAGTAAGTGCTGCCTTGGTCCCCTCGTTGTCCTGGCTGCTCCAAAGCTGCCTGTTCCAGTAGGTCTGGGTGATGGGAGATTAGGAATTATCTTAAAATGCTGATAAGTGATAAAAGGAATGACTTTCCTCTAGGAAAGCTCTGGTCACGAGGAGCTGGGCTGCAAACTTCTGCGTGACAAGGTGATAACATTGTGTGGTGTGGTTTGTGAGAAAGACTTTGGGAACCTCAGATCAGGAGATGTGTGGGATATCCCGTGTCTCCCGTGGGCAGAAAAGTCAGGTGCAAATGTATGTTGTACCTTTGTATCTGGCTTCCCTTTAACTTTATTTAAGTAAACAGAAACAGATGGTCCTGCGGGGCTGTGGTTTGGTGTCTTTTTCACTTATTCTTCCACCTTTTCCGTTTGACATAGCCAAAACAAGAGAGAGGCTTGCTGTTCCACTTCCTCCAGAGCCTTTCGTAATGACCAGCCTCTGGCACTCTGCTGCCCTTCAGAATTAGTCTCTGCAGCAAAACAAGAGGAGCTTGGCAGTGATGTGAACCAGTCCCACACCCCCGTCCCCGCAGCAAGAGGCAGCGGCTCTGCTTCCCAAATTCCAGGGCCTTGAAATCATGCTGCTGCTCTCAGGAATGTGTTGAGCCCCGCCAGCGCTGGGGAATGCGCAGCACATGTTGCTGCAGTGATGTTATGGCCAGATGTGGCCCTATGTACATAAAATTTCATATTTCTGTTGTTCTTCATGCAGAAGGGCCCCTTGTAAAGAGAGAGGGGAGGGCTGCGCCTCCTCTGCCTCCTCTCTGGGGGTGTGGACTTCAGAAATGGCTGGTTGGAGACAATTTGCTTTCTCAGTGTGCAGGGGAAAGGAGAACTCATTGAAAAAGGAGTGGAGAAGTTTCTCCCTGAGTGTGGCTACAGCTCCTGAGGATCAGGTAGGGCATGGATTTACAGTGTGCCAGGTACCGCATGGTAGGTGCTTGCCTGAGCACCCTCACCCTGTGCTGGATGTGTGAGGTATTCCAGTGCAAGAAGTGCAGGCAAAGAGCGTTCGCACAGGCAGTTAACACAAAGCAGCTGAAGTGCTGTAAATCTGCCCCCACTCCGGCGTTGTGTTACGGTGATTTATGGTGGAGCCGTGTTAAGATGGGAATAACGAGAAAGCCAAGCTCTTCCAAAGCACCCAAAGTGGGGCCTGGGAGAGGCAGCAGCAAAGTGCTTGCCTCTATCCAGTGGGTGAGCAAAAGAGAAGAGGGCTCTTCCAGTCGTACCACAAGCAGGAGGCAGTGTGCAGAGCTCAGAGCACCAGGAGAAGACTATTTCACCCTCCTCGTGACCTGGGAGTGTTTGAAGGATCCTGAGGAACAAGGGCAGTGGAGTTCTGATGTGTGAGATGAAGCATAGAATCATTCTGGTTGGAAGGGACCTCCAGGGTCATCAAGTCCAACCTTTATCCCATCATATTCCTAACCATCGGACCATCAGACCATGGCCTCAAGTGCCTCATCAACCCGTTTTTTGAACCCCCCCAGGGACGGTGACTCCACCACCTCCCTGGGCAGCCCATTCCAGTGCCCAACCACCCTCCCAGTAAAGAACTTCTTCCTAATCTCCAACCTAGACTTCCCCTGATGGAACTTGAGGCCATTTCCTCTCGTCCTGTCATCAGCAATTGGGGAGAAGAGACCAACACCAGCCTCACCACAACCTCCCTTTAGGTAGCTGTAGAGGGCAATAAGCAGCACAAGAAGGGAATAGTTTGGAAAAGACTCTTGGCTTTCTCCAGCTGAGAACCGTGGGCTGTTCTGGGATTGCCAAGGGATTCTTTCAGTCCAGGACCACAGTTTGTAAGCACCAACTGACCAGGCTTGGAGCAAATCACCAGGAATCCCTCTGCAATCAGGCACAGCGTTGGCTCTTGTTACAAACACGCTGTGCACTGAGCAGATCCATGGATGCCTAAAACGATGGCCTATCTAGCTAGCAGAGGACCCCGTGGCATCTCGAGACCTTGTTCTGAAGCTGTTGCAGTTGGTGTTTAATAATCCCTTATCCATTCCTGACAGCGTCGAGATACACCCGCAGAAAACAAAAGTGCAAGAGAGCTGGATTCTCAGGATCTCGGTGTACGGAGACCTTGACTTTGAGGTGGCTGGTTTAAATCCCAAACAGATTGTACTAGCTGAAACTTGTTACCATCTGGTTCTTTGCCTCGAGTGAAAAGAGTTTTGTGGTCTCATTCTGCTCCTCAAAAATGTCACCATTGCTAAATTAGCGTTTGTAATAGCAGTGAGACATTGCTTGGTACCTTCAGGTCTGGGGATCGGTGCCAGGAAGCCTGTCTGGGTGCCATCTGGGGCATGTTTATAGGCAATCCCCTCTTTTATTATCTTCGATCCTTTCTACGGGAGCCAGAATCCTGTTATAGCTGTGATGTTTATTCAATACTGCCCTCCCATCACTCGTAGCCCGGTTTAGGTTTTATATTCTTTTAATAAAGCGTCATTTATTAACGGATTGGAGCGGAAGGAGGGCTGTAATTTAATTGTAACCTTGCCATTCGTGCCCTGGGATAAGTCAGATGCTCTGGGATGCAGTGTTACAGTAGCTGCTTGCTCCTTGTCTCTGGGTTTTGTTGCCTGCAGACTACTCCCTATGCTCATCTTCCCCCAGATGCAGCTATTCCCTATTGCCCGGGTCTGTGTGTACTTTGCTATACACATAGCAAATGTACATAGCATGTACAGGCAGATAATAAACTTCCACAGCTCCTAGGATGTAAGGGGCTCCCTAATTTCATAGTCTCGTTTGTGCAAACACCCTGTCTGTCGTGTTCTGCTTGGAGAGCATCTTCTTGTGGACACCTTAGTTCTCTGAGCTTTGCAGGGAACTCCTTACCCAGAGAGTTTTTCCATGCAGGAACCTCCTTGGTTCACGTAAGGTGCCGTTATAGCAGATTTCATGCTGATTGAAAACACACAGTGACTTGTAGAGCAGGTCCAGTTGTCAGTTGTGGTATTAATTTGCAGCCATAGTGATGTGGACACAGAATGAAAGACTGAAAACTCTCCTTGCCCAAGTGAAGAAATGGAGCCCCGAGCAGCCAGGAGAGAAGTTTACAGTTGTGTGCTGCCCCTCTCAAAGCACATTTCATTTTCTTGGGTCTTCTGTCCATACCAGAGAATGAGGATAAAGAAAATCTAAACAACAAAACTCTTGATGGTAGTTTCTGGGCGAGAAACCTGCCTTCCAGAGACAGGCACTGATGTCTTCTTCTGGGCAGTCAAGAATTTGACCTCTAGGACTTCTCACGTCTTGCATCTGCTGCTGCACATCCGGGTCAGGCTGCTTCATAGAATCATAGAATCATTCTGGTTGGAAGGGACCTCCAGGGTCGTCAAGTCCAACCTTTATCCCATCATATTCCTAACCATCAGACCATCAGACCATGGCCTCAAGTGCCTCCTCAACCCGTTTTTTGAACCCCCCCAGGGACGGTGACTCCACCACCTCCCTGGGCAGCCCATTCCAGTGCCCAACCACCCTCCCAGTAAAGAACTTCTTCACAACGTGTATTTTTAATGCTGCTTGCTACTTGTGGGCTTGCAGAAATATATAACTGCAGGTGGAGCTGGGAAAATGGGAGTTATTTAATAGCTGATAAATCCAGGAGATGTTTCATCTGCCTTTGTGTTAAAGACCTGTTGGGAGTGCAGCTGAACTCCCTGTCCTATAACAGGATGAGTAGGTTTTTGATTGGGTTAATAAAGCTGGGAATATTTACTCATATAACATATTTCATGATTTTTGATTCATTGCTGTGCTTTTTACCTCCTCAGTTTAAATCTGGGCAAATCTCTGCTGGAAAGGTGAGGCACCATCTGTGTCTCAGCACCCTTAGGGGTGCTTTTGTTTAGGGATGCTCAACTTCATGGGTGTCTTCTAACGTGGGGAGAGCAGCTGGGTGTGAGAGCTGCAGGAAGGGAGATGTGGAGTGGTGGGGAAGGCATGATGGAGCTTGAAATGCCAATAAATGCTATGAACTCCAATAATTATTTACCCTTGGAAACAGTCAGCTTTCCAAAGGCACGACATAGGTGGGATGGATGAATTAGTTTTAATATTTTGCACTCAAGAAGGACTACAACCAGCCTTTCATTCTTTTTTTTCTGACAAGGAAAGGAGAGAAAGAAAAACCTGTTAATTTTTATCACGTACATTGCAGCACAAATGCTGAGTGCAGTTAGGACCAGGTCTGCTTGCAGACCCCCCCCCTCACTGCCACTACCACATTTTGCAGTGGATCACTGCTTGGAGGGGTGTATTTAATACTCCCCACGTGGTCTTGTGTGCCCAGTGGGGAAGGATAAGTGGTTTTTCTACTGCTACTTGAGCTTTTTCTTTCAGGAATAACCCCAGTCTGGCTCGGGAGTCTTCCCTGGCCCATCCACCCTGGTGCAAACAGAGTGATTTTGAATAAGCAAGCTCTCACAGTGGGTGTCTTGGCCACACAGCACATCCTGGATGCATGATCTAGCGGAAGAGTTTTCTTCTGGCTTGTGATACTGTTGTGAATCAAAAGCAGTTTTAAAATTGCCAGCATTAGTTGGTTTTTTTTGGTTTTTTTTGGCTTGAAGTAGCATTTTTAATAGAAAATCAAACTCCTCTGTAGCTGTTTTAAAATTCTGCAGACCTCTTTCTTGAGGACTTTTCCATGCACGTGTTCTGTTCTCACAGTCACGTGGGCTGTGCTTTATTTTGATGCTTTTCAGGCTTCACCACTTGTTGAACCACATTTTTGTATATGATACAAGACAAAGTAACGCAAGGCAGCTTGCCATTGAGTTTAATAATTTCTGTTCTGGTGTTCCTTCTGCAATAATACCTCCTGTTCCATGCCATTTAATGCATGTTTTCATGCGTGCTTCAGAAAATACAGAGTTTTTAAACAAGCACAGTGTGCTGCAGACAGCAATACATCCCAATAAACACCAATGTCAGCACAAAAGTCAGAGCTTTCACATGGTTTGCATTTTGTAGATGTAGAGGGCATAAAATATCCCTGCAGGCAGATAAAGCTGGGGAGAAGGAGCCCTTGGATTACTGGAGTCCACTGGTAGCTGTTGTGTCCGACTGGGGAGCTGGAGGATAACCTCCAGAGCCACTTACACCTGGAGTAGGAAGGACTGCCCTGGAGAGGTGAAGGTTTGAATCCATAAAGAGCGTGGTTCTCCTGTAAGCTGAAGTCCCAGTGTGCTGCTTTCCACTCACAACAAAGAGCAGGGAAGGATTTGATGGTTTAGGAGCAGTAATTCCACTTTCAGCTCCTTGTAGCCTGGAAGGCTGAGCCGGCGTTTTCCATAGCCCCCTCCCTATGGTGCTGTTAGAAACCAGTAATTTAGTTAGCTGCCTTAAGTTGTCTGAATTTGCATGAAATTGTACTCATTGGTATTTCTGGGCTTCGGTGTGATGCAGTAAAACTTGGACATTTTATCTGATTGCTGCATAGACTCATAAAAAGGTTCATGTTGGAAGAGACCTGGAGATATCCAGAGCAGGGTCAGCTAGAGCAGGTCACTCTGTCCACTTGGACCATGTCCACTTGGGTTTTGAATATCTCCAAGGATGGAAAAATCCTGCGAGATAGACAGAAGATGACAAATTTTTGAAGCTTTTTGTTGGGTCTTGGAGGAAAATAGGAGGAAATCTTCAAACTCACTGATGCTCTTCTGACATTAGCATGGAGTAGGGGGCTGAGGTGACTTCAGGTTGTGTTCCTGGGTACAAGTATTCATTCCCAAGCTCATTTCCCACTTAAACTGGGACAAAGTTTTATAGGACAATTGAAAGGCACTTTGTAAACCCAAGGGTCTGTCTGTGGAGATTCATAGGTCTGCTTCCAGCAGTGGAGATGTTGGCATTTCTGCCCCCAACACGTGCAGACACACACATATGCTCTATTAGGAAGAATTCTTTTTCCCTATGAGGGTGATTGGGGGTGGAAATGGGCTGCCCAGGGAGGTGGTGGGGTCACCATCCCTGGAGGTGTCCAAGAGGCGTCTGGATGTGGTGCTGGGTGCTGTGGGTGAGTGGGGATGGAGGTGGGGGTTGGACTGGATGAGCTTGAAGGTCTCTGCCAACCTCGATGATTCTATCATTCTATGCTTTTGAATACCTTTAGTATGGAAAATACCAATTCAGTGTGGATGAGTTTAATAAACAAGAATCTTTGGGATGGGGACAGCCACTAGCAGGACACTTGTCCACCTCAGTGTCACTAAATGACACTTGTTTGAATCCTTCACTCTGCATCCTCAGCTGAGCACATCACTGCAGTCTGACACTGGGCATGATCCCATCAGCTGGACGCCTTATTTATTTTTTCTCAAAAAGCAGGAAGATTGTCCTTTCCTCCCCAAATCCCTGTTATATTTCTTGTTGCACGGTGTCGAGGGACGGTTGGTGAAATAATTGCAGTTATTATGTCAGAACCAGAGGTTAAGCCTGAATTCTGGGGGGGATAACGTGTCAGACAGGGACACTCTGCCTTGCTTTTCCTCTTCACCCTCCTCCTTCGTAACATTCCTCCAAGAATAGAACCCCAGTGTCCTGAGCCGGAAGGAAAGGAGGGTGTGTTTGTGTCTGTGTTGTCCTCTGCACAAACTCTCTTTGTGCAGGGAAGAGGAAACCACATTTCCTTCGCCGCCTTCCCTCCGTGGGAATCTGGGTATGGATGTGAAAGGAGGAAAAACTCCTGTAGCTCTGTGGCTGCTCCTTGGGACTCCCTCTTGCTGCCTTTGCCTGTGACCCTAAATCATACAAAGCCATAAAACAAGGTTGTTAAAAACAGGGGAATGGCACAGGTGAGGTACCCTGAGACACTGCTGCAGGGGAGCAAAGGTAACAATGGTTGAGCTGCATTTGCAGAGGTAATTCCCAGGGAGTCGGGATATTTTTATCCTTTTAAAAGCTGAGTTGAATGTTTCCCAACACGGGGAATTCTCCTGAAGGCTGAGCTCCTGGAAAAAGGGAAAAAAGGGAAAAATGGAAAGCGCGGGGTCTTCTCGTCTGCAGTTTGGTGAATCCCTAAAATCCACTGCACTGCACTCCAGGACACCTGGATCTAACCAAGTACCTGGCATTTTGAGGAAAAAAACCCCTACAAACCTAAATAATCACACTGAGCAGTCACAGTTCCTCTTTACTCTTTGCTCCCATCCAAATCCAAAAAATTCCTGGTAAATCCAACGTGCAAAGGCTTTGTACCAGAGTCATCAGGAGCAGGGTATTTGCACTGTAATTGTGTTAAATTACTTTTTTAAAGCGGAAACCTTTAATCTGGCACAGCCTGTTCAGTGTCACAGAAGAGCTCTGGTACTTACATCATTGATTTTAATGGGGCTTTGAATATTCCCAGTAATCTACACCAATATATGCAGAAAACCAGAGTGTTTTCAAGTTACTGATGCATCTCACAGCATAACAGCACTGGCTGAGAGAGTCAGCAGGGTGGAGCTGCCGTGTATTTTTATTTTACAGAGCTGCTATGATGAGGACAAGCTGATTTGGGTGATGTTGGATAATTTGCAAATGAGCTGCTTAAAAAAAAATTGAAATTCCTGATGCGTTGTGTACCCAAAACCCCTGCATATTTGAGCATGTAGCTGCAAATGAGGACTTATCTTTAGTCTGGTAGGGTGCTTGATGAAGTATCATTGTAAGTAAGGAAAGCCAAGCAATGAACATTTAGAGGGGAATTGCCCTTATTTATTGGTTTAATCATTGTTGTGCTATTTTTAAAGCTGGGTAGTTCACAGCAGTAGTGGGAGAATGTGCTTTTATGCATTATTTGGGAAGCGTAGAAAAGCCTGAAATGAATAAATTTAATAATTCAGGCTTTCCCATCATTGTTTGCAATATTTGCAGAGCTGGTTATATATATATATATATATATATACACACATTAGATAGAGCACACACCTTTTTTTCCTACCATATTTAAATTATTCACATTCTACAAACCATCGCAGACAGCAGCTTCAAAGTCTGCTGTGACCCTGTGCTGCTGACTGCAGAGCAGGCTGGGGAGAACAAAAAAGATGGTAGAATTGAATTACCTAATTGCTAAAGTAGTGGTAATAATCAAAGATGGTCAAAAGAAATCCAGGAGCTGAGTAACGTTGTGTTTGTTCAGATGAAGGACCCAAGGTGAGATGGGTGCAGCACAGGTTTCCAGGTGTTGTCGTGACGTTGGGTCTAAGGGAATGCTGTTGGATGTGTCAAGCACAGCTCATTCCTGCAGGATTTCAACTAAAATCTCTTTTCCTGCCTGACTTTATTGCCTGTACGTGCAGGAGAGCTGCTGAAATGATGTAGGTGGTGTGGTTGTCACCAAGGTGGGTGCTTCCACCTCGCTAATGTCGCCCTGAGCAAAGCTGAGACTGGAGGGGCACAAAGGCATTGAGAAGGTCTCGTGGGGCTGTTTGGGCTTCTCATGGTGTTGATTTGAGTGCAAGTGGATTGAAACCTGATTCTTTACTATCTGAACTCTTCCCATGGGTTGTGAGCTCCACGGTGAGGTAGCTGAGCTCTGGGTATTTCCAGGGAGTGGAGCATTGGGAGCTCAGTGGCTTAGTTAAAAAGAATTTTATTTGTCTGTTGACAACATACTGATTTTTAAGTCAAAAGCTGCTTCACCTCTGGTTCAGTCACCTGTGCTGCAGTGCCTGGGAGGATGGGAAGGGAGACAGGGAGAGCAGGAATCTCTTCATCCCTTTACCTGGGTGCTGCCGGTGTTTGTAAGTCAGCACCTGGATGGAAAAATGAACCTTCCACTAGTGATGTCTCGTAGGCTGCAGTAGCAGGAGACTCTGGGCTGTTGTCATGCTCTGGCTAGAGCTGTTATCTCTGCCTTGCAATAATACCACCTTTCACATCCGATTAAAAAACCCATAATGCTGTAATTTGGGAGTTTTAAACGTTTTTGCAGTCGCTTGAAGCCGACGCTGCTGCTGAAAGAGCCCAGGAAGGAGAGCAAAGAGTTGTGTTTGGGGGAAGACAGGAGAGCTGCTTCTGCCTACAGTGTGAGTTTGTGCTGGTGAACACCTTCCATAAAGCTGAGGCCATTCAGGAGCCAAAGCTTGAGGAGAAATGAGGTGCTGGTTTTGTAGGAGAGGCACCCTGGAGAACTGTTCTGGCTTGTGCTTGCCTGGGGGTGAGTTCCTTGGGTAGAAATGAAGATCCAGGTTTGAAATGATAATCCTCTTACTTTCTCAGGGCTGAATGCTGAGAGATTTCCACTGACTGGTTGCTGCACGGTGGTGGCTGTGATTTGATTTCAGGCTGCGGGAGGGCAGAGCAAACCCAACTCAACAAATAAATGACGATTCAGAATTAAAAGCCATGCCCTTGCTGGCACCATCCTTTGACACTCGTGAACCAAGTGGTGGTTTGTGCTGCTGTGGGGGATTTCTTCACCTGCATCCGAGGCCAAACTTCTGCTGTCCAGGCTGGTGACCCAGGGGAAGATGTTCTAAGAGGCTCTGAGAGCAGCCTCAAGGGCTGGTGCATCAACACAGCCCATCTCACGTTCCCTGCTGTGGTTTTCCTCCAGGAAAATAGTTCAGCAGCTGGAAGGGAACCTCAGACTGGTTGTTAAAAATGGGGATGAAACAGAAACACTGGTGCAGTGATCTTGCTGATGGCTCTTGCAGTGTCCGTTCCTCCAGGGGCAGCTGCATTCTGTGTCAGGGAGCTTGTATAAATAACAATTTAGAAACCTAGGGACAGGACACCTCAGTATAGAGCACACCAGTGTTACTGTAAGTGCCCACCTGGGGTGGTTCAGTCAATATTTAGCATTTAACTGGGTCAGTGGTGAAAGAGCACTATGGTGCAGAAATGTGTTTGCATCCAGGGAAATGTGTGTGGTTGTTTGGGGGTTGTTTGGGAGCAGAGGTGGATCTTGCAGGGGTTGCATCCTATTTCCACCTGGTGCACGTTTTTGATAGTTTGCTTCTCAACATAAAGCAGTTAAACATCTTTTTGAAAGCCCATGTGGTGACACTCTCAGTAAGCTCTTAGCTGGATACTCTCCGTTTGTGGGCAAGTGATCTGAGCACTCCAATGAGATATAAAAATAAACCTTATTGTAGTGGTTTGTATTTTTTTCCACGTGCAAGAAGCTCAGTGCTTTCTGTTGTGGCCACGTGGGAACGATGACCCTTGGGATTGGCTCTGGGAGCTCTGGGACCCTTGGAGTTGCTTTATATTGTTATAAAATGTTTTGCTTGTGCCATCATGTTCCTCCCAAAGAGATTAAAGCTTTTTCCTAGCATTTGGTGGAATTTGGGCTCGCCCCGGATGGGGGCACGGTCGCCGCGTTGGTGTTACTGGGAAGTAACTGGGAAGCCTGAAGGTTTGCTCACCCAAGGTCACAGCGATAGCGATGGTAATAGAGCAGCAAGCTCCTGAGTCACGGTCATGTGCTGGAACTACAAGACCATTTCTCCTCCTCGTATGTAACTCCAGTAAATATAGACCCAGCTGTATAAATTCCCGGAGTCAAGAGAGGAGTCAAGAAACAACGACAGGGCTTAACCCCTTCCCATGCCAAACCCAACCACGCTGCCCAGGGCAGAAAGCTCAGCAAGTGACACCTTTCTGCCTGCAGATTTGAGAGGTTTGCTACAAAAAAAAAATAAAATAACTAAAATATTCCCCCCGGCTGCAGGAGGCAGAGAGCTGCGTGACTCAGCTCTTTGTGAACCTGGTGTGTGTACTTTGCCTGTTTATTCCCAGTACAGGCAGTACTGAGGGAGTCGTGTTACGCAGCAGGCTCAGTGTTTATTAACCAGCTTGGGAACTGATCTAAGAATAACTTTTTTTCATTTGTTTTGTTGGTGGTGGTGATTTTGTGGTTTTTTTTGCTCGGCACAGTCAGCAGCCCAAGGTGGAAACTGCACAGAAAAAGGGTTTTCCCCAGAAAACACAAACACACAACTATGATCGCCTTCTCCCCCAAGAATAGCCCTATCTGAAATAAAAAATCACAAAGATGAAAGCTTTAAGGGAAGCAAATTGCTCTGCCTCGAGAGCCATCCGTTGTGTTCCAGCTCGGGGTGCTGGGATTATCTGAACCTCAGGGATTTCAATGCTGCTGTTTAGATCCTCCTGAACCACAGTTCTTACCCAGAGCGATGCTTGCTTCCCTGCCTTCCTTTCCATTGTAGTTTATTTAGGGGAATTTTGGAGCATTTCCTCGCTCGTCTCTCCACTTGCCCACCCCATCCTCAGCCTTTCAGCCACGGTGCATAAAAGCCACATATTTCCAGTGTGACTGCAGGAGATTGGATTACTTTGTGTACCTATTTAGATGCTTGGCACAGAAAGAGGTCATTTTGACAGATGAATAGCTGCAATACTTTTAATCAGCTGACTTGTCTGAAAAGCAGTGGAGTGCTGTGATTTATTCTGTCGAGTGTTTTGATAGTTTATTTAGGCTGTCACAGACTTATATGTGAACTTAGGACCTGCAGAAATCCATAAAGCATTTTTTGCCTCCCTTTCCACCCCCCCCTCCCCCCATTATGGTTTTAACACAAGCACCTCCATCTGATTCAAAGCACACCAAGCAGAAGCAAATTAGTTGTGTAATAGTTGTGAAACGTGTTGATTTAGGTGGTTTGTTGTCTTCAGAGGGGTTTGGGTTGCAGTTGTTCCTCAAGGCTGCAGTTGAGAACCTCGCACCCGGAGCGGTCGTCTGGGTTAGAACAGCACTGGCTGGCCACAATTACCTTGTTTTGATGACAGCTTAATAGCAGAAAGCCTTCAGTGGCCTCTATTTAAGCCTTCATATGCTGTTTTCTTTATTTATAATTTAATGCCATACTTATTCTGATAGGGTTTGAATACTAAAGCAATTTAACACTCGATTGTGTTGTCTTGCTCGTGTCAGAAATGACATCTGTTGTCAACGAGGTGCCTGGCTTTGGCACTGTACTTGAAAATGTGCCTGCTTTAGTGTCTCTCTGCTGAAACTCATGGGTTTTTAGGCTTAGTGGTAGCTGCACACCCTTTCTTTCAAGTTTCCTTTCCCTTGGGTGATGTGCAACTGGGATGGGACAACCCTGGTGGTGTGGACAAACTGGGGAACGAGTGGCTGGAGAGCAGCGTGGCTGAGAGGGACCTGGGGGTCCTGGTTGGTGGCAAACTGAACATGAGCCAGCAGTGAGCCCTGGCAGCCAGGAGGGCCACACCTGTCCTGGGGTGCATCAAGCACAGTGTGGCCACCAGCCAAGGGAGAGGATTGTCCCACTCTGCTCCGCACTGGCGCAGCCTCAGCTCGAGCACTGGGTGCAGTTTGGGGCTCCACAGTTCAAAAAAGGGCATCAAACTGCTGGAGCACGTCCAGAGGNTGACAGGACTGGGGGTGACAGCAGGAGCTGAATCAGGGAGGTTTAGGTTGGGTGTCAGGAGAAGGTTTTTCCCCCAGAGGGTGGTTGAGGCTCCCCAGGGCAGTGGTCACAGCACCAACCCTGCCTGAGCTCAAGCAGCGTTTGGGTGATGCTCTCAGGCACATGGTGTGACTTGGGGTGTCCTGCACAGGGACAGGGGTTGGTTGGACTCCATGATCCTGGAGGGTCCCTCCCAACTTGGCACATTCTGTGATTCTGTGAAAAGAAAACTCTGGCTATTTTGGTGGTGGGTGAGGACTTTGGGGGTAGCATGGAAGTTGTGTCTGACTTAGGCTTTGTTCTGTTGTGTGCAAGTTAAGTCTGAAGAAAACACATTTCATGAGTCTGAAGAAGGGGGAGAACAGCTGATATCTTCCTCCATTTTTACTGAGGTGCTGTGGGAGCAACAATTGAAACCATCTGGGGTAAGGCTGGAGGCACAAGGAGCTGGTGGTCAAGTGGGCCACGTAGATATGAGCGTCCATAAGATTTCCCAACACATTCACCTCCCCTGCGTGCTGCTGTCTGGTGGGATATGAAGAGCAGCATCAGGACCCTTTGCAACGTGTGTGGACTGACACCCATCCTCCAAGAGGAGAAGCCTTAGTTTGATGTTGGGCAGAGATCCCAGAGAAGAGGACACCAGAGTTTCCCCACATCTCGTTGGTGCTTGATCATCCTACGCCGTGCTGCGATCGCTCATTGCCGCGGTGCCATCGCTGCTGGGAGATACAGTGCATGCTGTTTATTATACAGCACTGACACGAACAGCTCAGCCAGAATCACACTTGTCAAATAAAAGGGGAAAATATTTGATGCTGTGTCTGACATCTCAAAAAAAAAAGGAGAAGGCTTTTTGCAAATTAGTTGTTAACACGAATTAGAGGTTTTGCCAGCGGTAAGAAAGGAGGGAAGTGCTGGCTGAAGGCAATTGGACCAAATTGGACTCCTGGAGAGGAGAGACAGCAGAAAACCTGCCCTGCTTACCTGCCAGAGGTTGCTGCTTCCATAGCAGGAGCTGTGTAAAGCATTGAATTGCTCTGGAACCAGAGGCTTTGCTGCTGTATTGGTATAAACTACTACAGAACAACATCCTTCAGCTAAATATCCTACCAAGTGTGCTCTGGGGTCCTAAATCCCAGCAAAGATCTGGTGATATGTTTGGAGACATACACTTTTAACATCCCTTTGACCCAAAAAGCAATATGAAAATGAGGTAGAAAATAACAGGACATCCTGCCCAGCTAGCTTGTGCAGCAGGAACACTGTCCTCAAGGGGCTGTGTGTTTAAGTTTTGCTCACTTTGAGTGTGGTCCCAAAGTTCACAGTGGATATTGCAGCACTGGGTGTGTGGGAGGGGACTATTTTGGGGCTATACTCAGTCCCTGCATCCCCTCTGCCACGTTTTGGGGGTTTTTTGGTTTGATTTGGTTTGATTCTTTATTTTTTGTTGAGACTGGAAAATTCCTTGCTCGGCTTGTTTCTAAACTGTATCATTATTTACCTCGTATTACATTTTGATCAGCAGGAGATTGAGTGGGGATTTTAGGTCTAGGATTGAAAAAGAAGGAAAAAAGAATAACAGAGATACCTCAGCTGTCTCCTGGATGCTCTGTGGGGTGTGGGGCACTGGTCATGTGCTGGGACACTTGGTGGTAGACATCTTTCAGCAATCAGATGTGCTCTTCCAAAATAAGACATAATCTTGTTCCAGAACCATCCTGTGTTTGCTCGTATTGAAAGGGCTGAAGAGCTGTGGGTAGGGTCTGTGACTCTGCTGTAGGACTCAGCCTGGGAGGTAAGAAGTAAATGTGTGTTTTACCCAGTGACACATTATTATGCCCACTTCATTTTGTAGGAAAAACTCCTCTTAAACTGCATCATTTTTCATCCATCCTTCATCTGGGAAGGACTGGTTGTGTCTCCTGTGAAAGCCAGAACATGCCCAGTTATACTTGGTGAAGTTTGTTAATTCAGGCTTGGAAGTTTTGCAGGCTTCAGGACTGAGTTTCTTTCTAGAAACAGCAACTTTTGAGTTGTTTTACACCACTCCTTGAGCAATTTGCCTAAAACCAAGCTTCAGGCTTTACGCTGGATCTCCCCTCTGGATCGCTGAAGTCTTACGAGTTTCTTTTTTCTTTCTTTAATACAAACAGGTTTGGGCTGCCAACTGGAACTTAGTTTTATTGTTTCAAAACTTAATTACTTAAATCAAATATAGCACAGTTCAGATCAAAGATACCCTGAGATGTGCCTGAGGGCTGGTGTGGTGAAACCCATCCTCTCGATACCACCTCACGGACTGAAATGGTTCCCTTTAATCCTTAGACCTCCTCTTGAATTTTAATGCAAGGGCCATGGAATTCAGAGCTGAGAAAGGGTTCTTCAGCAATGTGAACGTGTGGTAATTCTGTGTACGCAGAGGTGTTGCAATGTTTTTGAGCATATCCTCTCCCATAATGTGTAAAGGGAGCCTAAAGACCTCCCAGAGGAGACCCAAGACCTGATGAGCTGCTTTGTTCATCCAGTAAGTCTGATGGGACGTAGCTAGGAGGTTAGCAGGGACTGTGGTTACCATTAGTAACACCAATACCCAGAGCTGGTGCTTTGTGATGGAGCCATGGAGGGCAGCACATAGAGTTTGGGCTAATTCCTCTTGAAAGCAAAGGCTGTTGCAGGTTAATGACCAGGTTTGATGCCATTACAATAATAAACCTTTTTTTTTTCTTAGAAAAAAGGTAAGTTATAATTTTTTTGTTCAAAAAAAAAAGGAAAAGGGTGCTCTGAAAAGTTATTTCCAAATGCCTCTTTAAAATGCATGGTCAGCTTGCTCTACAGCTCCAGTTTATTGTTACTTTGGGCAAATAACACGAGGGAGAGCATCTGGTGGTATAAATGGTTACAGCCCATTGAAATCAGTGGAACTATGAAAAAGTTACCCAGCCCATGGTCTGCTTTACATCTGTAAGGATCCAGGCTGTCCCATTGTGTTGCAAACCCTTTCAAGCACCAGTGGCTTGTGCTAAATGTGTTCAAGCTTGTTTCTGGTGGTTTGTCTGATTTTGAAGGATTTATCAGCAATATGTACGGTTCCCAATTGCTTTGGAAAACAGGTTCAGAGGAGGCTTTTGGAAAGTGTGTGGACAGCACAGGGGTTTGGTGACATGGTGTTGTGTTGATGTCCTTGCTCACATTGATGGACCCATCACCATCACCTATGGCATCTTTATCTCAGTGTTAATCAGCAGTCCATCTGATAACGCATTCAGTTCCCAACATTTGGGATTAATCCCTTGATGCACTCATTTTTAATTCCCTTTTTCTTGTTCCCTGGCAGGCTCCTTACCCCTCAGGACAGAATGCAGCTCCAACCACGTTGGTGTACCCTCAAGCCCCTCAAACAATGAACACGCAGCCTCAGACCCGCTCGCCGGTAAGGGAGCCCACGTTTGCATTCTCTTAAAGTTCTTTTTTCCTTGTTCCTGTGTTTCTGTGTGTGTGTGTGTGTGTCTGTAGCACTCCCAGTTCTCTGGGAAGGGTGTTTTCCTGAACTGGAAGCACGCTCCAAGTGGCAAATCTTGACTGAATTTTTCAGCCTGTCCTGATAGGATCATTTTCCTTTTATAGTGGCTGACCAGAAAAGAAGCAATGGGAGATCCTCATCCATGTTCAGATCACACAGTTCATGTTCAGCATAGCTGCGTTCAGGTTCAGTTCATTTTACAGTCTAGGTTCATTACAGGAATCTTCCTCTTTTCTTCATTTTAGTTTTTTTTTGTCTTTAAGGAAGTATTTGGTACAGTGATAGACCAAAGATCAGTGAAGGAAAGCAGCACTCAGTCTCCAGCAGCCTCTGGACATTGCTTCCCAATCAGTGCTGCTGGATCAGTTCTAACCATGTCCTGCCCAGCACCCCGTGGGTGCTCACACATTTAACATAGAGCTTCTGTGTACCCAGATCTTTTTGTGGTAAGCCCCTTTTTCATCCAACCTTAGGTCTGGTTGTCCTCCATAATCTGGGTTTCTATTTTTTTTGGTGTGTATTACAATACTGCTCTGCTGTTGTAGGACTTTGGTTCCCCAAACCAGGCTCTTCTGGGGGAAACTGCTCATAGCACAGTTCCACACGTTGCTAGAAGAGACCCTCGTAGGGCATCAGGTGCTTAAGCCCAGCTTCTGGAGGCACAGTAGCTTACCATCACGGTGTCTCAGTTAGCCAAGGGAGCAGCAATCCCTGCACCTCTTGCAGATCCACATCCATGTGAGAACACTTCCAGGTTATCTGTAACACCACCGCACCATTCCCAGCACTCTTTGCTGTTTAGAATAAGGTGAATGCTGCCAAAGTGTGGCAGCTGAAAGCCTCTGAGACACAAGTCTTCTTCTGTCCACATGACAGGTGTATATACACATACACAGTCTCAGACTGGTTTGGGTTGGAAGGAACCTTAAAGCTCATCCAGTGCCCCCCCCTGCCATGGGCAGGGACACCTCCCACCACACCAGGGTGCTCCAAGCCCCATCCAACCGGGCCTTCAACACTGCCAGGGAGGGGCAACCACAGCTTCTCTGGGCACCCTGGGCCAGGCTCTCACCCCCCTCACACCAAACAATTTCTCCCTCACATCCCATCTCAGTCTCCCCTCAATGTACACACACACACAGGGCAAGCTTTCCTCCCATGTGCAGCCACACCAAAGAGCTTGCCCCGCTTCTGGAGGCTCCACCTCCAGGGGATTCTCAGGAGGGTCAGTTCTGAGCCCTGTTAACCTCCGTGGTGATGAACGAGCCAATTAATGCCAATTTTATTGAGGTTTCTGTGATGTGGACAGCTGCAAATGCCCTGGACCTCCCCCTACCTCCTTAGCCCCCCGTTCTGCTCAGTAACACAGGATACTGATGGTAAACCCCCTCTTTTCTCAGTAAGTATAATCATCTTTATCATTAACTGTTGAAAAGCACAAATAAGTTTATATGGTTAGAACTGGAGCAAAAACCTGACTGAAGAGCTGCATCTCTAAACCAGTTTTTTTGACAGCCCAGCAGAACAGTGCCAATACATTGCACAGACAACTGGAAGAGGAGGAAGGTTTTGGAACAGAGTCCGGTTTACAGGTCCCTGGCTGGAAGAGGCTGGATAAAATACTGCATTGTAAGCAATATAACAAACTGTACTCCTTCTTGCAGGCAATTGTGCCCATGGCACTTGTTTTTATTTCTTCCTTTCTTCCTTTATTATTTTAATTATGATTTTTTTTTACCACATCTTTTTTTTGTTGGCTGATCTACAGAATTGCACTGATTTGGCTTCTTTGCTACAAGCATGAGCTCCCGTGGCAGTCTCTGCCAGGTGAAGTGGCAACGTGAGGTCCAGAGGTGAATCCCAGCTGGGAGGGTCTGACCTGGTGTAGGACAGAGACCAGGGCCACTCCGGGCTCGCTGCTCAACAGATAACACCTTCAGGAAATCTGGCCAGAAAACGCATCAAATTGTAGGGGTTTGGCCCTGTTATTGAGGGAGGTATCGAGGAAGAGTTTGTCTGCAGTCCTCAGCCATTTTTCTATTGTTTTTAAACTCTCCTGTGTGCAGTTTTTGCCATCCATTCTGCTAGTGCCCATTTCCACCCCCATCACTAAAAGCCGCACTCATCACATCTCATTCCACCTCCCCACCCCAAAACAAATGCAAGGCTAGCCCAGACCTGAACTACTCTTGCATTTTGTTCTGGGCTCGAGTTTCCTTTTTTTTTTTTTTTTAATTATAATTTTTAAATTTATTTTTTAACAGTCTTTTTTTGGTGGTGAGGGGAGGGTGAAGAGGGGCCGAGGAAGGTGGTGGGGTGGCTTTGCCATCCCTAGGCTTCCATAGCACAGTTGGTGCGGCTGGTGTGGGCAGGCAGGCTGTTGCACTGATGAGGTGGATCCTAACCCAGGTTCCTCAAGCAGCTGAAGCTGCCTCCATCCTGTTTCTGCATCCAAGGGCCATTGGCAATTGCATGGTTCAGGCTTTTCTGTTCCTTCCAGGACAGCTGCCTCTGCAATCCAAATGGCTTCATGTTTTCCCCCCGTTAGCATCGTCTCATCACTCCGGTAGCTCTAGCTGGGGGTAGGAGAACTCAATCAGAGTCACTCAGCAATACTGGAAATTGTCTATCAGCTCTTGCCAATGGCAGCCCTGAGCACCAGGTGTTTTTAACACAAACTGCCCAATTCCAGGAGGTCTGCCAAAAAAACCCATGGTCGGAGCAATCCAGAAGTGGTTATTTTCCGAGAGGCTTGAGGTGTGCCAGCTCAACATCAGCAGGTTGAGAACGTGCCCCACTGTCCATGAAGCAGTGAGCAGGACTGTGAAGAGTGTGGGGGGCAGAGATGTTGGACCCAGGTTTCATAAAGTTTTCCTTTCTATCCACTGCCTTCATCGGACAGAGAAAAAAAACCTCAGTGTCTATTTGAATCTGAGCCAGCAGTGACTACAGTTTGTTCTGTTGCTTACAGCTACTGATAGGAATAAATCCTATCGACCTGAATTGTTTAAAAACATTAAAAATTAAAAAAAAAAATAATAAATCACTAGCCAATGGTGACCAGTGCAACACAGATCAGGGTATTTTTCACTAACCTTGAGGATTTTTTCGATTTCATTTCTTTTTTCTTGTAACACACATTACTTTTCACCATGGAAATAGCTTCTTAAGATCCAAGCTTCCAGCTCTTGTTTTAAACACAGTGAGAATGAATCTTTTCTGTGGACCAGTGATAAGAGAGGTACTTTGGCCCTGAAACCCAGCAGCGCCAGGTTTTTGCACCCCATCATTCTCTTTTTGATTATTTTTTGGTCGTTGGTGTGTAACATGGAGTGTGTGACCCCGCTGGAAAGGCTCACGTCAGCCCTTCCAGGGTGAGCTTTATTCCCTTCTCTCAAACGCATTTGAACTGGTTTTGAGGAGTTCTTCCTTTAGGAGAATAAGGACTTGAAGTGCATTCACCTCCTGAGACTTCACCTCTGCTCACATTGCTGTAGGACAGAGCCACTGTTCCTCTTCGCACCCCGAGCCGTGGGAGGATGCTGTGACTCCTCGAGTGCTTCTGTCCTGCTGTTGAGATTAAAATCAACATTTTAGCTCGTTAGTCTTACAAAATGATCACACTTTGTGGTTTTTTTGTTCGATATAAAGCTTAGGGAAAATTTTCCAGGGTGGGAAAACAATTTGGGGAATCGACGCAGGTCATTCTTTATAAACTCTTGGGGTAGGGATAGTCTGTGTGTGCATATTTTCTCATTTCTGAAGGTTTTTCTGACGTTTCATCCAAATGCCACGAGGAGGTGAAGGTAGAAGGAATACATAAACACCACTGTTAGTAGACTGCTTCTTGGAAATCTTCAATATAGGCGATTGAATTGTTTTTAAAGGAGGAAATCAGCTGGAGCAGTAAACATTCATACTTTGCTTCTCATGTTTGATGGCATTAAAGTAGCTGGGAGGCAGGGCTGTAAGTGAACCCCAGTCCACTTTTTCTTACTGAAAAAAGGTCTTATTAAGAAAAGCAATAATTAGTAACCAGTTTTGATCACTCTTCTGGCAGCGAGTAAACCCTGCTGAGTCCCTGTAGTATGAGGGGGACTGTACCATGTGCCTTAAGTTACTAAGCCTTCACAACTAGCAACAGGCAGAGGCATGTGGTGGGTTAAAAGCCACCAAGGGATCCAGTTTCATTTGCTCCATTTAATTATTGGAGCTATTATCAATAGATTTATCTGCTCTCATTGTGGAGCTCTGCTGTTTACACTGAGAATTAAGGGTTTCAAGACCTAACTCGGCTTCTGGAAGAGGACATCTCATCATCTTTATTTCTATTTTCCATTTCTTGCATTCATTTTTATTTCTATTTTAACAATCAGTTACTTACTGGAAAATGCTTTTAATGTTTACTGAGCATGTTAAATTGTGATTACTTTCCTCCGTGTGTAACCCAAGTGGGTGGGAAGTGATTTAGTAACCTGAGCTTGGGGCTGGGAACTGGGACCTCCTGTCCTCCAGCCAAGCTCCACCACTGATGCCTTCAGAGACCTCACGGGTTAACCCATCTCCTTCACTTGCAGATGAGAGTGACAAATCCAGCTCATTAAGGAGGGTTACACATTGATTGTTACGGGGGGGAAAAAAGCTGAGAATGAAATTGCACTGGGTGTGAGTGCAAAGAATTGCTGGTCTTTGCCTTGCAGGGTGTTCTGCAGCCCCTCGCTGGCAGGACCCTACGTGTGCCTGCCTGGCCCTTACCTGCTCGCCAGCCACGAGTCTCCATCCTCCGCTCCCACCAAATGTTTGGAACAGCTCTGAATCCAGCTGCTTTGACCATTCCCCTCCACCTTAAACAGTTTAAAATCTCCACCGCTGCTTGTTTTAAGTTGTTTTTTTGGTTTGGTTTGGTTTTTTTCCCCAGGCAGGATAAAGGTTGCCTGCATTCATAGACTAGAGTGCCTTTACAATAACCAGCAGCTTTGGCTGTTTATCCCCCAGCTCCCGAGCAGCACCTACCCCCCCGTAAGCGATGCTCACTCGTTGTATCTCGGTACCTGTCTGTCACTGTCCTGCAGCAAAGCTTTGGACTGTTTTGTGGTTGTTTTTTTGTTCCGTGTATTGATTTTATTTGTGGGTTCATTTTGCATAGAGTGTGACATTTTGGTTCCGTTGTGGTGTTTCTGACTCTTTGTGCCTTTCCTTTTGTGTTTGTTTCTCCCGCCTTTCCCCAGTTTGCAGCGGGGCCTCGACCTGCCCATCACCAGGTACAGTACCCTGCCCCTTCATTATCATCCTAAACTAATTGCCTGGGGGAGGTGGGTGGGTGGAGGTGGTTCACCCACTAACTCAGAACCAAGGCTCGCTTTGGAAACCGACCCCATGAGTAGATACTAGCACGTGCATAACCCTGCTAACAAGCTGCCTGCAACTCAGAGTAACACTTTTAATTGTCAGTCGGTGTCACTGCACTCATTAACCACCCCCCTTAACGCCGTTTCCATAGGAAAGGAGAAGCTGTAGAGATCATTGCCAGGTGGTGGTGAGGTTTGCTCACCTTTTGCCATCGCTAGAAACCTTGCCCAGTGTTTTGCAAACTAGTTGGTGGATTAAGTGGCTTGAGCTGGAGATGTCGACAAGATCCGGGCTTCACATCCCTAAGAAAATCCAACTTGGAGCAAGGCAAAAGGACTTCCCAATTCATACGTTTCCTGTGTGATACCCCTGGTTATCTGTTATCATTACATTGCTTAATGTGTTCACTCGCCCTACGAAAGCCAAGCGTTTGGGAATCTCTGTAATATTCCTGTTGCATGACTTGGACTTTGTAAGGAGCCACTTAATTAAGAATAAAAAATTAGGAATGGCTCATGAAGCTCATGGGCAGTGCTTGTTAGGGTGGCAGAATACTTGGAGGACCTCTTCAGCGTCAGGACAGATGCATAGGTCCCTTCTGTTCTACTCAAGGTGTCCAAAGTTGTCTTTTCTATCAACTTCTACATTCATCTTTGCCAAAGCCCTTTTCCCCCAGGCACTGATTTTACTGCTTCTTGTAGCTTTTGAGGAGACAGAGGTGGCACTGATGGGTGGAAGAGAGGAGGAGCAGCGTGGCAAGTGCAGGAAAGCTCTCCCAGATTTGGTTGTTTCTGTGTCACTCTTGGCTTGGAAGGAACCAGTTTGTTTCCACCAAGTTTAATAGGGAAAAAAAATATCCCATTAACTCCATTGATGTTGGGACAGGGGCTTAACTCACGGAAGGTTTGTTCCAGGAGAATTATCTTGTTCTCATTTCATTCCTATGAGTCTGAGCAGTTTTAATACTGTAGAGGTGAGCACCTTTGAGAAAGAAGTGTCTCAGGAGAGCAGGTAAGTGCGTTAAGTGGGTGCAGGCACCCAAAAAAGCTGATAATCTTTGTTCCTTCCATCTCAGAGAGCAGCACGGAGGCAGGCATCCTTCCAGAGCAGGACAAAAAAAAGGCTTAAAAAGTAGAATGAGGCATTTGCACTTGTTTGCTCGCAGGCAAATGTCATGTGAGAGGGAGAAATGATTTCTGTGCGTAGCCAGGGATTGCATTGACAGGCGGCGGTGGAGGAATGTTTGCAGGATGAGTGGGTGATGCAGGGAGCGACAGAATTAGTCTCTTGTTTACATACTTTTGTTCTTGACCTTAACTTCAGGTCTGTTGTTTATATTGGGCAATACCGAAAACGCATCGCTGTTCAGAAACTCGTCAGTTCTTTCATATCTCATTATTAAGGCAAATGATATATTCAGCCATTTAATATTCTCATAAAAATGACTGAGCTCCTTGCAAGCAGGTTTTGGACCACGAGTCTCGAGGCAACACAACCTTGGAGGAAACTATTTCAGCACATGGTGGCTTTACCAGTGCGATTCGACCACCAATCTGTCATAAATTGATTTAAAACTTTCCTTTGGACCCAGTTAGGACCCTGCCTGCAGGTTAAAACTTGTAATTTCAGAGCTTGTAATTTCTGATTTTAATCGCTGCATATTTGTGTTACAGTCACATTTTTGACCCTCAGATTTGAAATCTGCTTGTAATTATCTGAGAGAAGCTGTCACCGTTAGAAAAACATTTCAGGCTTTTATTCCCAGTCACATCTGTCATGTGCTGGATCAGGATGGGCACAGAAAAACCTGGGCTACAGCTGAGCTGTTTGTTTCTTTTAATCCAAAAGTCTCTGCCCGTGGTGCAGACTGGGGATGGAGAGAGGGGGTTTTTGGGTTGTGGCTGTTGAAACAAATTCATCCCAAACTCCAAATTTAGGGGATTCTTGAGACCAACATAAATTATTATTCACACGTGGGGAACTGGAACAGTTGACTTGTGCAACACAAGTAGCAGGCTTGGAGATTCTGTCACCTAAAGAGGACTAAACAAGTAAATCGACCGTAGTGGTGTCAATATTTGTTGCAACAACATAACATGATCTTCTAAAAAAGCAGCTGCAAGAAGAGGTTTGTAACAGTCCTGTGCCAATCCCAGGGTGATTTTATTAACATGTGCCTGTATTGATTCCGTGTCTTATTCAGTCAAATAATGGATTATTCTTTAATGTTATTTCCCGTAATTATTAGATCTTTAAGTACTCAAATGAGCATGATTTAAGCACCTCGAGTTGATTGGCAGCTTTAATAAGCAATTCATTTTCTGATGGGAATGCCCTGGTCACTCCAAGCCAGTTGATGCTGTAGAAAATGGAATCGGAGTCTGGATGAGAGAAAATATTGGAATGAGATTTCGGATGCTGTGCTGAGTAAATAGCTGCTGAAATCAAACAAGAAAGGTAAATGTGTGTCAGTAATCCTTGATTCCAGTAACACAGCTACCTGAGAGACTGCTGAAAAGTCTCATTTTATAGGAGAAAGAATGCAGACCCTCCAAAGTGTTTTGTGGCAGTGTTTTTATACTGCCAGCTTGGGTTTTATTTCCCAAATGCTGTAGCAGACTCAGCTCCTGCCCTGCCTGGGCTTGCTGCTCAGCCTCCCACTTTGTGCCCGGAGCATCTTCATTTTTTCTTTCTAAGTGAGGCTCTTGAGTCACTTTGTTGCTTCTGATCCTGAACACAATTGAAAATAGCATTTTTCTTCTAATCTCAAGTCCAAAATGCAGAATAACCCTTAATTTAAGAAAAGTCTTTGGGAACATAGGAGTTATTTTAAAATGGGTGCTCAGAAGAGGCCAGTGTAATTCAAAACAGAACTAAGAACAAGTATAAACTGACATGTCATAGTTCCCTCTCTGACTTATAATTGTATTTGAGATTAGTTTGCTGGTTATGGCACACTAATTTGGTCTGAGGTTGCTGGTGTAGTTTGTTCCAGTTTTAGCTTGGGGTTACTCGAGTTCTTCTGGGTACAGCTTATACAACAGAAAGCTGGCTTTGGCTCTGTGCTGTTGTTAACGAGCTTTGTGATTTGGAGAGGTCGGGAATTTACTCCCTGAGCTGACTCAAGTCTAACCATTTTGTAGCTTTTTGGAGTGTCTCGAGTTAAAAAGCAATCGGAGACAGCTTCCCGAATAATTTCTGGGTCTTCATCCACAGGAGCCACCAGGTTTAAATCCCATGGTTGACACAAAAAGGGGTTTGGGGTTTTTTTTTTCCCCTCCCTGTTTTATCATTTAGTAAATAATAGAACTGTATTTTATCATTTAGTAAAGAATAAACCTGGGAAAGTCAGAGGCAGGGGGAAAACAAGTCTCATGTTGTGCCCCAAGGGCTGCAATCAGATTGCTGGTGGCCACTGGGGAAGCAAGATGTGGACCTGCAGGCTTTCTGCTGCAGCTCTTGCTTCTGGCACCAGATCTTTCTGTCTCAAGGCTCCAGCTCCTCAGCCAAGCCCCAGTGCCTGTGTTGAAGTTTGAAGGATCAAATACAACGTCCCAGCTTTCGTCTGCGAGTAGACGAGGTTCCTGTTGTATTGCCTGGGCAGACACCTCCTCCTCCCTCTTCCAGGTTGGGGTCAGGTTATGCCACAGCCTTCTTGGTTGGACCAAAAAGACTAAAAATTAATAACTGAGCTGTCTCAGGGTATGAGAAGCTTTACTGAAGCGGAGAGCTTGGGTGTGCAGGTTCATTTGGTAGCGCTGATGATGGCTTCTGGAACTTCCCCTTGGCTTCCTTTCTCCGCAACCTTCTGCAGGGCTTTGTGGGACCCATTGCAACTCCAAGCCTTCATCTGATCTAGAAAAAAACAGACAGGTGCCTATGCGTGACGTGTTTGCTGGATGAAGGTTAGCATGGATTTGTTTTCAGTCCTCTTACCACAATCTTATTTTTCCGTGAAGCTTTCAGAGTAGGGAGGGAGGTGCTCCACAGGCATCGCGCTGGAAGTGATGGCTTAGAAACACACAGTAAATAGAAAATCAATTAAAATGCAGTGGTGGTTCATCAGGAGGAGGTCAGTGCTCTCCTTGATCATCGATTTTTCTAGATGACAGCCTCTTATCTGGCTGGCCTTTCGACACAGGGTCATGTGGAAGAAAACTACGCAAGAGAAGACGATGGTTCATCAAAGGATGTCAGGGTGGGTGTAGGTAAAGAGTGACTAAGAAGTAAGTGGCAGGGTAATGCTGAGAGGGCTGGGCAGGAGCTCGGTGGTGGATTTCCTTAATATCAGCATTAATTACTCTGGCACAGTTAGCAGGAGTGCAAAGCTGGAGAATAATTAGCACAGGGATGCTGTGCTGGGAGGAGCGGCGCAGTGGAAGCAAGGTGTGATCCAGCATCACAAGGGGCCAAGGTTGTATTCCATAAAGTGGGAGCTCATCAGCTGAAACCACCGGTGCAGTGCAAGCTTTAGACAAACCACAAAAGTTATTTCCAGATGGGATAGGGAGTTATTACTGCTGCAGTGGGGAAACCCTGCCTGGAGCCTGTGCACAACTCCGTGTTGTTATTTTCCAGCAAGCAGGTGGGTGAGGGACTGCTGAGGTGATGAGAGCTTATTCAATGAGCAGGCTAACGGAGTTGAGCTTGAGGCAGCTAATAAAAGCAATGTCTGAGAGGTGTTTAGTTGTCCTCTTCTGTAAGTATTCTGGCTGAGCAACCCTAGGAGGAGAAATTAAAGACCATATTGCCCAGTAGTACTGACTCCAAAATGATCCAATAAATCCCTTCCTAACAGAGGTGGGCAGATAAGGGATGGGACCGTGACTTGAGAGCCACAGCTCAGGTCCTCAGAGGTTGCTGAACAACTGTGTAGCTGGTTTCATACTAGTTTGACCGTCATTAGACACAGCAGGACTTAATTTTTGAAGGAAATAGTCAAGGAAGGGTTGGTATAACACAGGATTTCTCTCAGAAGCCCTACCTTGGCCCAGGGTACCTTCATTCTGGTCCTGAGTGCGTCCGGTGTGTGATCCACTCCAATTTTTGCACTTATTAGAAGAAATAGAGACAAAATATCTCAGATTTCAGTCTCGTGGTGTTCTCTGGTGGGACAGTGTTAGTGTCCCTTGAGAACGTCTGTGCAGGCATCTCTTTGACCTCGCACGAGGAGTATTTTAGCAAATCAAGTCACAAAAGTGAAACATTTCTGAGAATGAATATTGCTAGCTTGGCTGTGGAGGGACAGGAGCAAGGATGGAGCTTGCAGATGAGATGATGCTTGTTCTGAACAGTAGAACCCACAGACAGATCAGACACACAGTGCTCCGATGACAACCAATTTCCTTGAGAATTGTAGTTTTACCTACAGGAAGTGAAGTAGCTAAAAGCAATTCCAGTTTTGCCAGAGATCTCTGGATGGCACTTCCAAAAGCTTCTGGTGGTCTTGTTGCTTGGAATAATAGATCTGCTTTCCTTCTCGCTGTGTCCATCTTCCCTTCCATGAAGTCTTCTTCATTCTTCATCTCCAGATCTGAGCTCTCTCTGTGGTGGATGCGGTGTAGAGTGGCTTTGAGAGGTTGGGGTTTTCCACCTAGAGTTTCCTCATCAGAGGTCCTCCTTTAGCACTACATGGGGGTGTTCAATGCTTCATAGAAGAGCAAGCCTGTGTAACAGACCATTCCTTTTGGGGCACAGAGTGTGTTTTCCTTCCTTCTGCCCGGGCAGGAAAGAGCTGGCTTGTGTTTCATGACCTGGAGTTTCTTACCCCAAGAGAAAACATCTCATGATCTTCTGGGCAGCAGTTGCCAGCGATGGAAGTGAGAAGCTATCAATAACAGGGAGTTTCTGTCACTGTAGGTTTTTCCTCCATGGTTTCAGTGATGTTATTAGCAGGTCTCACAGGTGCAGCAGAAACTCAAGGAGCAGAATTCACATCTGTGGCTCTCACCGGTGGAGGACTCCCACCCCTTGCAGTGAAGGTGTTTCTGTGCTGCTCTGTGTTACTGTCAGTAGACAGGCAGCTCTTGCTTCAGCCTCCAGCCTATTTTCACTCTCCATAAATACAGAGCTGTGGTGGCCATGGACTTCCCCCCCCTCCTCCCCTGGGGAGACTTCTGCTGTAACCTGTTAGAAATAGTCATTATTCAGTGATTTGCAGTGAAAGAAGAAAGGACTTCTGCACACTTTGGTGTCTTTGGATATTGAAACATTGCAGACTCTGATTATTTTCACCATAAATTGAACATATGCCCTTGGTTCTTGGGGCACTTGTGTGGTTCCCCCACATCCAGACACCCCACAGTTTTGGTTAATGTGGGCATGTGATAACGTGTTGCTCTTCTGGTTTTCTTTCTGAGCCCTCCCTACCAAACTTTCCTCCCCAGACAGTTGCCTTCTCCTGGTTCAGGTCACACTTACAGTGTGCTGGTGACAATTCTTCATCCAGATCAACAGGGTTGGACATAAAAGCATTGCACTCATCTTACTGGTATCTGGATTTCTGAGGCAGGGAGTCATCTATGGCTTTCCTGGAGCAATTGTTTGGTGTGGGGAACAACTCAGGTGTCATAAAGTCTTCAGCAGCCCCAGATCGACCGTTTTAAGCTCATTGTCATGTCAAGACTA
The DNA here is from genome assembly GCA_013398125.1 of Aegotheles bennettii. Taxonomy (NCBI): domain Eukaryota; kingdom Metazoa; phylum Chordata; class Aves; order Caprimulgiformes; family Aegothelidae; genus Aegotheles; species Aegotheles bennettii. The sequence continues at coordinate 123,662 of VZRW01006878.1, read as the reverse complement.
GAGGCATCACCGCTTCCTTCCGCCCTGCCCCATTCTTCCTGAATGCCAAGGCAGATAAGCCCAGCTCATTCCTTCATTCCTTAGTGGTTACCACTCTCTTTTCTTCTCACCACTTACGTTATAGTTACTCACAGGCTGTTTTCATCAATGCACTTCAACAGCCAGCAGCCTTTGATGTGACATAGTATGACCTAATGATTATTTTTTTGCTTAACAATTAAATATGTGGCATTTCTTATCCTTTCAGTCTTAGTGCAGAAGTGGAGACCAAATCCATGATTTGAGCAAGGGTTTCTGCTTTATCTGCTATCTCTGTATTGCTGAAAGAGACCCGAAAGGAAAAATGTTTGATGTTTGAGGAACAGAATAAACATAAAGTCTTCCTGTAGTACCATATTTCCTGCAGCTGATCGTGGTTTGGTTGGGTTTTTTGCTTTTTTTAAACTTTTATACTTAGATATAAAACTTTTCTAGAAGAGTTTCAGACCCCTGCCTTGGGATTCTGGTAGAAGTGTCCTTGGTACCAGTTCAGTGTCTTTGTTCTGGCTGTTTCTGTAAGAGATTAGTCCAAGCAGGATAGAAAGTTGAATGGAATTGTGTGCAATTAGGGTGCATGTTATATCCTATTCCTTCCTATTGATCTGTAAGCTGTTCCATTGGCTTTCTTTCTGTTTCCTGCTGCTTTCTTGCTTCGTTATTGAAGGGAGGATTCAGACCTATACAGGTAATTTTAACTCCTGGTTCTGCATGGCATAAGTGTCTCTATCACTTGTATCATTACTCCGTTAGTGAATGCATTGATGTCTGATGCATATCTTACCGACTGAGTTTCAAGATTGCAAAGACTCCAGAGCAAGGTCTTCCAGTGCCATGAATGCTCCATCCCGTGGATGCTGATGCCTTTCCCGGCGTGTGAGGGTTGAGAACCGAGCGTGTACCAACGGGTTGCTTGGTTTCCTGGACCTGGTCCATCTGCGTGGGGCATCAAATCATGCGAACATGGTAGAAGAGTTTGGTGCCACCCTGGAAGAGGTTGCCACCTTTCTGAAAACAGAGGGGCAAGACAAGTTGCCTGGCTCGATTTGTACAAAGGAGAGGCACAAGACGCCTCTGGCCTTTGTAAAAATCTGGCTTTTTAGCTGTTCTGGAGGTATATTGGAACCATTGCCTTCATCTTTTATTTCCCCTGGCATATTTATAAGGGTGGCTTTTTTGGCAGTTAGCCCACCTTATGAAAAATACATTTGACAAGAATCATTTTTCTGACGTGCGCTCCGAAAGCTGAGCTGTATAATTCGGTAGATACAAACTAAGAATTCCTGGAGCTTAAAGCTTCTTACCCTTTTCTAACCGTGTGAAATAGAAGGCTGTAGCATCATCAGATGAACACAAATTGCCCTGCAGTTTTCTGAATGCGTGGCAACGCTTTGGGAGTAGTGTTATAATATTGTAATGGTATTGCCAATTCTCTTCCAGAAGGTCTGACCTGTTCTTTGTTTTCTCTCCTCTCTCTCCCTTCCCTGCCCTAGTTTTTTCAGAGGCCTCAGATACAGCCTCCAAGAGCCACCATCCAGAACAGCAGCCCTTCCATCCGTCCTGGTGCGCAGACGCCGACTGCGGTGTATCAAACCAACCAACACATCATGATGGTGAATCACCTGCCAATGCCCTACCCGATGCCTCAGGGCCCCCAGTACTGTATACCACAGGTAAAAATACATTATCCAGCCACCTGGGTTTCCATCTGGGTTTTTTCAAGCCCTGCTGTGGGGTTGGGAGGAAGAGGAAATGAAACTGTTAGTGCATATTTATCCTCTGTCTCTTTTCTGTATGAATTATTTGTTCTGCTGTGCATGCAGGCAGTAAGAATAAATTACCTTTCTAGATTTTGAGGTCCCCCTCAAAACCAGCATGAGACTAAGCTCTTGGAAAATATTCAGTGCTGTAAATGCATCTAAATTGACTTAATAGCTCTACAATTTCTCTAAAACCTTGGTAAAAAACAGTAGAGCTGAAATCAGGGGAGTGAGTGGTTTTGTACTTCAGCTCTCACGTCCCCCCTGTCTTCTCTGTAGATGACATAGGTTGCCTGTTTTGGGGTTTTTTGACAGTAATATTTCTGAATCTGTAATAAATCAGATCCCTATTGGTTCAGGAGGGTTCTGTGTGTAGTTGCCCAGCTCTTTGTCAACTGATGGTTATTTTTTCCCTCCCAGTATCGTCACAGTGGCCCTCCGTACGTCGGGCCCCCGCAGCAGTATCCTGTTCAGCCACCAGGACCAGGACCCTTTTATCCAGGACCAGGTCCTGGAGAATTCCCCAATGCCTACGGTCAGTTCTGCTTGGAGATTTCTTACAAACTATTTTCTGGGTGTGTTTTTCTGTTGTCAAGCTGGAGATTTATAGTAGCGAGATGGATTAGCGTTTGTTTGAACTTCAAATAGCTGCTCAATTTGGTTGTGTCACAGCCCTTATTATTCACTCCTGAAAAATTCACAATAACAGAGTATTGTTTGTATGAGTGCCTAAGGAAAGGCTGCAGCTCACAGAGCTACCCCTAACCACACGTGAACAGGAATAGTGGCTATTTGTTATTCCCTGCTCGATCATTATTATTTATTAAGGTATTGTAAATACATCTGGCAGCCCTGGTTTTCCACTGAGCTATGACCTGAATATGTTCACAGCAATACAGTGGTTAACATTTCTTATCCTCGTTTGACGTTTAGGGAGGGAAAAGAATAAGCCATGTGGTTTGATTCACTGGTCTCATGCTGCAAAGATCACGTTAATCCAGTCAAAGAGCTTGTAACCCATGCACAGGCTGAAATTTGCCCTTTCAATAGGCTTCTCCTAGTCTTGCCTTTTCTCAAGCAGCAGGGCTGGGAGATTGGCCAGCTTTGTTGTGCATGCTGGGGTTGTTTGGCGTGCTATATTCAGTATATTTGATTGACTCCTCCAGGTATTGAGCTTCAAAACTGCACTAAAAAATTCAGAGGCTGCAGGTCCAGTGCTGGGCATCCCTTCTGCCTGCATCTCACTGGTCCTTTGCCCCTCCAGGACATCACAACCACCTCATTTGGGTCCGAGTTTGCAGACCCTGTGTCCTTCAGGACCTCTTCTCATGGCAGTCAGATTTAACATAAAAGGAATGAAATCCTTTCTTAATCATTTCCAGTCTGTTGCCATATACATCTTATTGACATCATGGTCCCCTCTCTGAGTTTGCAGTGGGATCTGTAGTTTGATATTTAAATCAGCTCCTGCAAGCTGTGTTTGAATGAGATGCAGAATCGGGTATCTTGCAGCCATGTACATCACTATTTTATTTTAATTTCCCTTCCCTTGCTTATTTATGGGAACATTTGAAAAATGCCCCAGGATGATCCTGGTCATCACCCTGTTATCTGGGTTTTTTTTAAATGTTTGTCACCTCTCCATACCAAATTTGAGGAGTTTTGTTCTTTTGCTACCTGCCCACACACATTCTGTGAGCTGCTGGGGGCAGAGATACTATCAACTTCCCTTGTGGCTTTAGCTGTTGGTATTTCGGGGCGTTAGAAGTGAATCACCACCTTCCAGGCTGAACAATGCCAACCCCGTGCTGCTGGCAGAGTTCATGTTTGCTCTTCACAAACACAGATTCCTTTTAAAGGGGAGAAAAGCCCCAGTTGCTTCCCAACTTAACAATTTTTAAAGGTCTGGACTCTTGGTTTTGGTTTTTTTTCCCTTTCTTTTATTTTTTTAATTTATTTGGTGTATATAGAGCTAATGGGACTGCTGTGAAAGGTTGCCATGAAGCCTTCAAACTTGATTATGCAATTTCTGCATTAAAGAAGAGAGCAATTATAAGGCAACTAGTTCCTGTTTGCTTATCCTAGAGAAAAGGAAAGAGAAGAAATATCTCAATGGCTCTTTAAATCTGCTCCATTAAATGAGGATATTACCCAGTATTCCTCATTTTTTTCTTCTGTTACAGATCTGCTCTCTTATTTCTGCTCATTTACTGCCATTTATCTGTCTTCACTTCTGTAATTTGGAAAAAATTCCCATCCAGTTCCTTTCCTGGTTTCTTGCACAGGGGTTTGTAATCTTTCAGTCCCAGCTTGGTCTTAGGTTTCTGCGTCTGTGAAGCATCAGTGGGTGAAGCTGGAGCCCTCCATCATGCAGAGCCTTTTCCAGGCAGGGAAGGTTTAGCCAAGGAATAGGAATTGTGGATTTGCCTCTGCTCGTCCACCTTTCCCTCCTGCTGCTCTCTCGTTCTTTACATGGGGCCTGAAAATGTTGAGTCTCTCCCTGGGTGCTGCTCGTGGCGTTGGGAGACAATTAAATGTACAGTATGGACATGGATAATGCCACTGGCAGTGGCCAGGACTCAGGACTTGGTAGCCAGCGTGGCTGCTGAGCATCCAGATCATCTCAGTTAGGTGGGCTGGGAAGATGAGAAGGGAAAATACTGCAGGAGACAAATCTTGTGGAGATGGACAGGGTGTTTTGGTGACTGTCTCAGTTCTGCAGTTTATCATTCTCTTTTCTATCAGCGAGTTTCCGTGCTGCACTGGGAAAGACCTTGGAATGATGAATGGAAAGGAAGGAGAATAAAACTCAAGTGCCACTGAACTGGAAAGGATTGAGAGGCAGGGTGCAGAGTGAAGAGCATCGTGCTGAGAAACGTGCTTGGCTGGTGGCCACAGAAGCTGTATCTTACTCTTGCTTTGTGGGATTTGCTTTTTTCAAAGTATTTTTCATAAAGGCAGAGTCCTTCCCTGAGCTCCAGCAGGATCACGTTACAGGCGATCTGATTAGATCTGGTTTCTAGGAAACGAGAAATCAAGATAATGAACACACTGCAGGGCTCCCAGCCTTGCTCCTGGCCTCCCATGTTCTCCAGACTCCTGATGTCCACCCGGCCAGCTTGGCCAAAGTGTTGGTCGGTACAGTTTGAGGGTTCATCACTGTGTTTAAGGAGAGAGGCAGGAGGGCTCTCACTTCCCAAGCCCTGGGAATGCTGATGGAGACTTTAGTGCCCTGAGACCAGGTCTGAAGTCAGCAGAGAAAAGTTCTTGTTCTGAGAGTGTGGGCAGGGAGCCTGCTGTGAGCTTTGCCCCCCAGTTCTCCTCCTGTCTCAAAGGAACACATCCCTTGAAGCTGCAAACCGGACCGTGCTGGGCTGGCTTCGTTTGCTTTCTTGGATTTCACTGCTTGAGATAGTAGGAAGCTCTCGTTTTGGTTGCAGACACACCATACAGATCATCATTCCCATTGAAAGCTTAGTTCTGTTGGTGAATAAATCAGATTGCTGCAGATGCCAGTGCAAGAGGCAGTCAGTCCATCCAGCATCGTGCATGGAAACACCCAGCACCATCTTACCAATCCACCTGTCTGAGCCACAGACAGCTCTGCTGTGCCACCTTGATTTACATCTGGCACGTTCTAAAAGCACTCGGTCATTCTGAGCCAGTCTTATTCCATAAAGAAAAACATAATGAAACTATATTGGATATTATGAATGTAATCAACAACGTGGTGTAATTTCACAGTAATAACCGTGGCCGTGCTTCTTTGTGTTGCAGCATGAGAAGAACATTGCTCGTAATTAAATTTCCTGGCTGTGCTTCAAAATAGGTTGTGGTTGAACTTGCAAATTCTTTGTCATGGTTTGACTGAATTTCTCTACAAAGGCCAAAAAACCCCATCAGCAGCCCCACCTGTTTGGCAGTCAGTCAGATGGGTTCAAGGATGGGATATTTTGGTTCTCATGCCTTGGGGATTCCAGCAGCCTCTCATACAGATGCACATCGTCGTTTTTTCCTGCTCATGGAGGAAAAAAAATGAAGTGGTGACTTAATTCCTTGTCTTGATGAAGTAGCAGCTTCTGTTTTAGTGGAAGAGCAAAACACAGAGCTGTGACCAGCTGGGTGTTAGAAGTTCTGGGTTTTGAAGGGAGGGAGGAGTACTTGGCCAGTTCTACCTCTTGCGTTGGGTTTTGCTTTGTTGAACTGAATTTTTTGCTCTCGTTTCTGTCTCGCCCTGTCCCAGGAACACCTTTCTACCCAAGTCAGCCAGTGTATCAGTCAGCACCCATCATAGTGCCTACACAGCAGCAGCAGCCTCCGCCAGCTAAGAGAGAGAAAAAAACGGTGAGTGATCATCATCAACTGCTCCATCCCTCCTGAGAATGGCCCTGGTCCTAAGGTTTGAGGAAATTAATAATGATTTTAAGCTTAAAGCTGAGCTTTGTCTTCACAGAGAGGCTAAGCCTTGCCTTTCACACCTAAGTGTAATTAAACATTGCACAATGCTGGGGGTTTGGGGGTATTTTCAATTCTCTGTGGGGACTTTCTGCTCTGAGTTTGACATCTCAGCCAGTCAAACAGGAAAATATTTATGCTGGTTTTGTGATGAACATAAATGAAAGCGACATCATCTCCCCAAGCCTGGGATCCTCAGCTGCCTCCACTGCTGCTCAGGGTTTTATCAAAGAGCTGGGTGGGAATGACCAAACTCAGGTCAGTTTGGGAGACTGATGGGAATTGGTTCAGATAGACAAAAAAGAAATTGTTCAATGATAAACCTTGGAAAAGGTAGGAAAAATGGTAAGTTGTGAACTTATTTGGGAAGAACCTGAACACGTCGTTGTCAAAGTGGGTAGAGATTGGGAGACCACATTTCCTCTCTTCCTCGTTCACTGGTCAGAATTTGAGACACAGAGATTAATGGGATTTAAACCCATTTGCAGGTGGACGTGTAAAGACACAGCAGGTAAATGTAACATTTTAAACAGAAAAAGTTAAGGGCAGACTTGAACCTGTGAATGAATTATGAATTCTTGAAAAGGAAATTACATCACTCTGTGTGTTCGTGGTTTGAAAACATGAAAAGAACTGTTTCCCAGGGAAAAAAATATGGTACATGTCTCAAAGCACAGAATATTTGTGTCTTTTGAATGTTGAAGATGATCTGAGATGACACTTGGTTTGGGAAACTGGGAGAGCTGAACAGGCTTGCAAGAAAGGCCTTTTTTGTATCTGCTGTTGGCAAAGGGCGATGCAACTCCTTTGCCACCTCTTCACCATCCTCTTCAGTCCTGGGGAGTCTCTTCTCAGCATCCAAACCATGACATGGCCACATCATTGACCCCATGTGAAATGCAGAGATGTTCAGGAACTCTCAGCTGTGGTTGAGACAGTTTTGTGCCACCAAAGCTAAGTTCTTTGAAGCAGAAAAGTGAAAGGTTTTGGAAATGTCTGAGATGCTTTTCTCTGGAGGTACTGTTCTGGTTTGCTAGTTGTGTTGCAACTAAAGAAATGAGGGAAATGAAAGAAAAATTAAATATATGTATGTACACACACCTGCAGGCACCATTGCTGGAGTATTTGAGTGCTACAAACTTTCAGGCAGGGAAAGCTTGTTTGAATGCCTTTGGCTACTTGTCAGGAGGAGGAAAGGGTGGGAGTTTGCGTGAACTCTTAAGTCCCTGTTGCTGTGGTTAATTAAATGTTTTAGCAGAAAAACACTGGTCTCATTTTTGAGGGAGTAAAAAGAAGAGAAGGCCACATCTTGTCAACATCCCAAGTACCGTGTGTGTGTTCATTTGTCTTCATAACCCAAAGAATCAAGAAGGCATCAGATGACACTGAAGCTGATAAATGACAAACCCTCCTGCAGCTAAGGGCTTTGTGTGTGGCTGATGGAGGAAAAGCACAGCAGTGTCCAGTGCCACCCCTGCCCTTGGAAGGATGATGGCTCAGGGTTTGCTTGTGGTTGTGCATTGAGCTCAACACAATGGGGAATTCTGCCTGCAATTTATAAAAAGCTCAACCCAAGAGTTTTTGGGAAGGTGGAGAGACAGACAATAGCACTGTCTTCAGATTTATGAAATCTTCAATTCTTACATTGAAGTTTAAATCATCTGTTCCAGATTAGCCCAGCCAGGTGGGCTGCTCCCCATGGTCGGTGGGATAGACTGGTTCAGGTGTCAGTTGAGGGTTCAAATGAGTGTGTTCTCCAGTGGTTCATTTTGGACAATATTTTTCCTTCCCATTTTGGGGCTGTGAAGAGACTCAACAAACATACCTGTTTCCTAAACGCTGAGGAGTTTGATAGGACTTTGGGTTGTTCTTCTTGTGGTTTCCCTTTCCTCTGCTCAGTATTTGTTGTTTGTTTCCTTCCACTTTGTTGCTGTGATTTTTCTCAGTGTGGAAGGGGAAAAAACAGGAAGAGCTGATTTGCTTTGCCCCTTTGCAAGCAGCTGGGTTGGCAAGGGCACTGAATTTCATACCAAGGGTAATATGTGCCTTTTTGGGTTTTTTTGCACTTTCCATTAACTGGCAAGCTTATCCCTGCAACTAAACTGTCTCCTAAATTTTCTAAGTTGCAGTAAATTTGTTTTCCAGAAGTAGAGACCATATTCTAAATTACAGGGTCATGCACTGGGGTGCACATATTTAGAGCTGACTGGTGTGGTTGATGAGTGTTTTGATTCAATCAGGTTTCAAGATGAAGGGGGGACAGACTGTGCATTTCCAGTTACCAAAACAAACCACATTCCAGCAGAACCCAACCCAAAGCATCTCCCACATAATGGAATTCTGTCCTCTCCATGCTTTCCTCTCCATAAACCCCAAGGACAGAGTTTAACAGGAAGACTTGTTTGAATTATTCCTTTGTTCGATACCGTAGATCCGAATCCGGGATCCAAACCAGGGGGGCAAAGATATAACAGAAGAAATAATGTCTGGAGGGGGCAGCAGGAACCCAACGCCTCCCATCGTGAGACCCACTTCCACACCTACTCCACCTCAGGTAATAATGTGGCCATGGAGCCTCCTGCTGATGTCTGCTTTGCTTTGCTGTTAGAGCCAATTCCTGTTTGTTCCATCCACATCACTGATCACCTCAGACACTTGGATGGTCCTAAATTGTCCATGTTCTTCAAGGACTTATTTTTTTCCTCCAAATTTGGTCATTTATACCAGCCTGTGGCTTACAAAATGTGGACCTGCAGTGCTAAGTTCACCATCCCTGTTTTCATATCAGCAGTAGTTTTTGGAGCTGTTAAGGACTTCCAGTGTTAAAGGAGGAGTTAATGTACTTGTGAGAGATGTGATGTTTCCTTCAGTGTTTTGTGCACCTGAGGAAAGTCCGTAGGATGCACATGACTGATTTTTGTATCTTCAGCTACATCCCTATCCACACTAATGTCTCTCTGCTTTAGTAGTGTTGGTTTAGAGTAACCAGAATGACTGTGGCTCAGGAATTCTATCCCAGAGTTTCCAGATTTGGTCTCTGTGTGTTCAACTTAAAAACGCATTTTTCTGATGTAGGAAATCCCAAAGTGACATTTCCCATAGCTCAGAAATCTCTTCTTGTCACACACCTTTGAGTTTGACAGCTTCTAAGTCTCTGTATCCTGCTTCACCTGGGAAGCCCACGTGTGATGGCTGGCAGTTAAATTCACTGGAAATCCAGGTCTGTTCTGGTCCTTCTTGACCCAGGGCCAAAGGAGTGCTCTGAGACTTGCAGACCTGCAGTCTGGCGTGGACATGAGCCCACCATGACATGAAACACTGGCCCTGGAAGTGGCTGCATTATCTAATTAGAAAATTATTTCTATCCTGATCAACACTTCCCCACCGCAGCAGGTGGAGACGATGCCTCCTGGATCTCCCTGTACCATCAGAGGTGGAGGGCAGGTGCGTGGCAGCTGCTGTCCTTTTCCCAGCTGCTGCTTGGTGTAGCTACTTGCTTCATAGATCATCTCAGTTCTCACCCTTCCAGGAGAGGTGGTGCTAAGCCAAAGGCTGCTGAGCTTCAGAGATTTTGAACAATTGGAGGAGAAACTCTATAGCTTTGCACAAGCCTTGGAAGTTGGCTGTGTTTTGTTGGAGGTTGTTGTCCACTTCTTGAGGCCTGATTAGAAGGCATGAAGGTTCTCCAAGGGATGGGTGGTCTTTAAATTGGAGCCTGGCTGAGGCTGGGGTGCAATTTCTTCTTCTCCCTAGTTCTTCCCTGTATAATGTCACCAGTTTTTGCACACTAGAAGATGCTAGTGATGGAAAACGTTGGAGTGTTGGTGAGCTCTTATTCCCATTACTTCCTGCTGGATGACTTTCCCTGTTAGAAGAGGGGAAGAGCTGGGACCAGCCAGGGTTTCAGATGGGGTTTATGCACAGTGCAGCTAATCCAGGCACTTACCAGCTCATTTTTTGCATTCTGAAATCTATTTTAAGATATTACAATTAAGTCAAACAGGACGAAATAAATGTTTTTCAAGAGGAGGTTAATAAGCATGAATTTTTATCAGCTGTAATTTATATGCAGAGCACAGCAGTGATGTCCAATCATCTGCTCTAAGGTATGCAAATACTTCATTGTTTAATATCCAGGCTTCGTTTTGATTAGGTACTTGGAACCACTTTGGTTAATCACAGAAGAGCTCTGAAATAGAGCTCGCCAGAAAAAGTTCATTAGTGTAACATAACTGAAAATTTAGGCCCACTTAAGCCAGGAAATTCAAAGTTACCGTCGCAACAGCGTTTCTAATTCATTTCTTCAGAGCAAATGTAGTACCTGGGATGAAGTTAGATGATGCCTTAATAACTATGCTCATTCCAGTATGGATTCCAGGCTGGATTCCGGTAGTAGTGGAAGTTATAAACTCAGTAAACTTTATATATTCAGCCATAACTTTGCTTGAAATGTGCTTGGGCTTTTTTACATCCCCTTCCCCCAGCTACTAAAAGCTGTGAGCAGTCAGTGTGAGCTTCATATGGAAATACCTGCCTGCTGGTGCTCCCAGTCCAGGGCAGCTCCCGGAGTAGGTGCAAGGAGAGCATCCTCGCTGCTGTCTTGTTCCACCACCCCTTCGAATGAAAACCTTCGTGTTGAAGAATTTGGTGGGGTTTCATCTGCCTGAACACTCAAAACGTGAACGTGAGGAAGCATCGTCTAACGGAAGGGACTCCCAATCCAGTGATATTTTAAAAATGTACTGGATTCTGGTAACACTTCTTTTATTTAGAATTCTTTAACCTCATTATTTAGACAACACAACCAGGGAGGGAGAACCTTGTTCCAGAAACCCATGGAAGCCACTGCTGCAGACCAGTCCCTGTCCCGAATTCTACATTTGAAAAAGAAGCTGTTTTCTAATCGTTTTCAAAATTCTCATCGTTTTCCTATAGATTTGGATTACTTTTTCAACTGTCCCAAAGAAAACCTGAAACTTTGGCAACATGAGCCCAAAGCACGAGTGCTTAACATCGAAAAACACCGGGCTTAGACAAAACATGATAGAAGTCACCAAGACTGAAGCCAGGTGGTTTTTAGCCTTTTTAGTGTTTTTTGCCTCTCCTGGTTCATAGCCAGCATCACTGAGCAAGAAGTGCTTTAGGTGCAATCTTCCCAAAACCTCCACAGTGGTTGCTTAATTACTAAAATGCATTAAGGTTTCTGCATAGGAGGAGCTGACAGTAAGTGGAGATGTTATTGATACATTTCCAGCAGGACACTGTTTTCCACACTCTGTTTTTTGCTGGGAAGATAAATAAAACCCAGGAGCACATCTGGAATCTGGCTACAGTATTTGCTCAGCACCGACTTACATAGAAGATCACCTTTTTAAGAGTAGGAAATGCTCTGATTTTCTTGCTAAATCTTGTTCTTGCTTGGTCTGCAGGCTGTGGTAGGATGGAACCACGCAGAGCATCATAAATCATGAGAGCAGTTTTGAGTGGGGATTTTTTCCTAGAAAAGTCCCTAAATGCTCAGTTTTGAAGCTGAGAGCCTTTAAGAGCCAGTACTTGAGTACTGTTCATGTTGCTTCCCACGAAATAAATGCGTATTTTCCATATTTCTGAAGAAAACATCTTTGCTGACCCCAGGTGTCTCTGGGCTCACAGGTTTCTTGTCTGCCAGGCTCGTTTGGCTCATGCCATTCTCACCACTTTTTCCCCACTGCTTTCATCCATAAATTTTTCATAAAATAAACCCAAGGATCCACTGAGGGTGAGGGGAAAAAATGTTCTTGAAATGTGCTCGTTTGTAAAACAGTGTTTTCTTTGGCTGCAGGTAGGGATGCAATTCTTCATCCTCCACCCAGCCCATCTCACCGGGCTCGTTCCTGGAAGAGGAGCAAACCCAAATAAAATTTCAACCCTTCACCCCGCTTACTTAGGTTTTTATTTTTCCAGATGTGCTTTTTTCCCAGTCCTCCTTTACCTCTCTGTTGCCTGAAATGGTGAAAAATGGCGTGCTGGGGATAATTCATTCTTTATTCTGCCTACCTTGGATACAATAGCTGGAAAAGATGGAAATGGGAGAAAAAGTCCCAGGAAGTGGATGGAGCAGGTTTGCCAGAGAGCTGCTTTTTTTAGGGAACTAAGTTTTGCATGGATTTCTGCTAGCCTGTCCACAAGAAAGAATTAGACACCCACACCTTGGGCACTCTGCTTTGTTTTGCTTGTTTAAAAAATCCCTTTTCCTGTGGTGTAGCCAGATGAGAACAGGCACCTGCAAAGAGCTGCCTGGCTTTCCACTTTAGAGTATTAAATTTAAATGTAGCCCCTTTTTGCTTGGGTTCTGTGTGTGTTTAAGGGGATTTTGCAGATGTGGATGGTTGACTTGCCCTGTCTGTGTTCACTCTTCACGCACACAAGTGCTTTGCCTGTAGGTTTGAGTAAGTTTGGTGTAGTTGCCAATTCTTACACCAGGTCTTCATTAAATTCTGACGTAAAATACAGGGGTTTTTTTTTGTATTTATCAAACCCTCGTGAACACAAGTGAAGTTTGTCCCATTAATGATGGGTACATAGTTACAATATGTGGTCTGCAGCAGGCCATGGCTTCTTCAGTCTTGTGACTTCACTGGTCTGGCAGTTTTGGTTTTATACATAGAAAATCTCAGGCTCACTCCACATTGATTGGAACCAGCTCCTCCTGCTCTCCTTTAGCTGGATGCACAACTGGTTTTATTCTCATATCACCCAGCAGGTACCATCCGTGAGTCTGTTTGTAGAAGGCGTTGGATGCTTTTCTCATACGAGCACACAAGTGGAACCACTCCAGGTTATTTTCCTAACAAGTCCACTGTGTGTGTGCAGAGAATTGCATAGATACACTAGTGACACACAACTGCATATAGATAAATACGTATAAAAAAAAATATATGTGAGGTGTGTGAAATAGCTGATCAGTTGAGAACAGAGCCAAGTCCAGCAGGCAAACCTGAATTGTGGAGAGGTCTAGGAGTCACTTGGTGTTTCTCTGACTGTTTGCAGACTGCACAGAGGAGCATTTCTGCCCTTAGAAGAAGCATCTGGAGAACAAAATGTGTTCATAACCATGCTGTGTTGTCTATTCCTCGCTGTTGTTAACAACCATCATTTCTTTTTCCCCTTCTCCTGCTGCCCTCCTTCCCTTTCCCACGTACTTTTTGAATTTATTCAATCCTTCTATGTATATTTTCTCTTGATTGTTTTCTCTTTATTATTTCTTTTGGTTTTCTTCTCCATCCCACCCTATTCTCCTCTCCCCACTTGCTGCTCGTGCTCCACGTTGCTGGTTTTCCTGTTCGCACGCTCATTATCACCCTTTTTTGTACTTCAAATCCCAGCAGCTGCCCAGCCAGGTCCCCGAGCACAGCCCTGTGGTTTATGGGACTGCGGAGAACACCCATCTCGCTGCCAGCACCCCCGTCACTGCGACTAGCAACCCGAAGCAAGGTTTGTTGATGGATATTTCCTCCCTGGTTATTTTTAGCCTTATTATTTTTTTTTTCAGTTTTTCTCCTTTCTTGTTTTAGTTTGAATATTTTTGGCATGGAGACAAAACTTCTTTTCCTCCAGTGGAACATTTTAACAACGTGTTGCTAAGGGAATGAACTGAAATTTGCCAACGTGAAACTGGTTAAAAAGAATTGTATTCAAGCTTATACATCCTAAAGGGTGTTTCAGAGCACCTGGAAGCATGAACCTCCTCTCACTCACATGCCATCCTTCAGAAACAAGCCTGTGGTCAGTCAAATGCTCTTAGCCAGAGAGGCTTTGTATCATTTGGGCAAATAGCCATAGTGATGGCACGTACCCAGAGCATCACATGGCTCCTCCAGAGCTGCCTGTGTGTCCTGTCCTACAGGACACGGGCAACTTTAATTAGAAAAAATAATGTTAGCGTGCAAAGTGTCTCATAAAATTTGCTGACTTTAGTTAAAATGGCATGGATGGAAAAGCTTTCTTAAAGAGATCACATTTCTTTCTCATATCTGAGAATATACATTTGAAGGGAGGTGTTTTCCAAGTGGTTAAAGATGTCCTAGGAGGGAGGGTGGAGCGTGCCAGGTCTCTTCCCACACTGAAATCCTATAGCCACCCAAAAGCCATTACAAAGCTGCAGTAAATAACGTGTGTGCTGCTGTCGTATCAACAGCCTTGGTGTTGGAATGCAGAGTTGGCAGCGCTGGTTGCTTCCCATTTATTCCCCCATTGCAGGGTTTGAGGTCCCTGCCTAGAGCCGCGTGCCCGTGGATGTTGGGAAGTGCCCATCTTTCCCTCGGGAGAATATCCTGGAAACTTGGAGCCTGCCGAGATGTATTTTTTTTTTCCAGAGTGTTTGCTAGAGGTAAAACAAAGCCCCAGAGAAGCACAGCTCTAGGAGGGAGGACAAGAAGCTGCCTCTGGTGTTTCATGTGTCACAGATGCAAACAGCAGCACCGGTGCTGTTTGAAAGGGAAGGGAGCATCCCCGAGGCTAGGTTGAGTCAGATTCTAAAATTGACTGAAAATGGTGCTCTTTTATAGCCTTTGAGTAGACTGCAGGGCTTCCCCTCAGTGCAGACTGTTCCACAGATACATCTCTAGACTCTGCAGTGCCTGGAAGTGGTTGAAAAGGGACCTTTTGGAGATCATCTGGTCCCAGCTCCTACTTGAAGCGGGGTGATGGCTTTGCCTAGATCTTGGTGCAAAGCTTAGACAGCTCTGTTGCCTGGAAGAGTTGTGGATGGGTCCATGTCTGTGTCCCCTGACTCTCTGCCAGGCTCTGAGCACACCAAGGTGTGTGTGTTGGGATGGGAACAACGGATCACCACCATGCAGGTGTCAAAATGCATCTGCACCCTTCTAAGCAAGGTGATGCTGAACTGAACATCCAGCACTTTACATCACAGCTTTTCATCCCTGGCTATGAAAACTCCTATTTCCAGGGCAAGCAGGTCTTCTCCCTCCTCCTCCTCTCTAACTTAATCCCTTCATAGGCAACTGGAAGTAAACTGGAAGTAAGTGGTCTTTAGTTAGTTACACAGGTCTGGCCGTGCTGGTTTCCATCTAAATCAGGGCTTGAGCTGGGATTTAACACTGATGAGCTTTCCCGTGTTTATCTCCGTTCCATCCCAGAAAGATTCAAACATTTGTTCCAGTCCAAAAATTGCTAAAGAGCACATTTATGTAAGCATTGCAGAGAGTGAGCCCTGAAATAACACCAGGAGCATTGGGCTGTGGCCTCGGGGTGGGGGAGAGCAGCGGTGGTGTCAGGCACAGGACAGAGCGAGTTAAGGGTGAAGGAAGTTTAGACACCATGAGAATTATTTAATTCAGCCCCTCCAAGTGACTTAGGGGGCACATCTTTCCAGAAATACAGGCCAAGGTATCAAAATAATTTTTTGCTTTGTGCCTGATGTTGGGTTTTTTTGTTCCAAAAGAAGAATAGGGCTGCAGAGCTTTCTTAACCAAGTCTTAACTAAACCCTTGCCTTAAGACCTCTCTGCTGTGTTCATCCCGCGGGTCGGATTCTCCCTGGTCCCCTCCACCTCGTTTGCATCAGTTGAAATGTGGTACAAAGCTGTCGTTCTGTGATATTCAGCCATGGTTTGCAGTTATTTATAACCACGCACAGCGTTTGGCCGCTCGCTGGGCTGGGAACCGGGAGCGGAGCACGGGTGCGCTGTTATTTCTCCCTGCTGCTGTTATTTTTGCCTTGGAGTCATTAACGAGGCTGAATTTGGGATTCTGTTGCGTTTAATACCCTTTTTTCTTTAAAAGACAAGCATTTGGCATTCGCTGCTTTTAAAGCAGCTTCTGGCTTCTCAGGCTTCAGAGTTCAGATGTGATTTGGAAGAACATGGGAATTGCTGCTGCGGTATAAAGCGGCGTCATCTGCGCTCAAGCTGCTGTTCCTATAGGTGCCCCTGGTGCTTATAGATCAGCCGGGCTGCAGAAGGTGAGAATAACACTGGAGAATTTAGGTCAAGCTGGTGGTGGAGCGTGCAGGACCCTGGCTGCAAGCCAGGCTGGTGCAGAAGTTGTAACGGGGTATAATTGGGCATGAAATCAGAGCTGGCCACGGTCACTCGACTCGCACAGGTTCGGTGGGATGTTTGGAGTATTGTTACTGTTTTAAACCTCTTTCCAAATCCTGCCGGTGTGTCAGACATGGAGAACGTATAGGATGGTTTGTGGAAAACAGATGAATGCCAGATCCTGAAAGCTTCGAGCCCCTCTGCTGCCAGTGTGACTCAGTAACGTGTGCTCCGAGAGCCTGGGAAGCCAGTGCTGGGACCGCCTCGCCAGCGCCTGCATCAGGACAAAAGATGGAAAAATGGCAGCAAGCCCAGTGATGATTTTCAGATAAACACCACAGAGCAGAAACCAATTCCCATGTCCAGTAAAAGCTTCCCCAGTGAAAAATTCCCCAGTAAAAGCTTCCCTGTGCACTGTCCTGGGCAGCCTGTGCCACTGCGGCCACCCGGCAGCCCAGCTCCTGCTCTGGCTGTGGTGCCTTGCAGGAGGAGGTAGTGAGCATCTGTCCCATTGAGTTGGGAGAAATATCTCTAATGAAGAGTAATTTTACAAGATTTGTATTTATCTGGTGATTTCAAAACCCATCCATTGCCGGAGCAAGCTTTGCTCCTGAGCAGCCCAGTGCTCCCAGTAAATGCTTTCTACCTACAATGCGAGGCGTGATCTTGGTGTGTTTAGGAGAAGGGATCTGATTCAATTGGGATGAATGGCGTTGTTTTTTGTTTTCCATTCCCAACTGTGTGTTGTTTCACGTGACCCTTTCTCTAATAGCCAGCAGGGATCAATGTTCCTTTGCCAGGACTTCGAGATTTGTTGTCCATGATGGTCGTTTGAGTTAAGATTTACTTCTCGTTGGCCAAATCTGCTCATGGTTCTTCTGATATCCCCTCCTCACATCACTTTTCTCCTTGAATTGTGCACACCCAGCCTGTATCTTGGCCAGATAAGGTGTCATTTGAAGGAAACATGTTTAAACCACTGGTTCTAAAACACAACTGTATATTTTTGCAGTGGTTTTTCTCCCTCGGAATGTTTTTCCAGACACTTCAAATGCTTCCTTTTTTTTTTTTTTCTTTGAGCAATCTCATTTGACTTAAGGGAGAGAATATCCAGGCAGTTGTTTATAGCGAACTGTAAATGTCAAGAATGCTCCATGAGCTGCCTGCAAAGGATGTTCCAGAAATTGGAGGTGACACATTTGGTTTTCTAAACCAGTTCCCGGGTCCTTTTTCTTCCACAGCGCCTTCGGAATCAAAATCAGCTGTTGGGATACTTTCTCCCATCTTTTTCCTCATTTGTCATCCTCCTTCAAAGCCATCTCCCTCCGTGCCTCATTAAGTTGATAAATTACTGCGTTGGCCTTGGTCCTCACTGTAACACTGCTGGGGCTGTCGATGACTGGAAGCAAAGTTCTTCACTGCTCCAGGTGTTTCTGAAGATGGGACTTGATGCTCCAAGCAATTTCGGATGAGTTCTCCTTCAAAAACCCTTTCCCTTCAGTTGAATTAAGCCCCAAGAGAATTGGAAAAGGCCAAGCAAAGCCATACCTGTTGAGTTCTCCCTGAATTTTGATAATTTGGGGTTGATTGTAGCCTTTGATTTCCTGATCTGAACAGGGACGTTTGTGCCTCTGGATTTTCCAGAATTGTTTTTTGCTCTCGTGACAGTGTCCCAAAGAAATTCCCAGTTGCTTCACTGCTCAGAAAGCCTTGGGGCAGTTTGTATTGGTGGAGCGGAGCAGAGTTCCCTCCCTGAGGACAGATAGAGTTGACCTCCTCTTAACAGTGGTTTGGAGCTGGACCATTGGGTCCCTGCCCATCCATACGATTGACTTTGAGTGATCCCCATCTCATCCGTGTTGCAGAGCCGTAGCACAGAGGCTCTTACCTAAGCAAGATCTTCCAGTCTATGTTTTGTCACCAACTCAGAGGTGGGAGAGGGTGTAGCAAAGATCTTAAGAGTTCCTGCAGATCTCATAGGATCTTGGCTCATGATTTGTTCCAAAGAAGTGGGATGAAGTGTGTTGAACAGAGCTGCAGCAGATCTTTGGGAGCTGTGTCATGGTCATGGCAGGAATGGTGTCGCAGTCTGATGCTCATTGCAGGATAAGTACAGGGACTTCTGTGCACAGTATTTTGGGGTTTGGTTTGATACATGTGCAGATCTCACCGTGCTTTGCCCACCCTGCTCGATACCCTTAGACCACAAACATCAAGACGTGATGGTGGCTGTGCTTAGATCCCTTTCTGGTTTTGCTTTCTTGGGGAAAAGGTGTCTTTGCTGAAATGTAGAGCGAAAAAGGGGATTGTGTCCTTTGGCCTGATGGGAGGTGAGAAAAAAGTGGAAAAATGAACTAGATGCATCTGACGTGTTGGTGATGCTGGGACACGTGGCAGCCGAGACAGAACGGCCCAGCACCAGTCGGGGGTGGTTTCCCCGTTCTACAAAGAGGCCAAACAGTCGCAGAGAGCAGGAGAGCCCAGATCTTGATGTTAAAACCCTGGGCTCTTTTGAGGCAGAATCCAAGTAAGGATTCTGTCAGTGTTTGTCTGCTGTAATTTCTGTCAAGAAAATTTTGAATTCATCTGCAGAGTCTGTGCAAAAGCTCCCTGTTTGGTACCACACTCACACACCTTTGCTGTGAGGGGACAAAGCCTCTGATCAGAAAAACAGAAGCAGCAGTGGCATTTTCCCATGGCCAGCTGCAGGCTGTCTGGGCTTGGCCTTCAGATGCAAAGTTAGCTGCAGGTGCCTCTGGTGTCTTCCTCGGAGCATCTTGAGTAGCGGGCAAAATGCAGGCAAGGGGAACCCAGGGGGCTTGGGCACAGTGAAGGAAAATCAGTTGCCTTGCTGGTTGTAACATTGCCTTTTTTTCTCCATTCCCAGAAGAGAAGCCAAAACCAGATCCAGTATTAAAACCTTCTTCTCCAGTCCTCAGACCAGAACCTACTGGGGAGAAGAAAGATCAAGCTGGCCAGATAACCGAGGCCACCTCAGTGGAAACCCCACCAGAACTTCCTCTTGCTCCATCACCAACCCCGGCCGCTCCCGTCGCAGTTGTTGCTGCTGCTGCTGCTGTCGTTGTCACCGTTTCTAGTAAACCCACGTTCACAGCTGACTCAGAGGAGAAATGTGAACTCGCTTCCCCAAAAGAGGAGGCAATGCCTATATCTAGTGCAGCACCCTGCACGGACACGTCAGCCCCTTCACCAGCGGAGGAGGCTGATGCCGAGGTGTGCCAGGAGCCCAGTAGTGTAGCATCTAGTGATATTCCAGTGACTGCTAGTACTAATCTAATTAATGAAATGAACGGAGTTAGTGAAAAAGGAACTGCTGCAGAGAGCGTAGTAGATGTAGCCCAGGCGGAGGTTGCGCCATTGACTGTTGAGTTGGAGACCCCAGAGGCACCTCCAGCAGAAGTGGAAAGTGTGCCATCTCCCAGTGCTCTTCCCGCTGCTCCCTCTCCTCCTCCCACCCCACCTCCCACCCCTCCACCTCCTTCTCCTCCGATTTCTGTTGCTGCTGCTGTTACCACTACAACTCCTTCTCCACCTCCTCTTCCATCTCCTAGTGCCCTCCCTGTTGTTCAGGGAGATTTAGAAGGAGAGGAGGACACAAGAACTGCTCTTAATGAAGAGGTAAAAGATGTTGAAAAGAAGAAAGAGACAGAAGCAGATGGACAACTGGAGGAGAGCACGGAGGCTCAGAGTTTAAACTTGAGCAAGAGTCCTGTCCCAGGTAAGTGTTGGCACTGCGGTCGCGTGCGGTGAACAGGAGGATGAAGGAAAGTGGTCTTTGGGGTGGTTCTTCCATCAGGTGTTTTTGTCTCTACCTGCCAAAAAAAAACCCTGGTTGTGCTGCAGGACCGTTGTTATGGTTGTGAAATGCTGATCTTTGTTTGCAGGGACAAAACCCCTCATATTTGTTCATAAAAGGGACAGCCAGCTTGGATGTGCCCCCAGGGCTGGGCTCATGTAACTGCCAGCGTTCTGCTTTCACGGGGATACAGGGCTGGGGATTTCACTTGGGGGGATTCAGAGGATGCTGCCCTTGTTGCCTCCGAGATGACCAGTTGGTTTGAGGACCTCTTGCTCTGGATTTATCAGCCTGTGCCTAATCCAGGTTTAACATTCCGACCTCGAAGCCCTCTGGGTGACCCTTCTGAGCCAGCAGCTTCTGGAAAATGGTGGGGTGGGGGTTTTTCCAGCTATAAAATGCTGTGGTGTTACCAGATGTGGGTAAATGAGATGGACCATTGAAGTTCTTCCGAATGACTGAAGGAGCAAGTGTCTCATGCCTTCTGCCCAGCCTTAATTAACAACACCTCTGGTTTTCCCCATAATAATGGAAGTCATAATAATGGAAATAACACGGAAGCGAAGTTCCCCCTTCTCCTCATTCTTGAAATTTTCAGAAAACAAGGTGCTTCAGTTAGGGAGGCGTGAGGATTTGTTACAGATTACTAAAAATGGACATTTCTGTATCTTCCTTTAAAAACCCAGGCTGTTTCTCCGGGTGTTGTTGGCTGCCTTTGGTCTCCCTGTCCTGTCACGTTGCTGATTTAGCATTTAATGGCTTAATATAGACTGTGGCCTTTGGATTTGCTCTTTTCTATAGAAAACTGCTTCTTTTCAGGACTTCCTGGAAGTGAAACTGTGAAAAAGAAGTTAAATCAATCAATTACTTGTATTTAGCTGCTGGAGGGAGTATAAAGGGAGCTATTATGCACGCCTAGCAGCGTTAAAGCATTTAAATGCCTCGCATCTCTTACACCCTGCTCTGCAGTCCTTTCAGAGCTGAGGTTGTTTATTTAAATGTATCCTTTGAATTGGGTGAAGTTTGGCCAAGAAACAAAGGAGAAACAGTAGGTTGTGATTTGTGTTTTTGGTTTTGTTTTTTTTTTAAGTAGCATTTAAAATAGAGGGACTTTTTAGTTTAAATAGGTATTTTTTTTAGTTTATTCTTTCCTAAGGAAGGGATGGATGTGCAATGGCATCAGTAGCATTTAGGGCTACGCTCAGCAATGGATTAAATTAAATGAAAAGCTGAGGTTGGCCTTGTTCCATATTTGTGCAACGCAGTGCTAGGTCAATATGCTGGATCTTAAATAAAATGCAATATCTAGGGAAGATCAGAAAGATCCCTTTGCTGTACCAGCCACGGGGTTTTTTTCATTCTTTAATCTTTTTCTATTTTTATTTTACTTGGGTCATTTCACCGCTCTGGCACTTGTTGTTCTTGCAGTCTGAGCTACTTCATAACACAAATTAATTTCCTTATGAAGCAGAGAAATGGGACTCTTTCAGTAAATAAGCTTTCACACAGCCAGGTTCCAGCTTGCAATATTACTACTCGCTTTGTAATGTCCTGTAGTTTAAATTAAAAATAAAATCACAGCGTTTTGCGCTTTTAATTATGCAGAAGATTAATTTTAATGCTCTAATGGCATTAGGGTAGACAGCACACGTTAACCAACGCCTTGGCTTTGGCAACAGAGACACAAATATTTCTCAAGTCATGCAAAAGATGGCTTGAAACTCTGATTGCTGGTAAAAGCTCAATACTTCAAGGAAAGCAAATCCTCTCCAGGTCGGTTTTTCGTGTTTTACCCCTTCTTTAATGATGTGTAACTTCATTGCAATGCTCTGCTAACCTTTTTTTTGAGCAATCATTTTCCATGTCTTGCTTGGGGAGGGGGAGAGAGGTTTAAATAACATAACCCCAAGGCTGGCGTGTCTCTGCCACATGCAGGAAAATGCAGATGCTGAACTTCAGGAGCAAGGGCCCTATTATGGCCAAGAGTCCTTTTTTATTATCTCTGGAGATGCAAGAGAAATTGGGATAAGGGAAACTTTTGAACAGGTGCTGGTAAGGCGAGCTCTGGGACTTGTGACAATATTTCTTTGGGGCTTTCAGCAGAAGGGTCAACTTGGTACAGAGTGGTTTGGTTGGCCACAAATCACTTTATTCCCTTTTAATGGTAGGTGATCCCACTTGACTGGGACACTGCTCAGACCCAAGACCTCGAAGAATAACCTAATTGCTGCAGCACTTACTCCTTTGCATAGTTATAACCACCCACCTCCTCCCTGATGTGGCAGGGCAGGACAGAATCACAGAACATTGCGAGTTGGAAGAGACCCAACTGGGACTGGTGAGACTTGCAGGGGTACCCCCGCTGCTTTGTGATGGAGGAGGCAGCTTTTTGGGGATGAATGAAATTATTTGCCTGTTCCTGAAGTGCTTTGCAAAATGCACCTTCCACCAACAGTCAGAAACAATGCTTTTATTTTTCGCTCCATCAAGCTCTGTGTAGAGAGAGAAACAAGGACATTCAGACCACGGAGGCTTTCCCTTAAACATCTTCATTCTCCAGCAGTTCTTCTTTACAGCTCAAGAAAATGAATTTGTCAGTGTTTGCAGGAAGAGACCAGAGCTGAGCAGAGCTGACTCTTGGCATCCAGAGGAACCTCTACTCTTCCTCTTCCACTGGCATTAGGCATCCACCAGACTCCCAAGGTCAGAGGTTGTCTAGAGATCCTCTGCTGCCATCTTCTCACTTTGCAGAAATTGGAGTTTGCTTCGTTTCCCTTTTTATTTTACACTATATTCCACCTTCACCCAGTGTCTTAAGTTGTAGCCTGCATAATGAAGATGGCAATTGTAGTGGTTCAGTCTCAGTGTCTGATAGGAGCCGGTTCATCCATAGCCTGCTCATCAGCATCATTGGTCATCAAAGATTTTGGGTTTTGGAACATAAACCACTGAGAACTGCTGTTTTTTACCCTGCAAGCCAGATGTTGTACCTGGGTGTGTGGTTTCTTGCTGCTGACTGTTTCTGTTCTGAGTGTTCACCCAAATCTGGGGTTAGAGGGGACAAGTTCACCCCATTGGGAGTGTGCAGGCAGCAGGTCCTGTTCCTGCCTGCTCAGGAACGATTGTCTTGAGGTTTTCAGGATGGGCAGAGCTGTTACCTGCACGGGGAAAGAGCACGCAGCTTTTAAAATCATTAATTCCTGCTCATCTTCATTACAAGGAAAAAATACAGAAATTATCAAGAGAGGAACTTGGCTTTCTAAAAACATTGCCCCAGTAAAAGTCATCCATGACACATGGTTGCTTTTGTTATTAAATTCCAGTTTTTCTCCAGCAGCTTGGTCGGCTGCGGTGAGGGACCAGTGCTTCGTGGGGAATGAGACAGGAAAAATTCTGTTGGTGGAGTGGTATTTCTAAAGGCAGCAGCACTACCAGAGCCCCAAAGCCTTTAGGACATGAATGGATGCCTTTGATATGATCTTTCTATCATGGTTGCTATGAGAAGCAAAGAGGAAAACAAGGGATTGATGTGTGTCCCGGGCAGAACTCGTAGGAACATAGGAAGAGCTTAATGGGGATTGAATTCAAAGGGCTGTTTCTTGCAGAGCTGATTTATGAGATGTATTTCAATAGAAAGTAGCCCAACCGACTGCGAGGCCCTCGGTTTCATAGCTGTGGAGGCTGTAACAAGCAACTTGGGGCAGTAATTGGAAATATCTTGGAGAAGGATCTCCAGCACCCAGAGCCAGAGAGCCGGAAACATAAATCGGGTATCGCCTTTTCCTTGAGTTGCTGCCGCAGCCCGCTGGAATGTGTTTGCTTTCCCATGGGCTGTAAGGCTATGGTGAGTTTTTGCTTTGGTTTTTAATGGCACGTTGGCTAAAAAATAGAAGTATAAGAGCTGGTATTAATTTGTGCTTAGCAGTTGGCCCCCACATCAGAGAGGAGCCTGCCTGCTCCGTCTCGCTTGATGGGCTGTGGACTTGCTGGGGTGGGTATCTCCTGCAGGAAGATGTTTCACTGAGGAACATGGGGTAGCTGGAGGAATGGGTCTGCTGAGCAGATTTCTGCAGCAGTGATGTTATCTCCAGTAATGATGTCCAGAATGGTCTGAGAAGAAGGATTTTGTGACTTTCCCAGTCCTACGGGTGAGAGGATTTAATTCAGTTGAGCTTCACGATGGAGTTGTGCTCGTGTTACAATTCAGATTATAAAGGGCAAGGGGAATATCTTAAAGAAAGAATTAAAAGAGCAGAAGTAATAAAGTCAGCAAGGGTGTAAAGATGAGATATGACTTACAACGTGGCTCAGTGTTGTCACTCCTGTTATCTCTCTGATTTTTTATAAGCAATAAAGAGAGCTCTTGGTGCTGGTTGGGCAGTGCTGTGCTGGCTCTGCTGGAGTTCCTTCAATGAGAAGAGATAACCCCCAACACACCATGATGGGCTGGAAACAAGCTCTGGAAATACGGGAATGCAGGCAAAAACGAACGTCTGTTTGAGAATTAATTTGATTGTTGGTGTGCACACAAAATGCTTCATTTGGGGGCACAGGAAAATGGAGAGGAGGAACAGAAGTGCCCGAGGACCTCCCTTGCTGAGAGCCAAACCAGAAGTGTTTCCTTTTGGTTTCTCTGGGGCTCAAGTTGTGCCTCAAAACTTGACTTTCAGGTGGTGCCGTTGTCCTTGTCAGATTCAGAAGGGTTGGCACCCAAACTCACTTGAATTCCCTCTGCGTACATCAGCGTCGATTCTCCTGTTGAGTCAGTTCCTGTAGCAGAAACAAGAACTCAACAGAAAGAAAAATAATCTGG
Source organism: Aegotheles bennettii (assembly GCA_013398125.1). Classification (NCBI taxonomy): domain Eukaryota; kingdom Metazoa; phylum Chordata; class Aves; order Caprimulgiformes; family Aegothelidae; genus Aegotheles; species Aegotheles bennettii. The sequence continues at coordinate 98,742 of VZRW01006878.1, read as the reverse complement.
TGTCTGCTATTTTAAGAGGGGAAAAATTGAGCAACGTCTCTGGAGATCTCACCCACGTACCCCAGCCAGGTCTGAGACACGCTGGGGTGTTAGTGTGGGGTTATAGTCTGTGCAACTCCAGGGCTAAGCAAAAGCTGCTGCCATGGCTTGGGAGTAAGAGCAAGAGTCCGGCCAAGCAGGGAAGCCCCAAAGCAGGACAAGGGTCAGCACAATTAAATCAAGGCAAAAGCTGCAGGACTCATTCAGGAGGCTCGGCCGGATCACATCCTTTATATAGCTTTTTTCTGCCAAAAAAAAAGGTGTAAAAAAAAGTATCAGTGAGCAGCAGTAATGTTAACATCCTGACAGCAAAGGAAACACCCCGAACCTCTGCCAACCCCAGATCCATCACCTGGAGTTTATTTCTGTACGGTTAAAAATGAAACGTTATTTCACACCGTGGATGTTTTCCATAGCATGGTTTGAGCTCGAGTGGAGTCAAGTTCTGCAAAGTTAAAAACTTTGGGCTTAATCAATTAAATTACTTGGCTCTGGCAGGATTTTGGTCGTTATTGTGCAGACGTCACCTTGAAGAAATCCCCCAAAAGTGTGGAAGTGGCATCACCAAGCAGGAAGGCATCGTATCACGGTGGTGGGGCTTGATGAGGAGAAGGACTTGGGGTGTTGGGTGAGGAGAAGCTCACCATGAGCCAGCCGTGTGCACTTGGAGCCTGGAAAGCCCCTGGGATCCTGGGCTGCATCCCCAGCAGGGCCAGGGAGGGGATTCTCCCCCTCTGCTCTGCTCTCGTGAGACCCCCCCTGCAGTGCTGGGGCCACCTCTGGGGTCCCCAACACAAGAAGGACACGGAGCTGTTGGAGAGGGTCCAGAGGAGGCCATGGAGATGCTGCGAGGGCTGGAGCAGCTCTGCTCTGGGGCCAGGCTGAGAGAGTTGGGGGTGTTCAGCCTGGAGAAGAGAAGGCTCCAGGGAGACCTTGGAGCACCTTCCAATGCCTGAAGGGGCTCCAGGGAAGCTGGAGAGGGACTGGTGCCAAGGGCAGGGAGTGATGGGACGAGGGGGAATGGGTTCCAAGTGCCAGAGGGGAGATGGAGATGGGATGGGAGGGAGAAATTGTTTGGTGTGAGGGTGGTGAGAGCCTGGCCCAGGGTGCTCAGAGAAGCTGTGGCTGCCCCTGCCTGGCAGTGTTGAAGGCCAGGGTGGCTGGGGCTTGGAGCAGCCTGGTGTGGTGGGAGGTGTCCCTGCCCAAGGCAGGGGGGTTGGAACCAGATGAACTTTAAGGTCCCTCCCAACCCAAACCAGTCTGGGATTCAATGATTCTATGTCCAGCCATAAACCAGCAGGTTGACTTTTGAAAACCACTAAATTTTCATTACATTTTAGCTTGTTTTGGGGTGGAGGGGACTGTGGAGCCTCGCTTAGGTCCACGCTTTGCTAAATCACAGAAATCACCGCCTGCGTGGACACCCAGTCCTTACCCAGTCCCCAGGGTGGTGAGAGCCACTTGACTGATCTTGTGAGGGTTCAGTGAACTTCAGTCAGCAGCAATAACAACCAATCCCAGGTTGTGTAAGGCCAAGCCATTTTGCAATCTGTGCCTGCTCAGCCATTCCTCTGTTCTCTTTTGAGCCCCAGGAAATTCAGGGTTGCTGCTGGGGCTCTGCTCTGCTCTTGAAGCTCTAAGTTTCTCCGTAGGGTGCTGTGATGGATGGGGGAACTCAGCATTCATGGGACCCACATGATGTTTCCAGCTCCTCCATGAATCATCAGTTCTGTGAATGATCAGATGGTGTCTGAACATTTGAATTAGACATTTATTTTTTTAATTAACCTTTGCTTTTGTGGGGCTGAGCATGAAGATGAAAACCTTTTCTCAGTGACCATTGTTCCCGTTGCACTCCAGGTTGGGACCAACGTGTCCGGTGTCGTGATTTCCACAGCCCACAGTGTTCCTTGGTCACAGTCCCAACAGGGAAGCGCCGTTAAGAAGCCACTGAGGCTCCTGTGTATCTTCTGGGGCAGTGGGGATGTAACAAACCCATTTTTTTCTTTGCCCATAGGAACAAACCAGGCCATTATTAACACTCTTCATGCATCTATAGTTGGAGAACCTTTCAAAATTGTGTTTTTAAAATAAGGGCACGCCGTGTTTTTCCACAGTATCTGCTGGAAACCAAAGGCTCCGAACTGGAAATCTGTTTGCAGTAAACATCAATCATGAAATAAATTCTGTTTATGCTCTGTGTTAAATATGTGTGCCTGGTATTGGAATTTCAGCTGGTAGCACTTGCAACAAATTACGAGCATATTGGATTAATGGGTTTGTCTCCTTAATATATTGTGTGGTTTCTTCTGCCCTTCCAGGGGAAAATCAAGAAAGTGAGTAAGTAAATCACTGCTGATCTTAGAAATATTCTATGGTGTTTCCTTTGAATCTGTTGTCCAGGGGAGTTAATGAATGGTGGAGTTGTTAACCTGCTTTTAAATTGAAATGTAACTCAGGAGAGTGCTGCGAGACGGGAGGAGTCGTCCTCTCGGATGAGATGCTGGAATTTTGGGCCTGTTTATGGTTATGATCCAGATGCTGGTTAATTCTTATAATATTTCTTGAGAAAAATGTGCTGAGAAGAACCCTCACTGCTAGCCAATACTTGGTTTTTCAAAAAACCCTTTAATTTCTGATTTTCTTTTGCCCTGCATGATCATTACGCTGTCGGTGACCAGCTCCTTGCTTTCCCGAGTACTATCTCAAGCTTGAATGAGCAATTTGTACAATAATGACCATGTTTTTGTATCTCACTGACTATTGTGTTATCACCACATTGACACTAGAAGTGGTTCTGTGGCTGCTTCATCTGCCTGGATGGAGGAGCAGCGTGCGAGAGGGAAGCACATCGCCCACGGCCAGGTTCCTGCTGTATAATTGAGTGTTGTAATAAGTGTCCACTTCTATTGCAGCCCAAACAGCTGTAACTGCACCAAAGACGTGTAAGAAACCAAAAGACCGGACCCAAGCCACTGAGGAGGTGATAGAGGCAGAAGCAGAGGTAAGAGGGAACCATGGTCTTGTTTTGTCGGGATTTAATGATGTTGCTTTCTTTAAACTGTAAAGGTGTTTCAAAAAGATGGACCCATTTGAAATGGACCTTCAGTTGAAATTGGGTCCATCTTTTTGAAACACTCTGTGGTTTAGACGTGTTGCTTTGTAGTTGTCTCGCAAGGATCCAGGGCAGACTTGGATTGGGTTTTTTTGAGAGGGTGGGGGGACTGATATTCCCCAGCATTTCAGTCCAGTCCCTGTTGAAGCCCTTCAGTTTTCTTTCTTCTTACTTAATTTAACAACTCCCAGCATTCAAGAACACAGAACTGTTGTCCTTCCAGTAAAGAATAAGATAAAATCAGGTTTGAATCCCTTAGTTTGGGTCCCAGGCTGCTCTGATGATACTTGGTGGGTTCTGGTGATGCTTGGCAGGTTCTGCTGTACAGTGATGTCCTTGTGATGTCATGGCTGACAGTGAGTTTTCCAGATGGGGAAGCTGGGGAAGGACAACGTAAGTTCTCAGGCAAAACCACTTCAGATGAGTAACGGAATGTCCCTTGGTGCCATTCTGGTAGGGATATTGCAGGAGGAGCCTCTTTGTTTAACATCCTGGGTGAAATTGAGGTTAGAGTAGATCAGAAAGGGAGGGAGAGAGTAAACATGTAAAAATGGAGACTGCCCTGTGCATGTATAAAACTGATGTTGGCCAGATGTGAGGCAGAGAAGCACTGCTGCTTCACTCCAAATTCTTCTTCAGCTATTCCTCATCTGCTGTTTCCTCAGAGAACCTCATCTATGCGTTATGAGCGGTACAGAAGTGCACTCCCCTCTGTTTGGGGCAGAATAGATGCCTAAAACGTTCACGTGCAAGGTGTTGTGTGCCAACAGCTGGTCTGTGTGCAGCAGAAGGGTGGTGATTGAATAATCCAAGGAAATTAAAAGCATCCCTGTGCTTGTTTTCAAGCCAGAGAGCAAGAGATGTTGCTGGGCTGTGCCAGTTTACACTGTCTGTACGCTTTCTTCATCATCTTCGTCATCTTCATCATCCCCTTGTCTCCGGGACCACTCAGCATTTTCACCCATGCTAATTTTTCAGAGTATTCCCTTGAAAAAATCTGCAAAAAGCATCTTGGGATGCGGTGCCATCAGGTAGGGAGGTGAAAGGATCCAAGAGCTTCTTCCGAAGCATCCTGGATTGAGCTTTTCCTTTGTTTAATGCTTACCCACATTGGGGTTCCTCCCAGAAACACATTCCTACTGCCACCTCTGTCTGCATGCAGGATCAGGCTGTGTCCTTGGAGAGTTCAAATTAGCAGCCAGGAATAACATCAATGCTTTTTCCTGAAGCAGGGATGCTGGGATTGTGACTGCATGTCACATTGCCTTCTTTATTGGGATCTGCTCCAACCAGCAGCATACATTTAAGGGAAGATCCCCCCAAACTGAGCGTGATGTTCCCTTTAAAGTAGCCAGTGAGCTGCAGGAGAGGGGAAAAGCAAAGTCATCTTCCCAGACTGGAATTGCTCATGGCTCTTGTGCTGTAGGGCTTAACAGTTCCTTCTGTCCCATCCCAGTAGCTCCTGGGGATTTCAGGGGCAACACAAAGTCTTCCCAGTTGCATTGTTAATTATTGGTGAGTTATCTCCAGGAACAACCAACATCACCCAGTTGTTCTGTGTGTTGTTCCAGATCTCTGTGTTGCTGTTTAAGATATTCTTGATGCAGGCAAAATCACTGTGTGAATAAGTGAAGAGCTGTTTCGTGTGCTTGGAATTTTGGCTTTGAGTGATTTTAACGTAACCTCTGTGTTTCCATCTCTGCTTCCAGCCTCAAGCAGAAGAGGAACTTTCAGGTGACAAAGTACTTGAATCTGAGCAGGTGAAAATGAGCCATGGGTTTCAACTGGAGAGAGACCCCTCTGAGCTTAAAAAAGCAAAACCTGTGGAAGAAAACGGAGAGCAGGAAGCAGAACCTGTGCGGAATGGTGCTGAGAGCATTTCAGAGGGAGAAGGGACCGACGCAAACTCAGGCTTCACAGAGAGCTCCAGCGAAGGGCCAGCGTACCAGTATAAACCAGGTAAATCCCATTCCAGACTCTTGTGTGCTGGCTGGGTGTTCTGCCTCCCTCCTTTAGGGGCTGCTGACACCCGGTGCACCCTCCCCACGGAGGGAGGGATGTCTCCAGTGGGGCTGGAAGCAGGTACAGTGCTTCACCATGTCCTGCTATGCCAGGATCCACCAACCAACAGGCTCAGAGAGACCTTCAGGGGAAGCCCAAGAGGAAAGTTGTTTTTCTCTTGCTGGTGGTAATGAAGAGAATAATAGAGAAGATCCCCAATTTCTTGAGTTTATTGCACATATGGATGTTGGCTGCAGTGGAGTGGAAATGATGGCGAGTTGGTTCCCATGAGATTGGCAGCTGATCCAAGAAATCCCATCTAAGCAGGCATACTTCTTAAATAAGAGACTTGAGAGTTCTGTCTGTGTACTAAATACAAGTTTGTGTGTATGTGTTTATATAGGTTTAATTTCCTGGCTAAACAGTTGCATAGATCTCCAGATAATCTAGAGGAGAAAGAAAAGGAGAAGAAAAGAAACAGCATGTGGCTTTCAGTCCAGGCTCTGCTATTGAACTGTGAGCATACAGTTCTTTTCATAAAATAATTCAAGCCTGTGCTCAAAGGATACAGCCCTTTGGTGGTGTAGTCCACCTAAGGGGTGTTTTTGCTACATGTTAAGATATTTAACATGTAAACCCAAACCTGTATCAATTGAGAGACCTTGAGACCGACTTTTCAGTTACTGCAGATTTTAAAGCTGTTTCTTGCTCAGGCGAAGCTCCCTCCAGATGGATCAGTCATTTTCTTACGAGCTCAGAAATTAAAGAATATAAAACAAAATAAGGAAGGACTGTAAGAGCCTGGACAAGGCATCGGGAAGGAGCAGCACGTTAAGTGATTATACTGTGGTGGTTTATTTCAGCACCACTTTGTTCCAACAAAGACCTGAGTTGCTTTCCTTTTATTAATTTGGTAGTATCATGTCATTAGGAGGAAACCTCGAGGCCTCTTGATACTCTACCACACACGTATGATAGCTTCCCAGTTCATTAGTTAAGCACATCTTGAAGTTAATCCATAATTCATCAGCTGGCTCTCCAAAACACTCGATGCAGTCAGAACGATCCCGGTCGGGGCTGGACGTCCTTCCGCTCAGCTGGAGGGGTTGGATCGATCCCTTGGAAAGCAGCGCGCGTCGGGCTTGGCTGCTGCAAAGCAGACCTGGCCTCTTGGTGCAATAATCCTCAATATCAGCTCTCCTGTTTCTGAAAAAGGAGGATTTTTGCCTTTTGGTTGGCCATGGGAGGAATTGTGTGTTATATCCCAGCCTCTCCCCTCGGTAGGGATCTGGAAATCCTGCCTGTGACACTGCCCAGCTGCTTTTCACGTTAAAACAGCTTGTTAAGCTCTTTCCAGTAGAAGGAAACTCTACATATAAACTGTTTCTTGCTGCTGTCGGTACTTTTCCATGATAAATGGAGGGTGTGTGGCACAGTGGATAGGCAGCTGGCTGGGAATTCTGGCTGGGACACAGCTAGCCAGCCAAACCATTTTCTGCACCCTTTTATCCCAAAGCTCTAGAGAAATAAAACTGCAGAGAGAGCTAAAAATTGTAATTACTTTTGTGTGTTTTCATTCCCAGTTATTAAAACCCATCACTTGAGCTAAGTTCCTGTTTGTGGCCTCTGCGGGGATGAGGATGGTGAGAACACAGAGACCTAAAGCCAGTGATCGGGGACTAAAACAAATAATAGAAAACCTTAACAGCAAAGCTGGAGGGCTGGATAAATGCAAAGCAATGCTGTTTGGCATTGGCAGAACACAAAGGTGGCATCTTGCACAAATATTTTCCTTCAGATTAAAGCATGCTGCCCACTCAGAGGCCTGACTGGTCAACCTGTCCGCTGAGCAAGTCCCTGTTTTCTCTTCTGACTTTGAACAAACTCTGTGGCCAGTAAAGAAAATCCTTTCTTGAGGCTGCCAGGTGCTGCTTTTCCTGGTGCTGAAGCAGCCGTGGGTTTGTATTTTGATTTGTATCAGGCAGAGTCCTCTGCACCGTGGTCATGCTCTCGGAAAGCCCTCTGAAAAAGTGGCTGAAAAGTTGTAATTCTTTGAGCATGGCCTGGGGTTGTGTTTTCTCTTGGTTCTCACTGCTGTTAAAGACTCAGTGTTCTCATGTTCTCAGAGGATAATCTTGTTCTCCTCGGCTCTGCGTTTAGCACTCCCTTTGACACAAACCCAACCACTTCAACCTTTGTATTTTTACCCAGGAACAGGGAATCATCCCCATTTCATCGTATCACAGGAGAGAGTGGAAGTCAGAGTTAAAATGAGATGACGTGGGTTCAAACTGGGATTAGTGATTGGTTCCGTGTGTGGCTGCTGCTGGAGTTGGCCATATGCTCCCTATTGTTTATGTTCCTTTAGTGGGATGTGTCTTTCTCTCTAGTGGGATGTGTCTTTCTCTCTAGTGGGATGTGTCTTTCTCTCCTCGCTGCCTTCGAAATTAAAATGAAGTTAAATTAAAATTTCCCAAGCAACTGCAACAATCTCTTCCCTTTGGATTTACCCGATGCGCGTCTCCGAGAGTGGAGGTTTTTGTTACCTATGGATCTCGGGCACCTTCTCTCCTTATAGAGCAGTGGAAGCCCCTGGACCCAGAGGGGAAGAAGCAGTACGACCGGGAATTCTTGCTGGATTTCCAGTTCATGCCTGCCTGCATCCAGAAGCCAGAAGGGCTGCCTGCCATCAGCGATGTGGTCCTCGACAAGGTGAGAGGAGAGCCCATAAAACAGGTGAGTGCCATTTTTATTAATATAAACAAAGTTCCCTAATGAGCCTTTATTCCTTAACTGTTTCGATGCAGAATTTTGTCAGGAAGGGGAAATATTTGGCTGATGTCACATCACAAATTTGTTCAAGCAGAGGCCTTGGTGCCTGTTGAGTGCGCACAGGTTATTTTAAAAAGCTGAAGCATTTGTAATGGTCTCTATCTGGATTGAGTTATGCTGGGTTGTTATTAAAATTTAAGATTACACAGCCATGAAGAGCAAAGCAAAGCAAGACTGAACGGAGAGGCAGTGTCTTTTATTAGATAATTCTACAGCTAGAAAGCGTGGGCAAGCTCTTGGGCAAATTTTGTTGCTCTGCAACAGTTGTGTCACTGTTTATGAGCTGAGCTAATAAAAGATCTTTATAGCTTTGACTCTCAAGAAGTTTTGTGATTTCTCTCCAGCTTATTGCAGGTGTGATTTCCTCTGCTGTGTGTCTGCGCTTATTGAAATCCTTGTTATTTCTGAAGTGCTGACACCAAGACCTTATTCCCTTCTCTGTTAGAACTGTGCTTGTGCTGTTCAATTGATTTTCATGTAACCACTACAGACTGGCTCTGAAGAGATCAGGATGTAGGTGATGATCATGTGCAGCAACATTTCCACTCTGAATTTCGTACCCAGACAAATTGTAAAGAGCAGCTTTGTTCCCAGAATGATTTCATCCACCTGCTAGTTTCTGTGATTGCTTCTCACTGCTCTCTCTGCTTCTGAGCTTCCTTTGCTCGGCCGGCTCTCTGTCTTCTTAACACAAAAGACATTTGTTTGAGGGAAGTTTTGTGATCCTGAACCAAGACTATGACATTCTTTTTGCAGAAAATGGTCCCATCCACTACAGTTTTATCCTCCCTAAGTCATGCTCAGCCTTAAAACGTTCCTGAGCTCCACCTATTTCCTCCATAGTCACCTGTGGAGGACACAAATTAAATGGGTATTGTTGGTGTAAGTGCAGTTGCATAAAACTTTCACAGTTCATTAAAAGCATTAATTTGGATATGAAATAGGACTATTATGGTTTGGCAGAGGTTGTCTGTAGACTTGCGTGACCTTTGGTAGCTGCAGCACCCACTGAGCAGATCCTGTTTGTTTGTTCTGCTCCACCATGCAGGTCAATCAGCCGAAATTGCCCCTGAGAACTCTGGACCCTCGGATACTGCCTCGAGGACCAGACTTCACGCCAGCCTTTGCTGATTTTGGGAGGCAAACCTCCGGTGGAAGAAACGTTTCTGGAAGTGTGAGTTTACCCCAACTTGCTCATTTAAAAACTGGCCTTAACACCGATGGAGTCCATCCTCACACTTTTAGGCCTCTTCCGATGCTCCAGTGGCTCTGCTGTGTCAGGATGGGTGCAAGGGTGATGTTTTCTTGGCTGTCAATATGTAGGCAAATTAGAAAAACGTGGTGGATGGTTTTAACTGGTACGTATTGGTCTGAAATGGATTCAATCTCCTTCCCCTTCTCCCCGCACAAGAGGTGTGGAAAGATGTTTCCAGGCAGTCGCACGTGTGCGAGCGCACGCTTCTCCAGCGACCCGGCGTCAGCGCGTGCCATCGTAGGGCTCTGTGTTCAGAACCATGCCAATAGATCTCACTAACAAACAATAACCAAACAACACACCCAGTGCCTGTGAACGTTCTTGCTTTCTCTGTGCTTCCATGTGTTGCTTTGCTTTGGTCACTTTGTTCCTTGTTTTCCTGCCTTTTCCTCCGCTTTCCTTTCACCTCCGCTCCTTTTGCCCATGTCTGGCTTTGCCCAAACTCTGAAATCCCTCTCTGAGTTTTTCCTTTTCGCCTTTACTGTCCCTTGTTCTTGGGGTGCGGGTGCCCCCAGCACGGTGCCACCCAGTCAGCCACAGCTGGAGGATGGAGGCTGCCTCCGTTAGGTGCAGTCACTGATTTTTCATCTATCTATTAAGATACATCCAATGTATCTGCCAGTGTATCTGTCTATCCAATGACATAGCCACAGAATCATAGAATCATCAAGGTTGGAAGAGACCTTCAAGCTCATCCAGTCCAACCCCTGCCTACATCACCACTCACCCACAGCACCCAGCGCCACATCCAGACACCTCTTGAACACCTCCAAGGATGGTGACCCCACCACCTCCCTGGGCAACCTATTCCATCATTTTATCTTTTGAAACTGCTGGTTTCAGAAGAGTTCCCTCAATAACCTTGACTTACGCAGATTTCCAGGAGGCTCGGAGTCAAACCCAGTGAGTTTGAGTTGGTATTTGAGTAATATTTCTGGTTTGAGAGCAGTCTGGTGGCCAGTGCCTCGGTTCTGGGACGTGCGTCCATGTCTTGGAGTGGCTTCAGTGTTGTGGTTTCTCTTGTAGCACCACCCAGTCCCGAAACCTCGATGGTGTTTGAGGTCGACGTCGCTTCCTATATTTAGGACTTGCAGGTTGTACTCCGGCGCCTTCTCTCCTCCTTTTGTGTGCTGAATGTCCCGAGCCTCTCAGCATCTTGGTAACGTCCCTGTCGCTCTTCCTCTTTCCACAGGGCTGCAAAGTGCAGAGCAACCCTGGATTGCCTTCCCTGGCTCGGTGCGGTTCCCCAGCATGCCCTCTCTTGGTCTCGCCTCACCCACCATTGAGGAACCTGCCAACAGGGGTAAGCCAAATCCCCCCCCTCTCCCCCTCAATCTTTGCACCTTTTTGTAGAGTTGTCTTTTTCCCTAACGCCCACTGTTGATAAAGAATGACCAGCAGAAAACTTTACAAAAAGGTGCAACATTGTTTAAAAAAAAAACAAAACAAGACTTGCATTGTACCCCTCTAGGCAGTCTTCAGTGGTGGGTGGGACATCACCAGCTGAGGGCATGCTGGGACGTTGGCCTGAGCGGGATCCGCGAGGGGTCTGCACTTTGCAGACCTGTGGAAAGGGGGAGAAAAGGTAAGTCCTGCTTACCCCGTTCATTTGGAGCATTCAGCACATAACATACATCTTACATTTGCGCCTCGACAGAGTAGAGCCTTCCCGTGCGTGTCCCTCGAGGAGGGTCAGAAGGGAGCGTTGCTTCACCAGCCCTGCTGGCCCCTCACGGCAGCGGTCGTAGGGCGAGAGGGTTTTCAGCCCCGAGCGAAACCGGACGTTATCTTCTCGTGAAGCATGGCAAACCCTGCGTGTGTGCTGTCTGTCCACTTGGTCATCCCACCTCTGCTCAGGCCATGCCCATAAACCATCAAACCCCACTGCCTATTCCTCGCCCTCAAAGTAACGTTGAGCAGCTCGGCGCTAACAAGCTTTGGGCACGTGGAGAACCTTTTGTTTTGCTTCCTTGGCTTTTGTCTTGATTTCCTTCTTTTCGCTTGAACGTTGCTGTGTGACTGTCTTAGAACTAACAGATGTCACCTCGAACAGCACGAGGGGTGTGACACAGGAACAATGTCCAGCTAACAAACGCGTTTCAGTGCAGACGAGGAGTTAGAGGAGTGCAGTGGGGAGCAGGGTGCAGACACAGGGCGATGAGGTTGAAGAGGACGGGTCCGTCCCCGCATACCAAGGCAGGATGAGTCTGCTTTCATCCTTCCTGAGAGGTGATGCCAGCTTGGATCACCTCGATTCTTGTGCTTCCCTGGAAGGCACAGCCACTCCCAGCATCTAAGTGCAATTTCACCTTGTGCATTTGAAGGCTGTTGTAGAGGGAGAAGCAGTTGTTGAGTTTCTTGGGTGTTTTCTAAGGCGTTGCTGTGACTTGTGTCCTCAGCATGGACGCAGGCTATGAGGGAGAGCACCAGCTCATGCTGTGTTGCTGTGAGTTTAGACTCCTCGCAGGAGGCTTGTCTGCCTTTCTTTCTGCTTTCCTTTTTTGCCTTTCTTCACCCAGAAGATAGGTAATTCAGGTTCATGCTGTAACATCTGGGAAGCACTTCTCCATGCCTTTGGTGGAAAATATTATCTCGGTGCAAGCTGCAGCACTGGGATCTCAGGTGCTACAGAACCAGTATCATTTACTTGGACTGGGTTACAGAGAGGAGGCCAGGCAGGAGCTCAAACGCCTCCAACTTTCCACTTTGTAGATTTGGAACCAGAAAATCCAGATTTTTTTCTGCTATATTTGATTTGAATATGATTTTATTACACGTTCAAAGGAGGCTTCTGTTCACTACTTTCAAAACCTAATGGAACAGTTTGAACCAAGTTTATTCACAAGCATTGCAGAATTACAGTCTTTGTTCTATTAATGCACTTGAAGTTCTGGTCTCGGAGGCAGCCAGACTGGAGGAGCCTGTGACATGTAACATGCCGACATTCAGGAGGTGCACAAGTTCTCAAGCGTCCATCAGTTTGGGGAGGGAAGCAGTCGCCTCCCTTGGGGAGGTGTCTTTGCTCTGGAAGCCAATGCTTTGGCTTTGCCTGGACCCGTACCTGAGGAAGCACCGTGCCCCTGCAGCTCTGTCCTGGCGCGTGACAGCCCGGCTCTGGTTGGAAGGTCCTTCAGACCTCTGTGCAAGAGATGGTGTGACCGCAGGTTACCTCTCCTCAGCTTTGCCCACGTTCCTGGGGGAAGTGAGCCCAAACGTTATGATTTTCAGGCCACTCTGGCAGCCTGGCTCTGCTTCCCGAGCTTCCCATGGACAGGGAGGTGTGTGGTGAGGTCTGCTGCGTGTGGCTGAAACCAGTTGGTTTTCTATTGAATTCTTGTGTGGTTTTTCAGCTGGAGGGAAGTTTCTTCTTGCCATGGCCGTGCGTTTGCGGCACAGTTAGAACCTGGGTAGCAAAATTGCGTGCAGTTGCATAAACCCAGGGGTGGATGTCTCAATGCAGGGCTGCAGAGCAGACATTGCTGTGTCATAGCAGCGTCGGTCGAGGGCTCTGGGTGGGAGCAGAGAGCAGTCACGGGGGTTGGCAACTGTTTGAGGAAGGCAGCTGAGACACAAGAGTGTTGTTGAGGCTCCCTGTTCTCACTCGCTCGTTGCACTGTTGATTTCTGAGGAGCGATGGGCTCGCACGGTCACTTCATGATTGTGGCGTGCACCTGGAAAGGTTTCAGTGAGTCTTTGGGTTTATTTTCCAGCAGGATCTGGACGTGGGTCTCCATAGGTGGTGGGGCAGCACGCTAACACACCGAACCCGGACCCTCCGCCATGCGTATGCCTCGCCTCACATGGCAGCACGAGGTCGTTGCCTTTTGACAACATCTCATTCTGTCACTGCTATAACATAATGAAGCCCAAATGAGAACACCAGTGGTGGTGATCATGTTCACGTGGTGGTGATCATGTTCACTTGGTGGTGATCACGTTCACGTGGTGGTGATCGTGTTCCTTCACTTTCATCGGCAGTGCGTATTTACATTGTCAAAGCCAAGCGGTTCAAACCACAGCTCTTGCCTTTAAGGAGGGTTTTCATTTTTAATTGTACAAAGATGGGGTTGGGGCTGGTAGGTGACATGAGAGGCACCAGCTAAGAGCCTCTCCTCGTGTATTCAGTGGAGCTGTTTGAATAACTGAGGTGGTTTTGCTTCTCTGATGCTCATTGAATCCCTTTGTTGAACAAAGAAACGTTTTAACTGGCCCATCTCTCATGTGGAGGTTGCCTGCTGCCCACTGAAAAGATTAATTACTTCAGTGGAAAGTGACAGGGTTTGATAATGGAGTTCAGTTGCTGCGCTAATTTTTACATTGAGGTTGGACATTTCTAATACATGAGTTCAGAAATATGAAAGAGCGTAGGGGAAGAACAACCTCCCGGTATTTGATACCTCTAGTCCTTAATCAGATGCTCCTGGATGATGAAGAGGGAGTCTGGGAGTGTCTTGAGCCCTATTGCTCATAGAAGCAATGAAAAACTCCCTGGTTTTGGCAGTTCTCATGCCTGGTTTGACCAGGAGGAGCATTGTGTTATACAGGATTGCAGAGGAGCACTTGATGCTGTTTCAAACCAAGTGCTGTGTTTCCCTTTCTTCTGTGAACCCAACAGGAGTTTGTTTGACCCAAATCTGTTAGGGTCAGTGTTTCTGCAATGGGGGAGCAGCACTGATGCTCCATTCAATGTGTTGTGTGTAATTCCTGTCTCAAAGCGGCTCTGTTCGAAGCAATCTCCAGTAAAACTGAAACATTTTTGGCAGATCTGCTAATTTATCGTTGTCTAACTGCTTGGGGTGGCACGTTTGAAATACACCTGGAAGAACTGATTTAATCCTTAAATGCACCTTTGCTGTGACGTCTCAGTTAGGTGGTTTCTGGTTTTCCAAGAGGTTTTGGTCAGTCGGTTGAGTTCTGCGGCATCTGGAGCATCACCATTGTGTGTAGGCAGTGGACATCCCATATCTGTTTCGGGAAAGGCTGCCTGAGAGAAACATGTTCAGTGTCTTCACATTCCCTCTGACCAACCCAGACCGGTGTGTTGAGTCAGAGGGGGTCCTCAAGGTCCTAGGAGGAGTTGCTGCTTGTCGGCGTGGCCATCAGCGGGTGTTGGCATGCGCCCTGGAGTGTTCTATCAAGATCTGAGTTTAAAAGGGGATATAACAAGGAATATTTTTGTCCTAGTTGTTGAATGTTGGACCGAGGAGATCTCAGCCAGGCCAGAGGAGAGAGCCCAGGAAGATCATCACTGTCTGCGTGAAGGAGGATGTCCACCTGAAGAAGGCAGAGAACGCCTGGAAGCCGAGCCTGAAGAGAGAAAACCAAACCGAGGACCCAGAAAATGTCAAAACTCAGGTGAGAACACGAGGAAGCGCCCCTGAGCACAGCGGTCTGTAACAGGAGGAGGGTGTGAGGCAGTGGAAAGGGGCAGTGAATTCCAGTTTGAATCACAGGCTTCCTCTACCTTGGGTATTTTTTTTGTGTGTTTATTCTTGACCTAGACTTTAAATGGCAATCCTGTATATTAAAGGAGTCTAAATAGGGAACACCAGACAACCTACTACCTCTCTTCCAGGATTGTTTTTCTATTGCTGTTTTACTAGAATATTTCTGTCTCCATTCTAAAGCAAACAACTTCAACCTTCCAGCACACAACTTGCTTTTTATCCCCTTTTAGAATATGTTTCTGCCCTGAACCTCAGCAAGACTGAGGTTCCTCTGTCAGTCCGTTCTGCCCAGTCCAATGGTGCCGTCTCTGAAGCTTTCTCTGTGTCTTTCTCCCCTTCCTCTCCTCCATGGTGCAGCCGCTCTGGGTGGAGGTGTTTGCCTGGTGGTCAAACTTGTTATTTGTAGGATAAATTGGGATAGTTTTGAAGAACACTGGAATTCTGTTCTTGGGGCTAACAGCAGCATTGTTGACCCAGTTATCATTCTGGATAGGAAAAAAGGTGCCTTAAAGTAAATACAGACCTTGGTCACCTCTGATTGAGGGAGAAGGAGGCCACTCCCTGATAATTTATATCTCATGGATAAATTGATATCAAGAAGAGTATTTCAGTTGGGTGACAGCAAGGGCTTTCTGTCTCTGACACTCTTGAAAAAAACACTTGGGCATTTCCAAAAATCCTGCCCTGCAGCTTTGGTCTTTGGTAGCTGAGTTAGGACTGGAGCTGGACTGTGTACAAATGTGTGTCTGTGTGTAACTGAACATCCCAGAAATCCTTAGAGGACGACATCTCTGTTCACCTTGAAGCTGCATCCTGAAAGCCACCTGTTTGATTTGTGCTTCAGCTGTTTTTTCTGTGTTTCAGGAGCTGTTCCGCAAGGTACGAAGCATCTTGAACAAGCTGACGCCCCAGATGTTCAATCAGCTCATGAAGCAAGTGACAGACCTGACGGTCGATACAGAAGAGAGGCTGAAAGGAGTCATCGACCTGGTCTTTGAGAAGGCCATCGATGAACCGAGCTTCTCGGTGGCGTATGCCAACATGTGCAGGTGTCTTGTGACGGTAAGAACTGCCAAAGCCAAACAGGAAATCATAGAATCATAGGATCATTATGGTTGGAAGGGACCTCCAGGGTCATCAAATCCAACCTTTATCCCATCATATTCCTAACCATTGGACCATTAGACCATGGCCTGACGTGCCTCATCAACCCGGCTTTTGAACACCCCCAGGGACGATGACTCCACCACCTCCCTGGGCAACCCATTCCAGTGCATAGAATCATAGAATCATTATGAATCCCTCTGCATGGGTGAACGTTCTGCACGTTATCCCCATGAACTGATGGGCAGTAATGTAAACGTGGCAAGAGCAGAGTGAAATGTTTGTTTCTGAACGTAAATAAAAATAGTTTACGCGATGGATTTCTTCTTCTACATCTGTTGGCCATGCCTGCAAGCAGAGGGCTTTGCTTGGAGTGATGTGGTGTTGGGAGGTGAGGACACTTTGATCTGCCTGGTCACACCATGCAATGAGCCACATTTGGAAAGTTCGATTTCTCTCTTGTTCAGAAGAGGAGCCCAAGGTGCTGAGTCAAGCCTTGGACACTTAGTTTTCAGATGGTGAATTTGGGGCAAAATAACCCCCTTCTCCCCCTGATCCTTCATGCCATGCAACAAAGGAGCACAGCTTCAGAGCCTTCAGCACGTAACAAAGTGTTTTTAAGCAGTGTGTCTTTTGAAAGGGTCCTGTGAATGGAAATGTGATTTGTCCCCAGGTGGAGAACGTGGCCACCAAGTTTTGAATGTGACTTTATGTATGAAATGTAAAACTCTGCTGGAAATGATGATGTGATGCTTAACTCTCACAGCCTTGCCCACCTGTGTTGCTGAATGTCAAGTGCATAATAAAACATAATGGGAAATGGCTTATAGGAACCTAGCTCGTATGTAGAGTTTAGCTGGGTTTCTGCTGATGTTTTCCTTCCTTCCCCTACAGCTGAAGGTGCCCATGGCAGACAAACCTGGGAGCACAGTAAATTTCCGCAAGCTGCTGTTAAATCGCTGCCAGAAGGAATTTGAAAAGGACAAGGCTGACGACGATGTCTTCGAAAAGAAGCAGAAAGAACTTGAAGCTGCTACTACCGTAAGTGGTGTTTTTCCTCATGAATTCTCAGAGCTCCCTCTGAAAATGGTCTCGTTTAAAGGTGGCAGTTGGTTTTGGGGGGGAACTTCAGAGCTGAGAGTTTCATTCTGTCCCTGTGGCTGAGTATAATAAAAATATTTGCCTTGATTAGGAGGTTTATAGCAGCCTCTTTTTGGTTTTTAGGAGAAAAAGAGTGAACAGGGATGAGAGCAACTATAAACGTAAAACTGGATCTTTTGAAGAGTTCTGTGCTCTGTGAACATGGCTTTTTAGAGCATTTTTTTGTTGTTTCACAGCCGGAGGAGAAGACGCGGCTCCATGATGAGCTGGAAGAGGCCAAGGACAAAGCCCGACGGAGATCCATAGGGAATATAAAATTCATCGGCGAGCTTTTCAAACTGAAAATGCTGACGGAAGCTATCATGCATGACTGCGTGGTAAAGCTGCTGAAAAACCACGATGAGGAGTCCCTTGAGTGCCTTTGCCGCCTGCTAACTACCATTGGCAAGGACCTGGACTTTGAGAAAGCAAAGGTAGGGCAGGATGGGGAGTGAGAGCTGAGGCTTTTTGGGCAGGGATGGAAAAATGGCTGTGGGGTGGTTTTATTTGAGGTTTTCTTTTTTTTCTTCAGGAATTTATGCACAGCATGAGGAAATCATCCACTTCACTGTGGATGTTTCATCATGACCTGGCCTCATTCCCTTGTCTATAACAGATTCTGTATCGTTTTCAAGGGTGTTCTATATTTATTAGTTGTTTCCAAATATTTCACCCAAACACACAGCCTAGAAATGCTCAGCATTGACTTTTTTCAGAGAGAATGTTCCTCTTAGCTTGTAGTTTCCAAAACATTACAATTGAAGGGGTTTATGTTATGAAATCTACCACTTAATGTATTGTATCTAAAGAAACCTTCATTAAGTGGCCTGAACCTTGGTGGATGCATTTATTTTGTGTTGTCATCATCTCCAGCTATGCTGGAATGAAGCAGCTGTTTTGCAACTGCAGCTCTCCAGCATCCTCCTGCCCATTTTCCAGCAAATGGCCCTGTAGCATGGAGCATTACGCACTCCACGAGCTCCTCTTGGCAGGGACAATCTGCTTCTCCTTCGCAAAAGCCGAGCTTGGGATGAAAAAGCATTCAAGGGTTTTGCCAGAAATCAGTGGGACTCAGCTCTGAAAACAAACTGAGCTAATCGTTTTCAGCTGCTTGGGGAAGGGAGTTCCCTTACTTTGCAGGGATCACGGCGGATCAGTCCTGATCCTGGTGGGGAAACCAGTTTTCCAAACTGTTTTGCGACACGTTGACCCAAAACAGTGTAGTTTAGCACTAATACCCCAGGCTAAGTACCCTACACTGTTACCACAACAGCCTGTGTGTTACTGATGCAGCTTCGAAAGTACCAGCAGCGGGGATTAAATTGCTCCATGTGCTGTAGGAAGAAAACAGGGTCTGACTTCTAAGCGGTAGCTGAGGTCATGCTGGATGGGTCCTGGATGCTGTTTTGGTCCTTGCGAGCATGGAAACACTGCAAAAGCCAACATTTTGGTGCACTGGCTGGTTCTGCAGCCTTGAGCCCTGGCACTGTGTAGCACGAAGCGTGCACACAGCGGGGAGACCCCTTGTGAGGAGCCGCCCGTGTCCTGTCTCTGTGATTTGTTATTTCTATCAAGATTGAGTGAGAATCCTCTATTTATTTTCTCTTAATGGGGTAGATGTTTTATTACACTTTTTTATTGAAGCTGAAGTGTTGGTGATCGTTATAATTAAAGCTTCTGGACAAAGTCCATTTCAAATATTTTCCCCGTCATTCCTCACTTTGGAAACATTTGCTCTCAGAGCTGAAATTTTCCAAGGCAAGGCCAGAACCCAAGTCTAACAGGGTTTTTCTTCTTTGTCCAAGAGTTTAGCTGGTTTTTAGTGAAGGGAGTGGGAAACATTTTATAAAACTGCCCTGGAACTTCTTGTTTAAAACAGCCGGAGTCCCCATTTTGGGGAAAAAGGCTTTTTGGAGCCTGGTGACTCAAATTTAGACCTAACGGAGGCTTCTTTAATGGTACAGTCTCATGTCGTGGTGTGAACTGATTTGATTTCCATCACATGATGACTTCTTGGATGAAAAGGAGCTTGTGGGATTTCATACTACATCTAAGCCCGTGAAACAGCTTCTCGCTGAGAGAAGCAGCGTTTGTGCCCCCGCTTCTCTTGCCTGACCCCAGCTGAGACGGTTCAGGGAGGTAAAACATCAAAAGGACCTGTGCAGGGTTAGTTTTATGCCCGTTTAGTTTCCTGAGCCAGTTTTTCTTGGGCTGAGGTAAGCACACACGCTGATACGAAGAGGAGGAGCTCAGAGGTAGGGCAGGACTCCCCTTTCTGGTGCCAGCCAGCCAGCAGATCAGCTTAGCTGTACCGTGGAAACAACCACATCATTGATTGCTTTTTTTTGAATGGATGGCAAGTTTGTTGTGCACATGTAGAGGGTGTAGATTGTTTGAGTAATTAAAAATGCAGAGAAAGTGTGTGTTGAATGAAGGAGGCCAACAGACTTGTGCCTTGTTTCCTGCACATCCCGCACTCAAATCCAACCTGGGGGAGCCTACAAGACCCACACTCCCTTTTCCAGAGAGCAGCTCCAGGTCCCCAGATGCCTGTCTGGCACAGAAATGCTGCGATGCAGAACCCACCTGAGGGAATATTTTCATTTTCTGATGATGCTGTTTCTCTGTGTAGCCTCGCATGGACCAGTATTTTAATCAGATGGAGAAGATTGTGAAAGAGAGGAAAACATCTTCAAGGATTCGGTTCATGCTTCAGGACGTAATAGACCTAAGGCTGGTAGGTACCTGCTCAAGTAAGTAGAAGAACATGTCCTGTTCACATCTGGGCTGGAAGAGCTCTCATGCAAGGACAGGGATTTACAGTATTTACAGCAGCACAGTGGTGTTCGGGGGAGATCTGCAGTCCTTATCCCACAAGTCTGGCTGGTTAAAGACAAGGAATCACTCTCCCTTTTGCCATAATGAAGGCTGAGGTTGGTAGGTGGGCAGACTGCTTGTGTTGGGTGTTTGTTTGATGTTAGACACGAGCCCACGGCGGCTCCTCGTGCCACAAGTCCAGCCCTGTTGCAGCAGGCACACTTGGTCTCTTTTCACAGGAAAGGTTTGGGATGGTTTTTTTCCCAGAGCATCCCCTGTGCTTGCCAGCCGTGCTGCTTCGCTGGCTGTATTTCCATGCACTCTGGGTGTCACTGGTTCCTGCCAGCACTTCCTTGTGCTGATGGGACCGAAGTGCTCAGACACATGTACACCACGGGAAAAGGGGACTGGTTAGTGTGGCTGTGAAATCCGTGAGGGCTCTTTTCCATGGCACTATGGGTTTTGTCTAAAGATGGTCCTGTATTAGCCAGTACTGCCAGCACAACCGGGCATCTGCTCATTCACTGGCCATACTGTGCAGCCAAAAGCAAAAGGAGTCTGTGCTCCATCATGGTGGGACCACGCCAAGCTCCAAAAATTAACATGGTGCAGACAGGAACCTGCCCATGCTGTGATCAAGCCATGGTTCTGAGCAGAGCCAAGGCGTTAGAGCTGGATCTGGGACAGTGGAGGGTGCCTCTGCTTGAAGATGCGACTGCAGCTTGCACAGACCTTCCCCAGCATCTGAGTTTCACCCACGTAGGTGATGACAGCAGCACAGCCTTACCTGTGAGACAGAACTTCACCGAAGTCCCAAGGGGGGTTTACTCACAGTCGCTGTTTTGAAGCTGGTTTGGGGTTTTTTGGGGGCTGATGTCACTGTTTTGACTGCAGGGTACACAAAGATAATGGCCCCGAAAGTTGTAATGAGGTTGTAGTGAGATGAAGAGACAGCCTGGTTATTGTGGGGATAGATGGATCTGTGCAGTGTATGGTTGAATAGGCACATCAAGCAGTGGAAATGTCTTGTGAAGAGACAGCTCCACCTCTCTCTGCAGGATTCCTGTCTCAGCCATCACGATCCCTGGAGTGGCAAAGCACCAGCTCCAGATAAAATGCAGTCGTTTCTTGCTTCTTTATTTTCAGGGTTTCATGTTTTTTCCTCGAGCTTGGAGGAAGGGCTCCAATGCAGTAGTAAATGGACAGAGAGTGACAGCAGCCTCTCTCTAGTCTGCCTCTTTCCTCTGAACCCATAAAGACTGGAAAACTGGGGATGTGCATGATGGGTTAGCATGTCTTTGATCAGTCGTGCCTCTCCAAAGTCAGGTCTTCACTGCAGCCTCCATTGTCCAGCAAAACCAGAGTCTATTGCTTTGACCCACGGTGCTGAGATAACCATGTTCACAACCAGCACCCCAAAATCTTCCCTGGTCCCTTGGGGAGCAGCCCCTCCAACACAACAAGGGTGGGAGGGTTAGGGTGTTCAGAACACCCCATTGATGGTGCTCTCCTGGAACCATCTCTAGAGCAAGTGTTTGCTTCTTTCCTAGTGCAACTGGGTGTCACGGAGAGCAGACCAGGGCCCGAAGACCATTGAGCAGATTCATAAAGAAGCCAAGATTGAAGAGCAGGAAGAGCAAAGGAAGGTCCAACAACTCATGACCAAAGAGAAGAGGAGACCAGGTAAAGTAAAAGCCGCGTTGGCTGCTCATTTCACTCATTCCCCATCCAGTGGCCATAGAGGGAATCCCACATAAAAAAGGAAAAAATGGGGTTTTTTTTCCTAAGTGTAATGAGCAGAGGGAATTTGGGCCTGGTTATGACTTAGGCTGGAGAAGGAACAGACTTGCCATGGATTGACTGTATGGATTTTTCGGGAGCAAATCCCAAATCCCTTGAGTAAAAAGTAAACAATCGCAGGCCAATAGTGCTCGAGTCTCTCATTCATGCAAACCATATTTGATTGTGTGACGGGCTGCCAGAAATCTGTTACGAGAAGTTACTACGCAGGAGTCAGATTTGCCATCCATTCTTGCATACAGCAGTGTCTAATTTCAAGAGAATAGGATCTAATTTCAAGAGTAACCATGTTGTCTTTAGCTGTTAAAGTTGTGAGGTGTCAACTCGGCAGGAGAAGGCATCTTGGCTTTACTTTAAATTAGGACCAGCCCTTGAGGCTGGCGTTACCTGGAGATGGATTTGGAGTGGCTGGGAACATGAAGGCTGAAGAGCAAGGAGAACTGTGTGGGATTCTTAAATACTAAGGATTGCCAAATGAAAAAAATAGGGTGTAGAGAAAATATATGTAGGCTTTGTTTTCATTGTTCTAAAACTGATGTTAGGAGAAGTTAAGGAACTTGGGGCTGCCTGAATGGTTCTGTGCACCAAGTGTGGCTCTGGGTTAGCAAAGGCACGTTGTCCACTCCTCCTGTGAGCTTGTGAAGGCACAGTGTGCACAGCTCTATCCAGATCCCGAGAACGTACACTGAGAAATTGTTCCTTAACCAGGGAGAATCGCTACTAAAACCAGCTCTTGAAAATACTGAGATCTTTTATGTCAAGGCTATGTTATAATAATGAAGTCAGGCAAGCTGGTTATGTCATCTGAGTCTGAAGAAACACACCAAAAGACACAGTAAAGACCCATTAAGGGAGTGGAACATCTCCCTTCTGAGGAGAGGCTGAGGGAGCTGGGGCTCTTTAGCTTGGAGAAGAGGGGACTGAGGGGTGACCTCATGAATGTTTATCAATATGTAAAGGGAGAGGGTCAGGAGGATGGAGCCAGGCTCTGCTCAGGGTTGGCCAGTGATAGGACAAGGGGGAACGGGTGCAATGTGGAGCATAGGAGGTCCCGGGTGAACATAAGGAAAAACTTTCTATGATTTCTGCACAGAATTGTGCTGAGGCTTAGCAGAACGGTGCCACCTTCATTTCCTCCTCCTGTTGAACTTGGAGACCATCACCTGCATTCTCCCAGGGTGCCGCTGGAGCAGTGGGGATGAGCTAAGGGTGATTGTGTTTGTTGTCTGGCAGGTGTCCAGCGGGTCGATGAAGGCGGTTGGAACACTGTGCAGGGGGCAAAGAACAGCAGAGTGCTGGACCCCACCAAGTTCCTTAAAATCACCAAGGTAGGTGCCAGCACAAGACTCGTTCAGAGCAATAAATGCCGAGGTCTCACCTGGCTGTATCTGTCTGCCTAGGAAAGACAGTTACAGTGTTCACAAGTCAAACCCTGTTTTTTTGGGACATTTTAAATCCCCAGAGTTAGTACTGCACATAAATAAAGCACAAAGGAAGAGTGTTGTCTCCTGAATGTTCCTATTTTGCTTGTTCTAAGGGAAAGGAGTATGTATACACTTCTCAGGTTTATAGTGTCCTTTTAGTGACCCAGAAGTTCTCTTAGTTGAAAAATCTGCATCCTTCATGGTGAGAAGTTGGGGTATGGTGTGCTGGTGGTGCAGCCCCTCACGTGGCTGTTACAGAAGGGGTGTCAGACACCTGCCTGGTAGAAATCCTTTGCTGCTTGGAGTTCTCAAGACCCTTCTTAGTTGAACGAGGATGCCACACTCAATTTGAAAACAATGTTCCTGACGTATCACAGATGACAGCACTCCAGGCTTGAGAGGTTCAAGTAGTACGAGAAGAGCCATGTCCACACTTACAGGGCTTCTGGACTTCTGTGTGGTGTCTTTGCATCCCTCAGTATGTGTTAAACTTTGACACCCTCCCTCCAGATGAGCATCTTCCTGTTGTTTTCCCATTAAAGTGGTGATTTTGGGGCATTGATTTCAGGCTGCAGGTTAGGCAAGCTCAGAGATTTCTCCATTTTTAATCTTCAGAACAGCTCTGGGATTTCTCATCCAGCAGAACTCCATCTTTCACATAAATCAGGGTGTTTCCTAAACATTCCCATGTCCCAGTTAATGTCACTCTCCCTGAATTTCACTCTCGGTGCATGGATGCTCGGAGAGCTGTAAAGCAGAACCTGGGCAGACTGTAGCCCTGCTGCACATTAAGCTCAGTTTGTTCCTTGGGAAAGTCATAAAACAAGATTCCAAGACTTAATTAGCAGGAGGGATTCAACCTGCTTTTGTCTGGGCTTACAGCTCACCTGGGAAAAGTCCTTCTACTCCATTTAGTACAAATCCAGCACAAACAGAAGCAGCTCCACAACAGCCACATTATCAGGAGGAGAGAGGAGCTCATACAGAAAGATCTGCAGGGTCACAACCTTCTCGTCAATAAATTCATCTGCTGAACATTGTAAAATCCATGTCCTCTTCTTGTCAGGCACTACTTTTCCCCTCCAAGTTCTGCAACCTGTTGTTGTTCTTTGCCCTCTGAGTGCTGCTGTTACTGTGCAGATTCCCCCCAGAGGCGTGACTGGTGGGTGGAGTGGACAGCAGAAGTTTTGCTCATCACAAATGGACTGAATGCCTTCCAAGTAGTGATAAACTGTGCTTTATCCTGCTTCATCATTCCCAATAGAAAGAAGCTCCTGGACATTGTTTCAGGGACACTTTGGAAGAGGCTGTTTGTGATGTGTCCTCCAAAAACGTGTTACAGTGCATTTTGGTGTTCACAGGACAGGATTGTTGCCCAAAAATACCCCATGTATGATTAAGACCTACGATTTTCCCTTGTGATGGTGTGTTTTGATGTGTTTTACAGCCCACAATAGATGAGAAGATTCAGCTTGTGCCTAAAGCCCAGTTGGGCAGCTGGGGAAAGGGCAGCAGTGGTGGAGCGAAGGCAAGCGAGTTGGGTAAGTCAGGATGGCTCCTCACCCTCTGCTTTGCTACCAGCTAGCCTGGCCACGAGTGAGTTTGGATGGGAATGCTCACCTGTGTGTGTGAGTGCCTGGCTAGCAGGGTTAAAGGGGGCAGGACCAGAACCTTCAGGTCTCTCCCCAACACCAAACCCAGTCAATGCTTACATGGTTCTGGGATGCCAAGGTGTCAGCAGCTACTGACCTGGTTGTTGCTCTCCTCTGTGTTGTCTTTACCATCTCCCAGACTCCTTACGACCAAGTGCCACTAGTTTGAACAGATTTTCTGCACTGCAGCCTGCAGTCTCATCTGTATCTGCCTCATCTGCATCCTCAGAACTCGATTCTCGCAGGGCCTTAACCAGGTAAGCTTCAGTTCACGGTGATTTCCCTTCCACTGTCTGGACACCCGTGCTTCTCACTTGCTGCTCCAGCTACCAGCACACAGAAAGAATTCCACTGACTTTCCAGGAATGGCCAGGTCTTTTCCCCCAGCCCCGTGTACTCTGAACTAACTTAAAACACATGCATCTTTTATATCATAGGAGAGATGGGTGGTATTAATTTTTTAAGCCTTTATGGTGAATGTTTTAGTTTCTGCTTTTTGGTCACCCTTTATCTAAAGGAGACATTGGCCAGTAGCTCATAACAGGTTAAAAACTGTTCAGTTGAAATGTTGTAATAAATAGGTGTGCAGGTTGGATTCAACGGTCGTGGATTCAGCCAGGTCAGTGGGTTTATTTATCCAGGAAAACATGCCTAAAACCTTGCAGAAATTTAGCAAAAGGTTCTCAACACAGCCCCTTCCCATGAGGTGTGGCTGAGGCTGTGCAGTGCTCTCTCACACGCCAGGATGGCCACTCCAGCTTGTAGCATGAAACATGTATTAACTCTCAATAATTTATTACCTCTAGACATGGTTTATAAATGTACAGTTCATTTAAAATGTCAGTGGTTCTTCCTTCCAGTACACACCAACTGCCTGGCTGCCTTCTTGGATCTGTCTCTCTGTCTTCCCTCCTATCTCACCTAAAACTCTGGCTTACCTGGAGATTATTCCATTTTGGTATCGTTTTGCCCATCTTACTCATTAACACAGTAATTAATAGGACAGATCCTTGACACCTGTTGCTGGTAACCTTCACTATTCTGAAACTTTTTCAATAAATGGGTAAAAATGTAACACCACTCATAGCATTTCACAGTCAGCCAGTGCCTTTACGTTATAAAATTCACTGACCCCCTTCACTGGGGGGGTCATGAAGTGGGTGCTTGAAGACTCCATGGCTTTTCTGGGTTCTCTAGGAATCGTTGGCTCTGCCTGTCTGCTCTGCGGATATTTGTATTTGTGCATCTCTGAGTTAATTTTTATTACATTCTGTGTAGCTACAGCTGTAAAAAAGTCAAGACAGCAGCCTTGCTGGGTTTGGGTTGTGTGTTTTTAAATCCAGTCACTATCCAGTACCTTTTCTAACACAACCAGCACTGCGAGCAGGGGTTACTTATACCACAACCTCTAAGTGTGTGTTTTTGTTCCGCAGTCGTGGGAGCACAGGCAGGGAGAAGAATGACAAACCTCTCCCACCTTCCCTCTCCCGTCCCAACACCTTCCTGCGGGGCAGCAGCAGTAAGGAGCTGCTGCTCGACAATCAGGCACAAGAGGAGCAGCGGAGGGAGATGCTGGAGACAGTGAAGCAGTTAACGGGTGGCATGGAGATGGACAGAAACAGCACGGAGGCAGAGAGGAACAAAGCCAAGGAATCTGGTAAGGAGCTCTTCCACACTCAGAGTATCTCTGAGGATTTGTGGGAGTTGAAAGTCTGGAGGTCCCAGCAAAGCACCACTCCAAGGCATTGTCTTGCTGGCTCATGTCCTGTCACTCTTGCTGCTGGTTTCTGGGTTAGAAGTCCCCAGAATCGACATCAGTTCTGCAGAGCTGCTTCATCAGTGCCCAGTGAAGCCCTATCAACCTGTTCCAAACATGTCCCAGGGCCAGAGCAGTGGTTTGGGGCTGGGACACACTGTGCCACGGTATCTTTTTAGCACCAGTTCATTGCCAGCTCTCCCTCCCAGCAGGTCTTGGTGCGGCGTGGGGTTAGCACACACTGGGGTGGCTTGTCACCTTGTCACTGATGCAGCCTCTGCTTTTTGCCCCTGCCAGCTTGAGCTGATTTGTTGGTGAGAAAGTACTGAGGACACTTAGGGCAGTGTTCCCCGTGGACAGAACCTGGGTGATAAATAGTGTTCTGCTGCTTCTCTGGGAAACACCCAGAAACTGCTACAGGGAGGAATGCATCTGGACTGATGTGACACCATGTGTTTCTCTGCAAGCTTTGGGACTCTCTAAAGGTCTTCTTGGGGAGGACCAAGGTCTTGGGGATGGGATGAGGAGGTTGCTTTGGGTTACTGCCTGTCACAATCAGCATGTTTTAAATTTGCAGCATGCTGTAACAGCTCAAAGTGTGATTATTTAATGTTGATAGAGAGCTTTGAAGGTGTTGCATCCCATGTCACTGCCAACTGCGTTTCTACAAGAAGGTTGATTTACAGAAATACTGGGAATTCATAGGAATGTAGCCAAGAAAAAAGTGACCCGTGCCTGGTGATGGAACAGGGAACACACCCTGCTCCCATGACTTCTGCTTTCAGAATGTTGTCTCTGAAAATGATGCTGATTTTTCCCTTTCCAAACGTGGTGGGTTTTTTTTTTTCTTATATTTCTACCAGCCAAGCCAGAGGCTCCCCCAGCTCCAGCACAAGAAAAGCCTTCGCTATCAGAAGAGGAAATCGAGAGAAAATGCAAATCTATCATTGATGAGTTCTTGCATATTAATGATTTTAAGGTAAGCAAAATGAAAACCTCATGTAGCAGAGAAGTCTGTGGGACTGGAGTATATTTTCTCTCCAGGAACAGTGTCTTGGGAAGCACCCAGCTCACATGGAGGTAACAGAAACTGTGGGGCCTGTCAAAATCCTGGCAGCAGCAGCAGCTCCATGAGCATTTTTAGGACAGTTGTCTCCCAGACTTGCTTTCTGCCCTGCTAGCAATAGGAAAAATAGCCCCTCTTGTGTGTTGGAAGTAGCAAGATGTAGGTGCATCCTTCATGACTCACTGAGCAGCTCCATAATAACAGCAATTTTGGAAGCAGAAAAGCTAGTGGGAAAATAAACTGAGGTTTTCCTTCAGTTATCAAAGCATGTGCTGTTCTGATCTGGAGGCAGATAAAGCAATGCTAAATATTGAACAAACCACTCCAGAGTATTTTTAATAAACACTGAAAAATCACTGAGCAGCTGTCATTACTTTCTAGTTAAAGGTTGAAATTTTGTTTCCCTTGTAAATGGATTTTTAGCTTGTCCAGGGAGATTGCAGGATGTGTTACATTCACTGCAAAGCTGATTGGTTTGATCTTTTGCTGAAATAAATTCTGAAAACCTGCCACATTTGAAATAGCAGCACTAGGGAGTCCCTGGTTTGGCACCCTAAAAGCAGAGTGGCTGCTTCCACTTCATAGGGCTTCCAGTTAAAGTCGGAGGAATATTCTTATAATGGGTTGGTTTGGGTTCACATCTGGTTATCAGGAGAAATTATTAAATCCTGATTTGGAGGAAAAAAATGACCTGGCAGGTCTCAGCAGGAGGAGTGAAGGACAGCAGGGCTGGCCAACAAAGGACTCTGTGGTCCTTTTTCTTTTTGCGATAGACTTCAAAGTCCAAGCCTTGGGTGTCTGGGGCTGAGGGGCTGCTCCAGCTCCTGCGCTTGTGAATACAACGACATCTTTTGTGGCTGGATGGAAATAGAGTTGGATTGTGTTGGACAAGAGCACCTCTGGTTAAAAGAAGTACAGCGGGTTGAGGCAGCTCATTTGCATTAGTGGGTAATTGATGACTTGCTAATTGTAAATTCTCAGTGCTCTTCAAATGCAGCGTGCAACAGAGCTTCTGACTGTTTCAGCTTAACCTGATGTTAGTAAGGCCATATATGAGTGTGCTGATGTGGTATAGAGCAGAGGAACAGCCATTTCTCATGGGTTTAGTCCTCAGTATTTAGCCTGACTGTAAATTAAAACTGCAGAGCTGTGTGCTGGCATCTAGTGACAGCAGGGTGGACCAGTGGCACACTCACCTGTCTGTCCTGGAGACACCAGGATCCACCAGGCACGTCTGACGGAAGAGTGGTGACCCACACGTGTGGTCTGGGGCCACCAGCCTGTGACCTGCAGCAAAGAGCCTTCCAGGGCCTACAGAAACACGTCGAAGCTGCCAGTTCTTGATAGCTGAAGGCATAACCTAAGACAAAGAGCAAATATCTTTAGTCAGGAAGCCTGCTGAGATCCATGGGGCTGGACCTAGGTCAGTGGGAGATCTTTGCTGATGACAGTGGAGACTTTTGAAGGTGACATTGAGGACTTCTCTGAAAGCCTCTATTTAAGAGGCTGTTACTGGCTTAGGTTGCCAAATGCACATGCCAGAAAGTAGAAGCTTTATTAAGAGGACATTTTCCTCCAAATACTCCCCACCTATTTTCTGCTTCTTTGTATGGTGTGGGTTTGTAACACAGGCGTTTCTGTGCCAGATCAGATCAGCAATGAATCTAACCTGATGTCCTCTTTTTGGCTTGGCTTGATATTCGATAAAATAATAGGTGGTTTGGTGGCATCCAGAAAGAAGGCAATTCCTGACCTTTCACTGAGCAGCCAAACTGTACCCTGGAGCCTGACTGTGTATTGTAAAAATTCTGTTGTATAAATTGTCACTATTATTATTAGATTATTATTAGATTACCATCCCAGTGGTGATTTCTGATGCAGTTCTACAGCCTAGTTCAGCACCTTTGCCTGGCAGCTTCACTAAATATTAATTACCCCAAAAAACTCAAGGCTACAGCAGTCTCTTGATCTACCATCAAAAAAAAAATCCCCATCCTGTGTACCAGGTGCACCCTGGACTATCTTATAGTAGAAAATATTATTCTGTCCCATTTTTTGATGTTCCAGTTCAGGGCAATGATCCTGTGTGTCGTTTCACAGGAAGCGATGCAGTGTGTGGAGGAGCTGAGTGCCCAGAACCTGCTGCCTGTGTTCGTGCGAGTGGGAGTGGAGTCGACGCTGGAGAGGAGTCAGATCACCAGGGATCACATGGGCCAGTTATTACATCAGTTGGTGCAGTTGGGAAAGCTGAGCAAGCAGGATTTCTTCAAGGGGTTTGTATCCTGCACATAGGAACCCATAATTCTCTCCAGCGTTCGTGGCAGGGGAAAGGTTTGTGTTGGGAAGGGATGATTTCCCACCTTGCTTTGGTATCCTGCCTTCTCCACGCATCCTTTCTGAAGGAGTAGTTTCACATGGGTGCATTCATAAGCAATACAATCGTTGTGGTTTTAAGTATTTCAGATGCTTCAGTGAATGTAAATATTTTCAGCTGGAAAGCTGCTCAGCAGAAAGGGACCTGGGGGTGCTGGGTGACAGCAGCTGGGGATGAGCCAGCAGTGTGCCCAGGTGGCCAAGGAGGCCGATGGCATCTTGGCCTGCATCAAGCACAGTGTGG
>VZRW01006878.1:58232-68396 GCA_013398125.1 Aegotheles bennettii | reverse complement strand
GGGGTCACCACCCCTGGAGGTGCTCAAGAGGTGTCTGGATGTGGCGCTGGGTGCTGTGGGTGAGTGGGGATGGAGGTGGGGGTTGGACTGGGTGAGCTTGGAGGGCTTGAAGGAGGGGACGTGTCCTGGAGGGGCTGAGAAGGAGAAGATGCAACAGGTTGGACCTTTCTTGAGAGATCTGAGTTTTAGCCGCTGGTTCATCTCAGCTCTCTAGGGTTCTGTGTTCCCAGTCTGGATCTGAACTGGTGTCCAGTTGTAGCAGGATTTGTGTTCCCAGGGAGGTCCTGCGGCTTAGAGCAGAATGATTAAAACAGGGATAACTGCAACAAGCAGCTGGCGAATGGGCAACTGAAATAATGCTTTCAGATACTGAGCTTCTGGGTAGTCAGCCCCATCTTGTTGCTTTTATTTGAGTCATGTCTCATCATGGTGCCCATGGTGGTCTCCCCGTGCCCCCGTCTGGCTGGGAATTTCCTCGTGTTGCAATCCAGGAGAAGTTTAGGCAGCCTGAGTTCCAAACCGTATGGAACAGCAGTGAAAAATTATATATCCACAGGGAGTACACTCCTCTGTGTCCACACAGCCACTGATGGTCAGAACAACTCGTTTGAAGTGATACATTTTCATAATGGATTGTGATTAAATAGTGCCTGTGTTTCCCGGGGTGTGGATAAATGGCTGTGATGCCAAATAAAGCAGGACCTTGATGAAAGAGTGGGATGTGCGGTCTGAATGTGGCATAAACAAAGTGAAACAGCTCTTGGGGATGATGAAAGGGCAAGTGATGTTAGGTGGGCACATGAGAAGAACACTGAAAATCTCTGTTCTTACTCACTCGAGACAAATTAGTGTGTAATTAGGGGTTATGGGATGAGCTCTGGTCACAGCGCGAGTCTGGAGAGAGACACAACGGGAAACCAGTTTGTGGCAGAAAAGCTTGGACAAACCCAGGTAGCAAACAGAGGACGCAAGAACAAAGTGAAGGAGATGTGCCTGGGTTTGAAGCACAAGAGAAAATGTCCATTTATAATCACTAAACTGGATCCCAGGATTTTCAAGGTTTTCGGGGAGAAATGAGTCACAATGAAACCTGGTGGGAGAGCCAGAAAAACGCTCGACTTGTACCAGCCATGGGAAGTGAAGCCACCTGCAAGATTTTGATGGGAAAGAAGAGTTTTGAGTGATTCTGGAAACTGTATTCGGTGTTGGGGAGCAATTTTGTAATTCATCCTGCTCCAGGTTCTGTTCTGGATGGAAACCTCCCTCCGGTGTACTGAACTCTTGGGTAGTTTTACATACTTAGACATTCTGCTAATTACTTTACGGTTGGGCTTCTGTTATTATTAACCCCCCTTCTGTAAATGTTTGACTATTTTTAAGAAGGCTCCATTTTTTAGATGGTTTGTATTTACAGACAAAAATGCTTTTCAGGTTTTACTAGTTACCAAAAAATCTGTTACTGAGAGATAAGAATTATTGTAAATGGAGCTTTCCTGGCTGTATCTGCCAGTTTTACGGAAGGCAGTACCTTTTCCACGTATTCTCCATGTAGAGAAATTCACTCCTGGTGGTGTTGGAGCACTGAAAGCATAAGATGGCAATAGGTTTTTTTGTTGCCTTTGTGATTCCTCTTTTCTCCCCTTTTTCCCCCTTCCCTTCCTTCTTTCTCCCCCCTTCCCTTCCTTCTTTCTCCCCCCTTCCCTTCCTTTTTCCTCCCCCCTTCCCTTCCTTTTTCCTCCCCCCTTCCCTTCTTTTTTCCTCCCTCCTTTCCTTCCTTCTCCCTTTCCCTTCCTTCTCCCTCTCCCTTTCCCTTGCTTCTTCCTACCCCCTTCCCTTGCTTCTTCCTACCCCCTTCCCTTCCTTCTTCCTCCCCCCATAGCAAAGGATTTTTAAGTGCAGATTTGCTCAAATTAAAGTCTCCATTTCTATTTAATGCTTGACCTGTTTCTTTCCTTCTAAAGTTTTTCAGATACCTTGGAGATGGCAGACGATATGGCCATAGATATACCCCATATTTGGTTGTACCTAGCTGAGTTGGTGACCCCCATGTTAAAAGAAGGAGGAATCTCTATGAGAGAACTTATACAGTGAGTATAATGTTGTTCTTTTGTGGGGTCGGTCGCGCTGAGCTGGCTGCCTGGCTGTGCTATAGTATTTTCACAGCGTGGTTCCCATCAGTAGATAAAAGATGAGTGGTGTTAGGGGCTCAGCTGCTCGTGTGAGTTGGTTAAAGCTTGGCTGCACATCACTCGGGGCTCACACCCGGCTGAGAGCTGTGCTGGGAAGGGTTCTTGCTGTTCTGGAGTCACCATTCGGGGAGGAAGTTTCATCCATAAATCTTTTTCAATCCTGTTTGTTTCAGCTGAGCTGAAAAATACAACGCGGAGTCATTTGAGAGCACACTGAGGCTCTGGGATTGGGTTTGAGGAGTCTTTATGTCTCAGAGTGTAATAGCTGCCACCTGGGCATTGCCTTAAATGGGCACAAACCCTTGTCTGCCAGACTGGAAACCACTTCCAGGACCAGAGTTCCTGTATTTTGTGCACGTCTGTGTATATTTGGGCATTAACTAGAAGCCAGTTGAATGGTTCCCTTTTCCCGTGAGTGGTGTATGAAGAAATTAAGAGCCTTGCCCCTGAAAAGGGTCCTGCTACCCAAATGCAGCATCCCACAAAAATGAGTGGATTTGACATTACATAAAAATAAAGCCTTTGTAATTAGCCCTGTTGTGGCAAGTGCTTCCCCGAAGTCCCTTTTATCAGCAGTCAGATCAGCCCTGGCAGAAGATAGAGGTGGTTTCCTGTCTCAGTTTGATCACTACCCCTTGCCTTGCATTCCAGATTCAAATTATAAGGAAAAATATCTGGTTTTCTTTCATTCTAGAGAATTTAGCAAACCTTTGCTTCCTGTGGGAAGAGCCGGCGTCTTGCTTGCTGAAATCTTGCACCTTCTATGCAAACAAATGGTAAGTGTCCAGGTGTACTGGTGGTAGTAGGAGCTGGAAGCAGCGTGTGTGTGTTTATGCATGAAGCCTACACATTTCCCACGTGCAGATACTCAGGGACGGGCCAGCCAGTGCAGATAACCTGGGGAACCTCTCTTCATTCCCGCTTTCAAACCGACCCTTAGGACCTTCCAAAAAGTTAACTTCTTTTTTTCTCATCACTCTTCCCTTTTGCAGGTACCTTTGTACCTGGCTTCTTCCAGAAGCTAGAGTGCTGAAATACCACAAGAGGGACATTCTCGAGGTATTTCTGGGCTGACCAGAAGCAGCAAGTGCCGGAAATCTTGCGAGAGACCTGTTCTTGCAGACCAGAGAGGTTCTGAGGGTTCGGATAAGCTTCAGAGGGCCTGTCCGACTCCTGGGGGTTTATCCAAACCAAACCTGCCAACTCTTAAGACTCGCCCATCGCTAGGGGTAGTGACACCTTTTCACCCTGTAACTTCTAGAGCTCTCTTACACATTTCACACTTGTGTGTCCAAACAGTTTGGTGGTTTCCCTATAACTCTGTCTCCATTTTTTTGTCTTTCTTTTTTTTAATATAGCTAAAATACTGCACTTTGGATAGTGTCTGTTTCCAACCCTGTAAAATCCCTCACTTGCCTTTTGTTTTTTCTGGTGTTCTTTTTAAAGCATGCATTCAAATAAGGTTGAATGTCCCAGGAGGGTTTCAGTCTAGCAGTGCAGATAGTGACTTTTTATATATTTATTTTAGCCTTGTGCTTGTTTGGACAGTCAATTTTCATTTATTTTTCTCTGTTCTGTGAAAGAAAAGCTGCTGTGCTCTGGGGGTTGAAGCAGAGCTTTGGGTTTCTGTTTCTGCTGCAGCTTTTTAATTCGATCTCATCCAGGCCAATATTTGAGTATTTCAGTGTAACATCAGTTCTCTAATCCAGATCCTGATGAACCATAGCAGGAGCTATGCACAATTAGCTCAGAATGACCTGCATTGTAAACTTAAAATTGTAATCTGCTTTGTAAACTAAAAATCAGGCTGCTTTTATCAGACTTAGGCTGCACAGTGATCTCCCTTGTGCAGGTGCTGCAAGGCAAACGTTCTGGCAGAGTTTGGGTGGACAGAGGTGGTTGTTACTGGTGGTTTTATTCTTGTCAGAATTGTATCTGTGCCATCCCAGGCAGGATACTGAAAGGTCAGCGTTACATTAGAGGATGCGGAAGGTTGAGCTGTGTGTGCTGCAGAGACGCCTTTCTCAAGGCTTGCAATAAATTCTAGGAATTTCTTCCAGGAATACTGGGTATTGTGTACCTGAGCTTGAGGCTTGCTCTCTGCACAGAAACAGCCATGTAAATAATGATTTTCTCGAAGTAGCTCATTTGCGGGTGCCTTCATGTCAAGGCAGGGGGAGAGTGAGTCACGGTAAGTTAATGACAGAGTCAGGAGAAGAATCGGAGTCGCGGAACTGCCAGCTTTGTGTCACGGCCGTGGGGAACCACACCGTGCTCACACGTGTCACTTTTCAGGGGTAACCTCTGGCTGAAGCTGTTGCAAACCCCATGTGTCACCTTATGCCTTGTTTATTACCCATCACCGTGGCGTTTGACCACTTGGCAAGATGTGCATACCTGGGGCAGGATTGCATATCTGAGTTTTCTTGCACGGGGTCTCCAGACATGTTCAATCCATTCCTAGGCGTTCGGTTCGGTTCCTGAACGGTTCTTTATTTCTCCTGACACAGCTGCACCACTCCGGCGTGTGTAAGCTCCCCTGCTTGCCTCGCAAGTCTTTTAAATGAACAAACTGCTTGTGTTTTAGAGCCATAAGAAAGTGGGAGCCTTATGGAGGGAGTCTGGCCTCAGTTGGAAGGACTACTTGCCCGAAGGGGAGGATGTACATACCTTTCTCACGGAACAAGTGAGTTCAGAGCAAGCATCTGCTTAATTAATGATCTCAGCACACTGATTCTTGGCCCCACATCCTGTTTTATCATCTCCTTTCATCCCATCCTTACGTATAGTTGATACGGAACGTGGGATGAAGCATTTCCCTCACCACGTTGGGGGTTGATTATTTCAGCACCTTCTTTTTGGAATGCTGGGGGGGCGGGCTTGTCCCCTCCAATCCCAGGCTCATATATCCATCTGCTGGCTTCCTCTAGATCTTTCTCCAGCTGGGGGGGGAATGAACTCAAGAATGAGTTTTGCAGCAAGGACAGACCGTCTGCAGAAGAGCCAGAATAAATGACAGCATTTATTCCCTCATCCCTCCTTGTGTTACGATCCTGGAGGGTTTCACAGCTGAGAGGAGCCAGGCCTGCTGGAAGGCACCTTGCAGCTCTTGCTGATGGTGCTCCAAAGGAAGGAAGAAGCTTGAGATCTCCCTTTGGAGCTCCAAGTGATCCACTGCCCTGTTTTAGCACTTAGGAAGTGCTGCGCCGCAGGAAATTAAATGGATTACCAAGGCCTGGGGCTTGGTGAGGGGACTGTGGAGCCTCTGTCGCATTCTGCAATGAACTGGGGCATTAGATGCAATTCCTTTGAGCCGATGCCAGCTCTGGTAATTGCATTCCAGCTCCCTGTTGTTTTAGTTGAGCAACGTGCACTTTATTTTGTGGTGTTGTGTGGGGCTGGAGTTCCTCTGAGGTGCCTGGTTGTCTTTGCTGGATAATGTAGTTCCCACGTGTTTGTGAAATGCTTTATAATCTT
Source organism: Aegotheles bennettii (assembly GCA_013398125.1). Classification (NCBI taxonomy): domain Eukaryota; kingdom Metazoa; phylum Chordata; class Aves; order Caprimulgiformes; family Aegothelidae; genus Aegotheles; species Aegotheles bennettii. Next base: position 62,730 of record VZRW01006878.1, on the reverse strand, counting down.
TGGAACAGAGGAAGGATATAAATTGTAATGATAACTTAGCAGTTGAAAGATGCCAGAAAGCAGAGCGAAGCATAGCTCGCTGCCTCAATTTGGTATAATTCAGCATAGGAAAATACATTTAACTAATTCCCATCTTCACTTCTCACGTTGCAGAAGTTGGACTTCACGGAGTCCGACTGTTCCAGTTCCTCAGAAGCACTTTCAGAGAAAGAACTCTCTGCGGAAGAGCTGAACAAGCAGCTAGAAAAACTCATTGTTGAGGACAAGGCGAACGATGAACAAATCTTTGACTGGGTAGAGGTACAAAGATGATTTTCAGCCTCCCTGCACGCAGTTTAACTGCTTTTGTAAATATTTTCTTGTTTAAAGGAGCTCCTTCCTAGGCATAGGACATGAAGGTGATTAGGTCTGTGCAATCAACACTTCCAAGGAATTAAAATCTAAAGTGTAATCAGTTACTTCATAGCTTTAGGAAGAAAGATCTTTAGCTGTATTACCATACAACTGTGTAACTGCCTTTTAAATACTGTAGACTTTTTGACTCTGAAAACCCTCACCTGGCTACTTAATGCCTTTTAGAGGGAGTACACTGCTATGTTCTTTCTTTCCAAAATATGGGATAAAAGCTTCTCAGTGCCTTTTGCAACATGACCTACTGAATTCCCCCTGCCTTGTTGCAAAAACATCCTGGGCAGTCACTGAGGGCATGTGTGCCTTTCCCAGTGCATTGGACCAGGAACTGTAAAAGAAAATAAAGAAAAAAGGGAAGAAAAAATAAAAAAGCAGCCCTGTCAACCCACTGATCTTTTGCTCTCTATACCTGACTGCATCCTTTAAGCCAGATATTTAATCTAGTGTCTGAAGTGATCCCCAACCCGATTCATTTAGAGCTGGATCTTGGTCAGCTTCATTTCAGTTATTTCTATTACTGGAGTAGTGTGTTAGAAATTACATTTTTCTACTGCTGTTAGAGAAGTCGAGAGTGGAATGAAAATCTGGGGACACCCACAGGCTCTTTGTCATGCTGGGCAAGTTACAGAGCCATTCTCTGAGTTTCTTCTACAAAGCTGTAGAAGAAATTCTACATTCTCTGTGTTTCTTCTACACATCTCCACCCAAGGAGCATGCTGTAAAATGTGTTGTAAAAGCCTAAAACTCTGAGAAAATGTATAAGGGCATTGTAAAAGCCAAGCATTGGGTTGTTTCTCAAGACAAATGGGAGCAGTTAAATGGTGTATTGATGGCGTGAGGACTGTTCCATGTTGAAGTACCTGATCCTGGTTTCAGGCAGTGACTGGGAAGGCTGGGGTTTTGCAGAGGGATGAACTGGATTTCTGCTGCTGCAGTTTTTGCTGAACTTGAACTTGCTGCCAAGTTCAGTGATGGAGTTGGGAAGCGGTTGCTCTCACGCAGTGTTTTTAACTGGTCCATTTACTCTTGATTTCAGGCTAATCTAGATGAAAGCCAGATGAGTTCACCTACATTCCTTAGAGCTTTAATGACAGCAGTTTGTAAAGCAGCTATTATAGGTGAGTAACCCACAACGTAAACACCATCCAAACCAAATGTGCAAAGAATTATTTTAGGTGTTTTGGGTTTATATCACTTTTCCTTCTCGCTGAGGCTGTTTTTTCTCACACACTAAGACTTTTGCATGGTGTTGGGGCAGGCTGTCTGGTGCTTGGCCTGTTGTGATGTTCTCAAGGCCCTGGCATGTCCTGGTGACCCGAGCAGACATTTCAGACAACTCTGAGCAATGCCAGGTTGTTGATTGATTTGTCTAGTGAAGGTGGAAAGGCGCGAGACGTTATTAAGATAATTGGCATTTCCACTCTTGTGTCAGCAAGTCCGCGTGGGTGCTGCACCATCGCAGGGTGCCACGTGCGAGTGGGAAGCGTGGGTTGCAGGAGAGAAGGTTACATGGGTTGTTTGGATGTATGGCAGTCAGCTGGAAATGGAGGAAAGGGTGGGCTCCCAAGTCAGACCTGTGAGCCTCACACCCTTAGAGGGGGTTTCTGTAGCCAGAAACATCTGGTCAGCTCACTTTATTTTCTTTAACTTGGCTGTTGGCATCTGGCAAGGCAAAAAATTGCGCTTGTAAAGCACCTGGTTCTGCTCCCAGCTGTAAGAGTCGTGCTTGGTAGAAAGAACTTTGTCTTGTTGGGAGGGGAAAGGCAGCCGAGCGCCTTTCTTCTCCCTGCGAACAGAACCATTCTGATGCCACCTAGTGTTAATGGCGCAATGACACAGGTGTGAGTACAAATGGTTACGGGTTCCTGATGAGTGTCAGGAACGTCTTCTCTGTTATGGTTTGACCTTGACTCTAATAGAGTTGTTTTTTTTTTCCTTTGGTTTCCAAAATATCACTTAATTGTGCTGCATGTTCTACTTAAAAGCTGCTGAATAATTTATCCATCTTGCTGATGGACTTCTAATGCTTGGTTTTTTTATATTCCTGATTTCCTATGTCCTACGCAGTTTATGATTCTGTTTCTGCCTTAGTATTGTTAGAAAAAAAAAGATAGAATTTTCTAAAAACCTTCTATATAACTGAACTTTTAGCCCTAGCCATTGTAGGCACTTCGGACATCCAGTTGTCTGTGGAAACACAACAACCTGCATTGAAAAGTAAGGCTGTAATTCTTTTGTGTGTGTCAGCAGGCTGGTTAGGGCCAAAGTCACTGCAGGTACTGGTCGAATTTGGGGAGCGGGAAGAACCAAAACTTCCAGAAAAAGCCATTGATCAGAAATCCCATTGTTTCTCGTCCTCCTTTCTCTCCATGCTGCTCTGTGATTTCTGTTTTATTAAATAAAGGCAGTGAAAGATCTGCCTGTGCTGCCATGTGCCAAAGCTGACCCTCTTTCTCTTCCCCTCAGCGGACTCTTCCAGCTTCCGTGTGGACACTGCTGTTATCAAACAGAGGGTGCCCATCTTACTCAAGTACCTGGACTCGGACACGGAGAAGGAACTACAAGCACTTTATGCACTACAGGCATCAATAGTAAAACTTGATCAGCCTCCTAGTAAGTGTTGCCTCTGTGCTGGGGATTTGAAGCGTGACAGTATGAGGAAAGGTTGTTTCTGTGAGAGTGAAGTCTAGTGGTGGAGAGTGGAAGATGTGGTGGAGAGTGGATGTGCTTCCCCTTACCTTTGTATGTAGTAGATGAGAGAAAACAGCGTACAGTGGTTTCTGCTTGTCCAGATTCTGGCTTGTAGAGCAGTACAGGTCCCCAGGTGCTTGGCCGAGGGCTGGCTCTTCTCTTGCTGCTATAAGCAGCCATGCAAAAGGGAAGGACAAACCTCTGTTGATAAAAAGAGAGGAAAATAAAAGCAGTAAAAAAATAATGTTGAGTTTACAATACCTGGACATGTGAGAGCACTGAGCCTTGTAATTGCATTGCTGCCCCACAGACGTCTGTGAACTTGGAGGGAATAAAATGAGTTGAATAGCTGATATCTCCTGTTCCAGAAAAACTTGTGTTGGAAAATAGGCAAGGGAGTTTCTGGAGAAACAAGGATTCCTGGGGAGTCTGCAGTACAAAGCCAGAGAGAGCCCAGAACCACCCAACCCAGTTGTCTGTAGCTTTAAGATTGATTGTCTGTAGCTGGTTGGTTGTTGTCCCTCCTGCTGAGCTGTGGAACGTCGGGTGCTGGAGAGGAGCTTGGCTGCCAGGTTGCTCGGGCAGGCTGCTGTGGATCCTTTTTGCCAGCCAGTCCCTAGATAATTTGTTCCCATGGCTGCTTTCCTCGCTTTCCCTTTTCTGCGGAGCACGTGTTATCCAACAGCATCAGAGGGACCTGTTTTCCCTCCCCGCTGCGTGTAACCAGCCAGGAAGCAATAACTCAGTAGTAGACCTTCCTTTCACTTGTATCTGCATCTCTTGCATTAAAGGTCACGTTAATCCCCTTATCCGTAACCGCGTCTTTGTCCGCCGACTGAAACCACGCGATACTGACAGCTGTTCTCCCCATTATTCCATTATCCCAGATTTGTTGCGGATGTTTTTTGACTGCCTGTATGACGAGGAGGTAATATCAGAGGATGCTTTCTACAAGTGGGAGAGCAGCAAGGACCCAGCGGAGCAGAACGGGAAAGGAGTAGCGCTAAAATCTGTCACGGCGTTCTTCACGTGGCTACGGGAGGCTGAAGAGGAGTCGGAGGATAATTAAAACTTAAAATACAGAGAAAAAAAAAACAAAAAAACAAACAAAAAAGAAACAATTTAAGTATTTTTTTAAAAAGTTTCACGTCTTCGCCAATCACAGTGCAGCAAGGCCAATTCTCGCGCAGACCCCCCCCTTCCCCCACACATGCACGAGTGGGAGAGGTAAAACTAGATAAACACAAAGGTGATCACAGAGGAAAAAAGGTACTTGAAAAAAAAAAAAAAAGTAAACTTCAAACCTGAGGGCGGGAGCACTAAACCAAAATACCTGTATTATTTATAGAAAATATTTTCTGTTTTAATCTTTTTTTTTTTCGTTTGTTTTTAAACA
>VZRW01006878.1:23337-47297 GCA_013398125.1 Aegotheles bennettii | reverse complement strand
GGGGCGCGGGCCCCGAGCCCTCCTCGGCCCTCACAAAGGAGGCGGCGGGTGTCAGGCCCGCCTCTCCCGGGCCGCTGCCCCCGGCGGTGTGCCCGGGCCGCGGGGGAAGGTCAGCGGCGGAGGGGCCTTAGAGTGCGACGCAGTAAATAATCGCTATTTATAAACTTAGGAAGCGCCGCAGCTCCCGCGAGAGCCTTCCCGCGTTCTGGTTGCTTGGCTGCGGGGTTTCACTCACTTCACCAGAGGCCGGAGAGCTGCAGCGACTCGGAAGCCTCTGTGCCAGCCTTCGCTGTGGCTCTGCTTCCAAAAAGCAGCTCCTAATCCCTCTCGGAGCTGCTGGAGATGGATGCAGGCCTAAGCGTGAGGCTGCTGGGCACTCCAAGACCCTCCCTGAGACCCTGTGGTGGTCACAGCTTGGTCGAAGAATGTTAATTATCTTCCTCCTCATACTGCATGTGCTTTTCCATAGAGGAGGCTGTTAAATTCCAGTCTGGAATGGGACTGTTCCAGAGGGGCTCCCATTCTGGGTTTGTTATCCTTATTGCTGCTCTGCAGTGTGGTTTCGGGTTAAAACCTTGCAAAGACTCGCAGAGAGAAGGAGCAGCATACCAGAATCTCAGCTGCTGGAATCTCTGGCCAGGCCAAGGGGCTCTGCCAGCTCACGGTGCCCGAGGACAGCTCCAGCCCGAGGACACTGTTCAGGACAAATCCATCCCGTCTGTATTCTGACTATTTTCATGCTCACCAGTGTCTGCAAATCATGGGGCGGGGGCTCAGCCTGTGCTGGAGAAGAAAAGTTGGATAATGTGGGGTTGTGGGTGTGTTCACTGCTTTTGAAGTGTAGCAGAGACCCAGTTTGGTTGTGTCTGTGGTATTTCACAGGTTACTCTTCTCAGGAGTTCTGCTTGGCAGCTGAATTATTTCAGGGTTAACGCTCGTGTCACTTCTCGGTTCTTATCAGGCTTTCTGAGTAATAGCTGCACTCTGCTTTCCAAGCATGTGCCCTTTTTTGTTTTGTTTGTTTTTACCATAAATAGTATTTTTAGCATCTTCAAGAAGGAGTTGGCCAGCAATCTTTGGCAAGCAGCTATCGGACTGGGGAGGGAGAGGTCCAGGAGTACTCGTGTTTGTAAACAATGTTGCGCTGTTAAGTGAGGACAGTGTGTGTAAGGGAAGTGAGAGGCCAGGGAGGTGTCACTGAGGGGTTTGGTTAAAGAATGGAGGTGTTCTGATGAGTTTGGTTAAAGAATGGAGGTGTTTTGATGTGCTGGGCAGGAGAGCACTTCACTTCCTCAGGAGGGAATTGGGTGGATAGAGTGGGAAATCCTTGGAAATGAGGAATGGGGAAGGGAAAAAAAATTACACAGAATTTCTGCTGGGGCTACACCTTGAAAACATCTCCTGGCTTTTGCAGCCGTTCTCCCCTGTACCTCCTAATTAGTTAGCTTGTCAATGCATTGTGCACTTTCCTCAGGTAGTAGCTGCTTGGATTATTTTTGTCTTCAGAATATCTTTTTTTTTATCTCAGAATATCTTTTCCCCTTTCAGTAAAGACTGATGCGTGAATCCTTTGTCAGTGTTCTGTTACTTACAAGTGACCCAGGGTGTTCTGAGGATTTTAACTTCCTTGAGAGAGAATAGAAGAAGTTTTACATTGATGGGCTCTAATATGAGGTGTGAGTAGATTTTCTGTAAACTGCAAGGAAATCACAGCTTTTATTATGTATAGTATAGTGCTGTAGAATAATAAGTGATGGCTGAGTAACTAATAGTTTGGGAGGAGGGTTTATATAGTGGTTTTAAGTGCAACCCATCAAAGCAAGAAGGATGTTGCCTATAAAAGGTTCTTACCCTGGTTTGTGATGTTAGCAGCCTGAATTTTCATTCAAGTGTCAAAATTCATCATGTTGGATCCTGGAATTACGATGTTTCATCCCAGGCTGTGCAACTTTCAGCAGTGAATTTTCATATTGGAGTAGTTTTTAAGTTTGTGACCTAAACTTAAAACTGAACCCTGCAGGTGCTGTTTCATTCCTTAGCAACCAGTGTCAGTGCCAGCGCTTGGAGAACCTGTGTCATGGACCATACCAGCCAAAAATTGTTCAAAAACTGTTGTCCCACAGAGGCTGTCACTGCTGCAACCCTGGGCGTTGTTGCAGAGAGGGATTATTTTAGACAGCTGTGCAAGCAGAAATTCTGCTTTGTGTTAATCCCTTAGCTGAAGTTTTTGGGTGTTTCTAGGTGTGATGGTGGTGTAATGAAGTTGTACAGTACCTGGCTTTGGCTGTGTGTGGGGGGGGATATGAAGAAAAACCACTGGGTACAGGAAAATAAGGTAATGCAGGCCATGGAAATGATCTGCTGTTGCTCTCTTCTGTAAAGGTCAATGATGGATGGAGAAATAATGTGAAACCTATAGAGTTTTTTATACTGAGCTGGCGTTCTTGGTAATGAAGAACAGTGGAGGCAAGGCCTGGGTTGTTGCTTGGATTCCAACAAACATCTGTTGAGATTGAGCTGACTTTGAGCTGCCAGTATTACCTCCTAGCAGACCCGGGCGCGCTGAGCTCAGTCCCAGGTGGGGAAGCAGAGCATCCATCTCTGCAGTCATGTGCTGTTTTTTCAGTGAAAGCAGCGCCTGTGTCTGCAGAAGGGCAGTGTTTAATTTTTGCTTTGCTCTGTAAAAGTCACCAGGACCAACAAGGTGTAAGTCAGGTTTGGAGTCAGAGGTCCAAATTCAATGCTATCTTGAAATTAAAATGAACCTTTAGACTCAGAAAAAACTTGCTTCGGGTCTCCATGTGTAGGAACGCGTGTGTTCAGCAACAAGAAGCATGGAAGGTTTTCTCCGTGCTCCCCTGAACCCTAATGTAATTGAGATTTGTTGTTCCTCTCCTCAATGCTGTACAGGGAAGGAGTGGATGGAAATAGAAACTGTAACACTAGTCGAGCCAAAGAATTTCTTGCCTGGCAAGCGGTGAGCTATTGGATCTTTGTATTGGACCGCTATTCTTCTTTAATTGAAACAAGATGGTTTATAATGCTTGTAGCAGCGTGGGGCTCAGATAGCCTGTAACAGATCCCTGGGAGTTGCAAATACAGCCCTTGTGTCTTCACCGGGAGGCAGGGGATGGAGAAGTGCGCTTCCTTGTCCTGGGAATTGGTGCCATAAGGATCAGGACGAGGTTAGCATGAGACTTGCTGAATGGCAGCAAAGTGATGGGAATGCCAGTCCTGAAGTCACGCTCAGCCAGGTGTCAAACGGGAGGGAATTTCATAGCAGGTCATCAAATCAGGACTAGAAGTGGGAACTAACTCATATTCTGTGTTCAGTAAGATATTTTATTCCTCTGCACGTTTTTAGGCTGGTTTAGATGAGGAAATACTCCTGGTCTGATTTAGTCAAGCCTACAGGCAGCTCGGTGAACTGCAAAAACAAAAGGGTGATCAGTAAATACGAGAACATCTTTGTGCAGCAGGCTGACAGGCAGCAGGCTGGGAAATCCTGTAAAACACAAATCTGTGTCAAAGATGTTGCTGGATGGTATCTCCTGATCCAATACAGATATTGAGGGGTTTGCTAAAGTATCTTCTACCCGAGCTGGGTTTTTAGGGAAGGGCTTTGAGGATTTCAGAGGGGCAGAATTCTTGAGCAAGTTGGCCAGCTTGCAGTTTCGAAGGTAAGGTTTGGGCATGTTTGGTTTGGGTTTCCATTTTTTGCTTTGTGAAAATATTAACGTTTCCTTCGCTTTTTTCCTGCAGCTTCTGAGGCATTTAAATGCTCTTCTGCTCAATTCAGCTTTAGAAACTAATAGATAATTACACGATAATTAATAGCCTGTTCTTGAAGCCTGGAATTACTTTGCTTTTTAAGCCTTTCTGGTAATAAATGGTCTTTCCTGCTGGCATTGCTTGTGAGGTTGGCAGTTCTATATCCCTTGACACCTTGGCTTCAAATCTCCAACAACATGAAAACTTTTTCTAGCCCTTTTTGACCTGTTTCTAGACCCGTGTCGTGTACCGCATACAAAGTCATGTCTAAGAGCACATCAATCACCAGTCTGCGTGTCGTGTGACAGTAAGTGGACACCCCTGATGGCACAGGACTGGATATGCTTTCTCATTTTTCCATTGCATATTTGTTTTCAGTCTGCTCAGCCCGTGCCCCCTACCCTGTCCTTGTGACTTGGTATTTCCACGTTCCAGACCTGATTTCATCCCAAAATATTTTCCCTTGAATGAGACTGAAGTCTGAGATAAGCTGGAAAATTTTGCAGCCGGCAGAAATTCAAGGAGTCAGCCAAATTGCACCTCAAATTAACTTTTTTTGTTGTTTATTTAAAGTTCTTGTGTCTGTTACATTGGTGGGAGCATTCCACTGTTCTGAGATGTTACCCAGAATGTGTCTCACCTGAAGACTCCCTTTTTATTTTTTCCTAACAATGTGCTGATAGCTGAGGACAACATTGGTGTATTTTTTCATAATGGTTCATGGAAAGCTACCTGTAGTTTGACTGGCTCTCCCATTAGTGCCACTCCCTGAGGCTATTAGGCACTGTCAACCACTTCTGGTGACCTAGAGATCCAGAAAGTTGGGGGTTTTGGTGCTTGTCAGCTCCTTGCTGGGTTACCAGCTTTGAAATGACTCGTTCGTGAGATTTGGGGAACCTGGGAACCTGCAGTTCAAATGACCCATAGGAAAATGAGTGTGAGTAGCTATGTGAGGAGTTACTCTCTGTACATTCAAGCAGCATTTTGGAAAGGTTGGTGTCCTGATGTTTGCTTCGTTGCTGATGTGTTGGTTCTTTTTCTAACAGTCAATCAGATCTAAGCAGATGCGAGTTACCCGGCAACCGCTTTGAAATCTGCATCCTCAGTTGATGGCCTCTTCCCACTGTCTAAGCACAACAGTTGTTTGTTTGACCTTTGTAAATGCAAAACACAGTTTGTACTTCCCAATTGTTTATTTCTAGGAGTGACACTTGAGTGACTTGATTGCTTGGGTTGGGTGACTTGATTTTTCCATTAAATAAATACTTTATTTGGAGGAGGGAATGAGTTCTTCTGCATTGCTGCTGTAAAACCTTCTAGTCTTTTGCTTTATCTTTTCAGAGCAACTAAATTTAGGCCCGTTTGTAGTTGACATTTCACACCCAGTCTGGAAAACTTCTTTTGATTCCTCCCTGGAAAGAAATGGGCTAAGGGAGAGCAGTCCCTGAGCCATGATGCTTTCACAAGGTGGTGCTTGTGACTTAGCCCCTTGAGAACATCGGTGCTTTGAAGTCATTAGGAGGTTATCCTTCTGCCCCTTTGATTCCCTAGGCCTTTGGAGCAAGAGGTGATCCATGCATGGAAATGCCGAGGGAATCAAGCAACTCCTGTTTGGGTCACTCTGAATTTCTGCTGGATGATGGCTCGTTTGCAGGAATTGTAGGCACTGGAGTTGGGAATTGTGCTGTGTTCAGCTTCACTCCTGAGAGCAAAAAGTCTTGTAGTTTATACTGATCTAAAAAAAAGGGTTTTTTAGAACTTGGGGAATTTTGAATCAAAGTTGGGAGTACTGTGTCTTCATGCATGTGAATGCAGGTCACAGTTTCAAAATAAAGAACACCCAGGACCGGATCAGCTGCAGTGCCACGTGTGTGTGTGTGTGTGTGTGTTAGTAATCCCAGGGCAAGCATCCTTTTGTAGCCCCCACCCAATTTCCCCAAGGATGAATCTGTAATTGGTTATTTTAGGACTCACTTCAAAATGCTGGTGTTTTTTAGAGGGCTTCAGGCTATGCTTGCTAGGAAAAACATTCAGTACTGAGCCTGGAGCCTGCTGGAATTTTTAATTTTCCCTCTCACTTTTCACACTTGAGGGAGGAAGGTCCCATAAAATAAGCAAAAAGAAGTGCTGGGCTGTAGTTCGTGTTCTGATTGGCCATTAGCCTATTTTCCCATTCTGAAATTCTGTAAGAAAGCTCCATTCATCTCACTGATTTTTGTTGCTGGCATGTAGTGTGTTTTGATTTTCCTGTTTTGTCTTGGAGGAAAACATCCGGCAGTGTTCCACTCGCTTGCTTGTGCTGATGCTGGGGCAGGGTTAGCCCATGGTCATTTTTCAGTGTCAAAGGAGAAGTCATCGATGTCACAGAGCAGATTGACTGCCTTTAGCTGTCAGAATTGCTGTGTTTTGGAGATGGCCAGCAAGGTGAATGTCTTCTAGAGCATCTCCCGTGGAAATGCTGCCTAGTCCTTCTGCCATCAGACAGATGAAAGCCTCTAGGTCGGTTGTGCCGTAGGTGAGCACGGCTGACATGACACTGCAGCAGCAGAGGATTTAGTTTATTAATTTGCTGCTTTATATTTAGGGAGGAGTTCTTGTAGGTACAGTGATGCCTACAAGCAGTCCTCGTGAACCATCACATCTTAACACGCATTCCCCTCCACTCCTCTTTCACTGCCTCTGATTTCTGAATGGAAACTCCCTACACAGCTGGGAGGGTCAACAAAAATGCTCCGTGCAGATGAGCTGGGTTTTGGTTTGCCTGGGAAAATAACTGAGGCAGAGAGAATCTCTCCAGTCGATCAGGAGTCCCCAGTGCTGAGTGATGAGAGGACTGTATTTTTGGGCAAGAACACAGAGTGATGGAGGTGGTATTGATGTGCTATGGAGTATCCATCCCTGCAATGGGGAATGTGGTGCAAAGTGCTGAAACTGTGGTGAAAGTCATCTTGAAAACAGTGACAGGAGTGATGTCAGGTCTCTGTTGAAGAGGAGGACACTCAGGCTGGGGAAATACCTATTAAAAGTGAGAAGTTATGGTGTCTGCTTTCTCATCTAAGCAAAAGAAAACATCCAGAATAGGTGGAAGTCGGGAGCATTTGGCTGTCTCTGTGTAAGGAAAGGAAGAAGGCATCTGGAGCTTGGGCTTTGAGTGGAACAGGGGAGACCGAGTCCAGCCATGGTTTGGTTGAGGTGAGGTTTTGCTTTCGAGGTTTTTAAAGGGGGTGCTGAGAAGAGAAAGTGAATTTTTGTGATGGAAACAGTGGAACACCTCCTCTTATGAGAGGCTGATGCAGACAGACGGGCAGGGGCAGGAAGGGCTGTAGCAGTGTCCTGGTAGTAAGGGGTGAGACTTGATGAGGGTTAAACTGAGCTTAACCCATTCAGTACCCGTGGCAGTGCGTGTGCTGGGAGGAGAGTTTTGCAAAGCTTTAATGTCTTTGTGGAAGGTGTGAAGGCTGCTGTTTTGGTGGTTATTTTCTCCTTCAAGGGCTCCTTCGTTTCTATAAGTTGCATGGGGTTCAGTTTGGGAGGGGCATGGTTTGGGTCCCCACGGTGTGTGTTTTCTGCCTGATTTAATTCTTTAGGCTGATAGAAGCTGGATCAATGAGTCAGCTCCTGCTTTTACCCAAAGTGAATGGCTTACCAGTTACCTCAATGCCTTCCTCTAGGCACAGTGCAATGTCTGCTTTTCATTAATGCTTTCTGTTAATTTAAAAGAGCCTTTTTATTCTTTCAGATGTGTTTTAATGGAGCAGGCTGCAGGTCTGGCTTACACCTTTACCATTTCTGCTACATCCACAGCACTCGAGTTTTGCATACATGTTTTAGCATCTTTGTTGAATGCAAGTGTTGATTGTCAGTTATGTTAGTCATGAGCTGTAACTCATTTAGCCTTCTTTTCTTTTTAATCTTTAGTTTGTTAGATACATGGACGTAGAAGTTTTTGTTTCAATTTTCACACCACATCTTTTCTGTACTTTAGGTTGACTCCTCACTGCACTGTGAAAACCATTAGGAAAAAGTCCTTGGGGTTAAAACCTGGGGCTCCACAGTGTTCCCTGCACTTGGGGCTAGAAATTAATTTAAATGGCGACTGATCTGTCTGAAGCTGAACCCGTGCATCATAAGGCGCTTCCACTCTTAACGGGAGCTCAGCTGATCCACACGGACAAGTTAAGTGAGGTAGGGGCTGGCCCATTCTCCAAGCTTGCCCTTGGATCAGACCTTGACTTCCAGGCCTGCTGAAGGTTACTCGGTACTCTCCGTCCCCTGCTTGTAGGAAACTTGATTGGGAGTCTCATAAACCCCATAGGGAATCTCCTTCCCCTTCCCTGCTTTCCCTGAGATGTTGTCCAAATCCTCAAATGCTCATCTCATTTAATTTGGTATCAAAAAGAAATTATTTCTTTTGTAACTGTAAAATGTGAAACTATCCTTTAGTATGCTTCAAATAAGTTCATTTGAGGGTTACTGTCTTCTAAAATCCTGAAAAATCCAAATGTAACCAGAATATTCCTACATAGGCTGCTTTGATTTACTTTAATCTCATTTCTATGCTTTTTCTAGAAAGCTGAAGACGACACGATGCCGATCCGTCGCACGGTGAATTCTTCTTCCCGGGAAACTCCTCCCAAAAGCAAACCTGCTGAAGGTGAAGAGGTCAAAGCGGGTACGGTAATGCTTCTGTAGTGGATTATTCATGTATATCCAGGTATAGGCTTTCATTCTGAAACTCCTGAAAAAGGACCTTACTGCCATGGTTAAAGTATTACTGATGCTTAGCTGCTTCTGACAGGCTTTTCCTGAATTATTGGAAAGTTGTATTTTGCAGCCGCTCTTTTCAGTCTAAACCCATTTGTTTTGTCCTTTGTACCTCGTGGCCAAGCCCTGACACTCCAGACAGGAAAACAGAGATAAATGTAATCCCTTTGAAGCTTGTACATTCTTAAGAATAAAGGTAGAAATTGTGAAGTTTCAGTAGTGTCAGGAAGGTGGCTTGAGATCAAAGATGGAGTTAATGAGTGGAAAAACAAAGTAATTTTTTCTTTTTTTTTTTCCCCCTGAACAAAAGAGTTTTACCACAATGTATCATAAAATCTAGTCCAATATTAGTGTGTCTGGTCTTAGCACCTTCAGTGTGTCAGAATGTGTCGTTTCGGTATCATATTTGGTTAGTTTCACTGACTTTGACCTCTTTGGTGTTCACAAATAAATAAATTGCGTATAAAACTATTAATACACCGTGTATTTTAAATGCATGATGCCTCTGTAGGAAAACTACACACAGGAACGTAGTGGGAATGCTCTCTACCTCTCCTCAGAGATAGAGAACACGTCTGCTGTGTGGAGCACTCGCAGTAGACTGCTCTTTATCCAAAAAGTGGGTAATGGCAGTTTACGTGCAGCTTATGTAGCAGGCAGAGCAGTCTCTAAGCTATTCTCAGCTAAATATACTGCGGTTAATTTGCTTGGTAAGTTGATTTATGACTGGATTTGTTCCTGCTGATAGACGAGTGCTTCTGCAAATGCATGTGCAATCTAAAGCTTTGCCAAGTCTGGAAAAATGTGACTGAATGGTTAAAATCCTTCAGGTGCCACAGTGTGTGATGCAGAAACAGCGGTGCTTGAAGACAAGTTGGTCATAAACAAAGCTGCTAGTATGTATCTATCCAAATTTCTTGTAGAGATGTATGTTTTTGCACCTTTCTGAGTTAAAAATGCATAAACCTCAACCTAGGGGATAATCTTAGTGTTTCATGGTACTGATTCCCTCCTCCCTTTCCCACCCAGGCCTCCCTGGTGAGGGACAATTGCAGCAGTACCTTCTGGAGTTGGGAGGAGAAAACTGGGGGAATTAGTTCATTGATGTTGTTTGAAGTTATTCTGGCAATTGATGGCTGATTGTACCTCATTGAAGCTCTTTCAGTCGTTTTGTTCACTTGTTACATTCAAATCATCTGTTTAAATTAGAGAAAAGAAATTATCTGGTGGGAAATAACTTTTGGGGTGTTTTTAAGCTTTCTCTGCCTTCCTGAAGAATAGAGGCTAATTTTAAACAGTGACTTGGTGTGGTTTCACATCTTTTAGATGCAGAAGTCACCTCTGAGGAATCTGCCTCTGTTGGAGAGGAACAGGAGACTGAAACCCTGCCTGCTGCATCCACTGAAGCAGAACAGCCAAAGGAACCTGAGAACGAAGGGAAGGGGGAAACAAAGTCCTCAGAAGAAACCAAAAAGGAGTAAGGCTTACTTAGTGCTGAATTCAGGGGTTTGGGAAGGATTCTGAAAAAAAAGTCAGGTTGCAGAGATGGAAAAGATGCGGAAAATAGGGCGAGTCCCTTAAAAAGGTGCTCATATTTCTCAGGAAGAAGCTATCAACCAAGTGTAGCTGCTGTTGTAGAACATGTGAGAGACTGACTATCAAGGGTCTCTTATTTCTGATAGCAACATCAAAATGTTCCTTACATTATTTTCAGTGTCAGATGTTCGGGCTTTTTTGTTGTTCTGCTTGTTGGCTTGGTTTACAGTGTCTTCTGTCTTACTATTGCTCTGTATTTTTCCCAAGCGAGAAAGATCAGTCTAAGGAAAAGGAGAAGAAGGTGAAAAAGACCATTCCTTCATGGGCCACTCTTTCTGCTAGCCAGCTAGCTAGAGCACAGAAGCAAACTCAGATGGCTGCCACCTCGCGTCCCAAGATGGATGCGATTTTAACTGAGGCCATCAGGGTAAGCAGGAGACAAATGTTTCTTTTGTTTGTGTGTCACAAAGCAGAATAATCTGTGTGCCTAAATTCCACAATTTCAGCTTGCTGATTGTGCAGATGATAGTGCTGCCTGTTAGCAGGAAACTTACTGTGTAAGATGTGTATGCTTCAGGCCTAAAGCTCATGGAGCTGAAATGTGAGTCCATGATGATGAGGGGCCACGTAGCATATTTCTTTGTCTAGAATTTGTTTTCCTCCCTAATTACATTATTAGAAACAGCTACGATGACATAATGTGGTTGATTGCTGTCATCATTTAATTTGGTGTGCCTTCTAGCCATCTTTAACTTGATTTACCTTGATGAATCCATCTATTCGATATGTGCTTTTTTCAGCATTAACTTATTCTAATTCAGGACAGATGGAGATACTGTAAACTTGCATTCCAAAGTGGTTTTGGTCTTGGTTTACTGTATCCTCCTGGCTGAAAGAAGAGACCTGTGCTGTTGTAGTTGCACTGCAACGCTGCTGCTCTCCCCTCGGGGCTTGGTTCATGTACAGGAGGCCTGAACTCCACCAGCTGCAATTGCAAAATGGCTTTTCCAGCTGCTCTATCTTCAAAATATGAACTTCAGCTTAGGTTTTTTATTGGTTTACTAATGTCAATCCTCCATCATCTTAAAGAAAAAAAATTGGCAACTTGTCCTGACTTAATGGTTACTCTGTCCAACGTGAGTAAGATAACTTACCAGTTGTGCAGCATTGGTTTGCCAAAAGGTGACTCTATTTTGTAGTAGTACGTAGAGTTTATGGTGTTACTTATAGTTGCTTCAGAATTGGAGAGTAGTTGATGTGCATTTGCTGAACTGCCTTTGTGTTGTCTGCCCTTCAACCACTCTGAAGGGGAAAGTTAAGTATTTTCTTAGTCGTATTTTATCCTCTTGAGTCATTGTGGGGAAAAGGCCAGCCCTGGCATCCTGTGCTGCTGTGCTGGCCTATAGGCATCAGTTCAATCTCTGTTCTTCCAGTCCCAGAGCCAAGATCATTTCAGTGTGGGTGGTTTTTACAAACGTTTTCCTTGTGTTTCAGGCATGCTTTCAGAAGACTGGTGCATCGGTTGTTGCAATACGTAAATACATCATCCACAAATACCCTTCCCTGGAGCTTGAGAGGAGAGGCTACCTTCTAAAGCAAGCCTTGAAAAGGGAGCTGGAGAGAGGAATCATTAGACAGGTAAGAGGTGCTTTGTGAGCAGCACTGGAGGTGGTGTTAATGATATAGCAATTTCTTAAACTCCGTTAGCAGGTCTCTGGGGTGGTCATGTTCTCCCTCGTGGAGGTTAATCCACCTCTGTTTTCACTTTGTTAGACACTGACAGAATTTCAGCATTGCTCTGTCAACCACATACTTTGCACGGTTGTCTTTTGTGCAATTTGTGACCATTTCTTGGTGTTGTGTCATACAGCATTGCAGCAGCACGTGTCTTCAAACTGAGTCCAGCCGTGTCACTTCTGCAGCAGTGTGTTTCTTTCAACACTGATATCTGTTAGCATCTCCTGGTTAGGACAGCAAAGTATGTCATTAATGTCTGGCTGTGGTTTCTGAGCTTACTGACGTTTCAGTGGGTTCAAATGAGCCCACTGCCACGGTGACCATGCATTCAAAATATGCATAATGATGTCAATTACTCTCTCTCAGGTTGTTACTACTCTGAGTTACTTTGTTAAAGACTGAAACAGACTTTCTTTCCAACTAGGTGAAAGGAAAGGGAGCTTCTGGGAGCTTTGTGGTTGTGTCTAGTGCAGGAAAAACTGTTCCGAAAGCCAGAGACAGAAAGGTAAGATGGATCATTTCAAACAATACTCTGAAAAATCGTGCTCTGGGACACAAGTATCTTACAAAATGCAACCTAGCCCCAACCCAAACAGTATTCTCCTCCTTGCTGTACTTCTCCCCAAGTACAGTAATGAAAACACCCGTTCCACTAAAACCAGAATCAGAAAGCTAGTATGAGAAATTAAAACCAAGTAGAATAATCAAAATTTTAGTTTTAAAATGTTTACATTAACCCCCTAGGCTTTGGTTCAGAGGCAGAAAACTGAATAACCATGAAGCTCCTCTTCTGTCTTTACCTGGTAGAGAGAGATGCCTCTCAGGTATTGTAAGAGAGCTTTATGCTACTGCTGTTTCTGTTCTATCTGTTGCATGGATAAATAGAAGACTTCAGTCTTCAGGACTGTCAGATGAACATTTTTTCATCAGCTGTGAGGGCAGAGGGAGGAAGAAAATGTCCTAAGGCTTCTGGAAGAAAGCTGCTGATGGCAGATGTGTATTGTTCTGAGGCAGTAAAATGTGATGGGGATTTTTTGAGCCTGGTCCTCACAATTAGTCGTGGTTCCAGCACCGCTGCTCTCCGCTCCCTGCTGCGCTGGGTGTATGAAACATGTTTCTAACACTGCAGTTACAGAATGCTTAGCTGGAATTGCCCAACCCCATGTGGCTTAGATGGGTGAACCCAGAGAGTATTGTAACACCTTGGTGCTGGGGAGATCAAAAGCCCTAAAACTGAGGGAAATGGTGGTACACTTGGTACTGGGGCACTGAAGGAAGCTAATTGCAGTGTTACTTTTTTTCAAATAGAGCTCACTGGCTCCACAAGAAGTTTGAGCAAGGCACCTGATAACTGCTAACACATCACTCTTGTCTGCAGCATATCAGTGTCTTTGTTCCGAGTTACTTTCTCTGTGTTGCAGCAAAACAAACAGCTTGCTTTTGTTTTCAGTGAATTCAGCTAGCATTCGAGCAGCTGCTGGGGTGAGCAGCACCCTCACCCGTTTGACTGTTTGCAAAGCTGCTGTTCAGTATCAAAATCATTAAACTTCAGCACATTTCCCCACTGCCTTTCCTGTGTAAAGAACAGGCCGGATTTTTTCTGATCATCCCCTCCTTGTAGTAACATGGGGATGGAGGAAAATTCAGAAGGGACTGTTGCTTTGATCAAGACTTCATTCTGTCAGGTGAAAAAAATGCACTCCTGTTCAGCAGTTCATTTTTGGGAAGATGTGACCTGTTGTAAACAGGTCTTGCCTTTGGTTTTTATGTTTCCTGTCTGTGTGTATCATTTTCACCTGCCTCATTGAAGGGCAGCAGAGGAAAGTGTCTGTAGAAAGCGGAAGGAAAGCATTAAAAATACAGATGTGGTTAAATACTCAGCAATTTATTTTTGTAAAACTTTCCTAAGACCCTTATGAAAATTCCAGCCAAATTTGCTCGATTTTACTTAATCTTCTAAAACTTTAAATTGTTAATTTAAAGCCCTGCCTTACAGAACTTGATTTTTCAGCTGTGTGGCCAATGTCAGGAACACTTCTCCCCACGTGTGCACTGCTGGTTCAGAAAACCCAGAGTTTTAGGCCCTACTGATGCATGCAAGTGTGTGTATTTCAGAAAAGCACTTCCGCCCCGACTGCAGAGCAACAAGTCAAGCTGGAAGATATCCTGCCACTGGCTTTCACCCGCCTCTGTGAGCCGAAGGAAGCTTCTTACAGCCTGATCAAGAAATACGTGTCTCAATATTACCCCAAACTCAAAGTAGATATAAGGTAGGTGCAGGAGTACAAGCACCTACAAGGTGCAAGCTCCTTTGCAAGCAGAGCTGCAGAGGAGCAATGGGACCCAGCCTTGCCCTGGCTTTGCCTTGCTTCAGTCACCCAGTTCAGTGCTGCAGCAGCCAGGTGGTGCTCTGCATCTCAGAGCCTTCAGGAACACTTGAGGAAAAGCTGAGCCTTTTTCTGCTTCCCTCCACACCCAATCCTTGTTCCTGATGCCGACGTTGGCATTGTGCTACTCATCTCTGTCCTTAACCAAAACCAGACCTGCGTGAATGTGAAGGCCTCTCCTTGGGATCTTGTCCCACTTGGTTCTGGGTGCTTTAGCACCACAGTGATCTTTAAGTTTGCCCATACCGAGCGGGTCAAGGCTCGGGGAAGAAGCAAATCTCGGAAAACCCTGTGCATCACCTCTCAGAGGGGCTTGTGCTCAGTCATTTGTTTATCAGCGAGCTGACTAACTCATTGCCCGCTGAGTCCAAATCTGCTTCTCAAAATGAGTAAACCCTTCCAATCCAAGTGAAGCCTGTTTGTTTGTGGATAGGCACCAAGCAAGCGTTGCAGTTGAGTTTCTGCTAACGTGCAGTGTTCTTCTCGTGTAATCAGTGCTCGCTGACAGATCTGTTTAAAATGTCTGCATGTAGGCAGATCCCACTGTAAGTACTGCTCTGCTCGCGCTCCCTGTAAAGCACTGTTGCTCTGTTTGTTTTTCAAGCTGTCAGTGTGTGTCAGTAAAGCTTTATCCTCCTGTATTTCAGGCCCCAGCTGTTGAAGAACGCCCTGCAGAGAGCTGTAGAGAAGGGCCAGTTAGAGCAGATCACGGGGAAGGGAGCGTCCGGGACATTCCAGGTCAGAGCCAGAGTTCATCTTGTTTCATTGACTGTACTGACCACAATACAAGCTAATGCACCCTCTCCACCCCCCCCACCCCCTCCCCAGTATTATTGGGTACCCCTTTCTTTAGCAGCTGGTCACATTCGGGAAATGTCACACTGTGAAGCAGTAGGACTCTTATTCTCCTCTCGGTCTACATTTCTGGAGCAGACCCCCCTGCCTTCCCCGCTTAGCGTGCTCCACACGCTGCTTCAGCTCTGACTCACTAGCACAGTAGGGGAGATGGTGGGGTAAGCTTTCCTTTCCATCACTAATTGTGAGTGCAGTAGGTACCCCAGATGTCTGCAATGTCTTCTTCTCGTGTCTATGCCACAGAAGTCTCTTGGGTACATTTGGTCTGTGGGATGGAAGATGATCTGATGTATTTCCTTCCCTGAGTGATAGGCCCTTAGATTGCCACATTCTTGCAGTGTATTTGGGGACTGGGACAATATGTTACTGATAAAAAGCTCTCCAGGCTACTTGACTGAGTAGGCCTGTCCTCCCAATTAAAGCTGGGAGAGCAGCGTTCCCTGTGCAGGGTTTTAATATAAAACATATCTGTGCTAATGCAGGAGCGCCGACCCACCTGGTGCAGAGGAGCTTGTCCTGACCTGGTTTGGGAGAATTTTGTCTTGATGCTTTTCTCTTCCTCCTTGGAAAATAGCTGAAGAAATCAGGGGAGAAGCCCCTGCTGGGTGGGACTCTGATGGAAGATGCTATCCTGTCTGCTATCGCGGCCATGAATGAACCGAAGACCTGCTCCACCACAGCACTGAAGAAGTATATCCTGGAAAACCACCCAGGGACCAACTCCAACTTCCAGGGTAAAGTACTGATCTGTGTAACTCTTATCTTTTACACGCTGAAGGAGAGCCCTGCAGCTGCAGATATGTCTGTGCAGCACCTTTAAACTGTTCCGTTGAGCTTGAGCTTGCTGGGGAAACAACAGCTGCTGGGCTCTTTGTGCTGCAGAGATGCTCAGTGGTTTTGATTCCCATTAGTTCCTTTCAAGCCTGACAAAGGCTAGTTTCTGAGACATCATGCGTGTTTCTCTTGTCTATAGCATTCCAGGAAGGGGGAATAGAATTCAAGTAGTTTATTGTTCTTAAATCACCAAGATGATTTCATCTGTCTCTCTGTTTTGAAAGGCTGCAGCTTGGCATAAACGCAGTTCCTCGCTGGTTTTTGTTTAGAGAAGTTGCATAGTCTTAACTTTAAAAAAAAAAAATCTACAAGCACCTCTCTTAGCGATTTGTTTGAGGTCCTTCTTTGGCTCTCATTTTAAAAGGTCAAGCAAGTGAGGGGAGAAACGAATCCTGTTGTATTTGGAAAGAGATTTGGCATGTCTTTGTTCCCAGGAATGACATTAATGTCTGTTTTGACTCTCACATTAGCAGAAGCAATAGGAACAGAGACTTAAAAGCAGATCTTCTAATGGCTCACGTGCAGGATTTGGTCTGAGCCCTGCTGCAGGTGTTTAACTGAGGCTGGAGGTCATCTGGAGCAGGATGAGCTTGTGGCAGTCTCAACTAGAGTCAAACCTAGGAGTAGATTGGTTTGTTCCTGGGGTGTCCCAGTGCTGGTGCCATTCCCCAGGACACAGGGCTGGACAGGAGATGGCTGATCCTGCACTCTTCACCTGGAGCTGAAGCAGGGCTTACTGACATACAGTGTGGGCTAAAGAACTTTCCTGAGGCCTTTTGACAATTAAGTGTGACTTCTCAATCTTGGGGCAGGAAAGAGAGCTTCCAGCCTTACTCAGCCCTTGGATGATTTATTTTCATGACCATTAGAAACTGCCCTGGTCTCAAGGCCTGTGTTCAGCCAGCCCTCAGTGCTTGCCAGTCTTGCAGCTCGGAGAAGGAAATTTCAGCTTGCAATCTGTTGTTTTCTTTTTCCTTCCATTACATAAATGGAATTTTGATGATCTCTGCTCTGCTGAGATGTAAAAGCAGGTGGGTACGTGCTTCAGAGTCAGTGCTCTGCACTCCTCCCTGTTTTATACCTCGTACTGATAACTGGGCTTGACTGGAGTCCAATCCTTTACGTCCTGCTGTTGATCTTTGGTACCCAGAGTAAGAAGAGCTTTACATTTTAGGTGTTGCTCCTTGTTTTTAGAGACTTTTTGAACTATGAAGATCGTAACGTTGCAACACCAATAGTTTAATGGGTACAATCAAGTCAATTAGCTGGGCAAGCTCCCCCAGTGCCATGCCTAGTAAACCATCTCAGCAGAGGTGCTTGTGGGCAGGTGAAGGTATGGGGCTGCCCCCAAATGATTCTCTTGCTGTGAAATACCAGTTCTTGCCAGAAGCCCATTTCAGGAGTGTTGAGTGAGTGGTTGGGGTGAATCCCTTTGCATCCATCGTACAGAACAGATTCAGATGACAGTTCAGCCAGCACATTTCTTTGGATTTTTCTCTTTCCATTCCTCAAATGAGCCTCTTTGGAATGTGCTTGAGGGCAGGCAGGCCTCGTGTTTCCCTCGGTTTGGAGGGGGCTAAATATGTAAATGGTCCCTCTAATTTACACTGAAATGGTTTTGAACTGACTGAGCAACTTCAGTCCTCTGCCAGAGACAAAGATCCCCTGTACTTGTGCTGTTTTGGTTACAATTCTTACACAGTGCACAGTGGAGTAGAAAACTGGGATAAAAAGTGCATTTGTCATATTTCTAGACCAAAAAAATAAAAAAACAAACCACACAATGGGGAAAGATGTGCCACAAAAAATTTAGAGCAGGAGGAGGGCAAAAACAGGGTAAAAACTTGTTTTAAACCACGCTGGAGAACAGGCTTGGGTTAACTTTGAACAGAAGTAGTCCTGGGGTGCTGTTGAGTGCAGTTATAAAGGAGCATCCCTTGCTCGTGACATCAAAAACCTGTACTGTTCTTGTCTTTCCTTTGGAGGATTTAAAGCCACACTTGCTAAGTGGTCAGGGACAAATGCTTGTTATCTTCTTCCTGAAAATTAACTGCAAGAGGATTTCCCTTTAAATAAGACACACTAAGACTTGTAAATCCAGTGGTATAGCTGGGTCTTGCATACAACAGCTGCTCTTTGAGTGCAAAAAGAAGCGTGTGGTGATGTCTCCTTAAGTCTTGGGTCTCCAGTGCTGTTTCATTCCTCTGCCAGTGTCCTGGGCAAAGGAGGCTTCATCCTGCCTCCCCACCTCTGACTTCAGAGAGCACCACAGAGAGCAATAAGGTCAGACAAGAGGGTAAAGATAGTAACACAGCCTTTCTCTGATTTTTTTCACAGTGCACCTCCTGAAGAGAACCCTGCAGAAATGTGAGAAGAACGGCTGGATGGAGCAAATTTCTGGAAAGGGCTTCAGTGGAACCTTTCAGCTTTGCTTCCCTTACTATCCTAGGTAAAAAGCTGTAAAATGATGTTCAATATAAGTGTCATATGGGTCAGCCAGAGAGCGGTGCTGAAGTTCATGGGCCAACCTCCTGTTTACAGGGAAGTTTGTGGAGGGTTTAATAACTGATGAACCTCAAAGCTGCCACCTGTACTCTAGATAATGACTTTACTCAGGTGTCTGACTGTGAGTGGACATAAAAGTTTCCCTAGCTAATGAAATCAGCTTAAGGGCAGTAAAAATAGTGGGCTCAGTGTTCTCAGCTACTCTGTCGTGATGCTTTTCTTGCAGGGTGTTCCCATGCTAAAACACATGCCCGTGAGCAGGTAGTGTGGTGGTGGTGGGAACACAAGGATGCTTGTAAGGAGTAAGACCCAGCTGTTTGCCTGCCTTAATGCTGATGTGGAGGAGAGGTGGGAGGAGGGAAGATGACCTAGATTAGCTTCTGTGAGACTAAACCAGCCTTTCTTCTCCTGCTGTGGGTGTATATTGTGCTGGGCCATGCGGAGGCCAGGGTTGGTGACTTGTAAGTGTCCCACAAAGAGCCAAATGGCAGCGTAGTCATTAAAGTCTCTGCTTCCCACCCCCTTTTATTGAACACATACAAAGTCCTCAGTGGCTTCAGCCTGCATTCAGGGCCACTGAAGTCTCATCTTGTCCCTTTGTTGTCTGCTTTCCTGTGTTTGCACAGAAGGAGCAATGAGGAAGAGAACCAGAGAAAGGGCAGCTTAGGGCTGGGGCGTTCCTGGTGATTTACAAACTGTCACACTTCTGCCATTGCAGAGGCTAAGTAATGTTTTACATAGCAAACACAGAGGTTTTGGGGGTATTTCTGGATTAGGCTCAAAGCTGTAACCTTACAGGAGGACAGGCAGCAGTGCCTGATGATGCCAGGGTTCCCCAAGGCTTGCCAGCCCTGGAGTCACATCCTTAGAAGTAAGTCACACTCTGACAAGAACCCTCTTGTAGCCCAGATGTGCTCTACCCAGAGAAGCAGCAGGATGAGGACTCTGAGGAATCTGATGAGGATGAAGACGAGGAATCTGAGGAGGAGGAAGAATCTGAAGAGGAAGAGTCTGAGGAGGAAGAGCCACCACCAAAGAAGAGGTATGGCAGCATGAGAGACAAATGGGCTTGTTTGAATGAAATAAAAGTGACTGTCACGGCTGTAGAGCGCACAGGTTTGTCTCTTGCTGTGGTTCTTCATCCACGAGGCTGTGTCTAGGAGGTGTTGGAAGAAATTTCTAATTATGGTTGAACTCTTGGGACACTGTCAGGATCAGGACTTCTCTGGGACATGTATAGTCTGCAGAAGTAGTGCCTTGCTCCGGAGATACTGACCTCCCTGTTCCATAATTTGAAGCTAATCTCTTTTTCCTCCAGATGAAAAGAAATCCTGTATTTATTCTATAGCCCCCTAAAGTTGTCTTTTGTGCTTTACAAGAGTGTGATGTTTCATGTGGGACTTTCCTAAGGAAATACTTAACAAACACAGAAAATTTTCCCTGCAGTATTATCTACAATTCTGTTGCAAGATGGGAAACCTGCCTTCCTCAGAATGTGGATTGAACTCAAGTGTTGTTCCTTAAGTAATAAAACTCCGTTTAGAGAGGAGAAATGGTGCTTAAGTCTCTAATTGCTCTGACAATTGATTTTGATTCATTGTCATTATTTGTATGTTTGCATCCCTAATGAAGGAGTTTCAAACCTTGCTGGCAGAGCACTGTGTGGACTGAGAAGTGCTTAGGGTGGTGAGATCCACCAGCAGAGTTCTTGCTCTTTGGGATTTCACTAATGAAATGTACTGCTGCATAAAGGAACATCCGTGGCAAACAAGGATGCCAAGATCTGCTTTGTTTATGCAAATTGCTGACAGAAGCTCTGCTCTGGGTAGAATTTTCTCCTCCACTGAGATCTTGTGCACTCTCTCTCTCTCTCTCTCTCTCTGGCAGGATGCAGAAGAGGCCGCCTCCCAAATCCCGGAGCAGGGCCCCTCCGATGAAGCGAAGGGAGTCCAAACCCAAGCCAAGAAAAACCCCAGCAGCCCACCGGGGGAAAGCAAAGCCCCCTCCCAAGGTTAAAACCCCTGCTAAGAAAGCCAAACCAGCAGCCCCAGCCATCAAAAAACCTTCCGGTGGCAGCTCTTCCAAGAAACCAGCAGCCAGTGGGAGGAAGGATGTGAAATCCTCTGCCAAGGGCAAATCCACCATGAGGAAATCTCTCCGGGCAAAAAAGTAAAATTTTTCCACTGTCAGGGAATCCCATGGTCAAACCCACAATCTTGTTTTATAAGTCAACGTGCATTTGTATTTTAGTTCTGATGCTTAAACACTTCTTTA
Organism: Aegotheles bennettii; assembly: GCA_013398125.1. Classification (NCBI taxonomy): domain Eukaryota; kingdom Metazoa; phylum Chordata; class Aves; order Caprimulgiformes; family Aegothelidae; genus Aegotheles; species Aegotheles bennettii. The sequence goes on along the minus strand of VZRW01006878.1, from coordinate 26,634 downwards.
TTTTTTTTTTTATTGTTTTCTTTTCTTGAATGATGGGAAAAAGCTGAAAACTAAATCAAACCAACCCGAGCATTTGTTAGATCTCAATGCTGTGCCTCGCGCCTGCCCCTCCCCTGGAACAAGTCATCTTTAGTTTCTGCAATAATTTTAGGACTTTTCTAGGACGTATATAATCTGTACATTTTACGGTGTTCCTCTTGGGTTTGGGGGGGAGGGTTGGCTTTTAAAAAAATTCTTCAAAGAAGATCTTTATATCTTTAGACAGCAGGAACAGGATTATTGGGGGAATGTGATTCTTAACGAGAAGGTACCACGGCAGAAGAGTCCTCCCTAGATCCCCCCTGCATGACGAGGTCCTTAACGCTTCTGTGAAGAAGCAGTGTATATACAGCACTTGCACTGAGTCCTGGAGGTGCTTCTTCTTTCAGCTCGGCTGTTAGAGCGACGGGCGTGTTTGGCTCCTTCAGACCAGCGAGGTTTGTTTGATGGTGAGTTGGATCATCAGTGAACAGAGGCTGCAGCCTCTGCTGATGGTCTGAGGGGCTCCAGAAGGGGCAGTTCCCCTTAGGCGGGTGATTTGAGTTAGTGTTTCCACGCCACATCTGTTACCTTAAAACCAAAATATATAAAAAGTCTTCTTGAATCCAACTTTCAAGTGTTTTTAAGAGATGAAGAGCCTGAGTTTTGTCACCTCTTGTTTACCCTTTTTTAAAGAAAAGTTGGAGAGCTATACGATTGCTAATGTAGAGATGTTGATAAGTGAAGAACATGCAGTTTGCTAAAATAAAATGAAACTAGATTCCAGGCCTGCTTTGTGTGTCCTTTCTCTTCCTCGCCACAGCTTTCTCCTCCTGGGAATGCAGAGAGGAGGGAATTGCAGTCACCGTGGATTGCTGCAGAGGCAAACCTTTCTTTAAAGTACATTGCCAGCGTGAAAGACTGCGGCTGTTTCAGCCTGAGCCCCTGCCAGGCTCTGTACTTGGACCAACTTGTGACCTTTTTCTTCCCCAGTTTCTCTGGAGACAAAGGTGAGCGAGAAGAAAGCTCTGTTTGCACCTCTTGCTGCTCTTCTTCTCCCTCTGTCCCCAGTCAGTGGCTGGTGGGGATGAAGCTGGAATCCTCCCCCCTCTTGCCCTGCTCAGCAGAGCAGTGCCCGCGTTCAAAACACGCTCCACCACATCTCCACCTCTTCCTTGGACAGGGCAAGGCTGGAGATGCCAATGTGACCTGACAGTCCTGTCACTTACCCTGCTTTTGGAGAGAGCTTTGCACCTACCATGCTGAGAGGAGTCAAAATACCTCTAGAAATAAAATGCAAAAAAGGAGAAAATAGCCTTATTGAAGTGATTCTTTTCAGTTGCTGTCCCAGTGTGATATCTCTAACCACCAGGAGCTTAAAAAATTCTGACAGAAATGCCCTAAATTGTTCCCAGCCCTGTAACGAGGGTGCAGACAGCAGGTTAACGAAAATCACAGCTGATATGGAACTGGGAGAGTGAAAGCACTGCTCAAAGTCATCCACAGGGATGTAAAGCAATTGGAAACATTAGTTAAGGGCTCGTTCCTAGGGCTGTTTGTACCGAAACAGTGGGGTTTGTTGGCAGTTTCCTCCAGGCAGGTGCTATGCTGAGCCAGATTTGAGCAGCAGCTTCTCTCATCAATAGGGGGACGAGGAGTCCTTGCCCCGCTGTGCGGCACTTTGTGACCTCCCTCTTCCTGATAACATTCCCACACCAACAACCCATGGACATTTGTTAAAACACTGGTCTGGATAACACCCATTATTTTTGCATGTGGGCACAGTTTCATTTCCCTGCAGAGCACCTCGAGTTGGAGCCTTGCACTAAAACCAGCCATTAGCACCTGTGGCCATCTCCAAACTCTTTTTGGTTGTGGTTTTAATTGCTAATTAGGTGAGTTCTGCACACCAAGCCCAAAAAAAGTCGTGGGGCTGGTTGTGTTTAATCCGAGGGACTGATCCTCGCCTCCAGGGAGCAGCGACTGGGATTGAATGGGAAAATCTTCATCCCGCAGCCGCTCTGCTGGGGTTCGGGAAGGTTCGTGCCGACTCCACCACCGCTCGCTTGTCTCCAGTCTCTGCTTCCTGGCCAGACTGGGCTCTGTTATGTTATTCCTCCAGCCCCATCTGTCCTGGTTTTTTCTTTTCTTCCGCCGTTTCTACGCTGTGGTAGATCCAGCTCTGCCAGAGCATCTCCCCCTGTCCTGATGCTGGCGGTGACCCAAGGTTTGAACGCTGCTGTTGGGACCCTTCTCCTCGCACCCTGGGGACGGGAGGTGGGGATTTTTGGCTGTACCCCAACGGGTTAGACCCCATCACCACCCCAAACCATTGCTTTCCCTTTCCAGGAGCCAAGTGCATCCCTGGGGCTGGGGGCAGCTTTTGCTTGGAGCCAGAGGATTTTGGGGAGCCGATGGCCACTTTGCAGCCAGGTCAGAGCCATCCCTTTGTGTTTTTTCCTGGTGGAAGCAGACGGCGGGGGGCAGAACTCCCCGGGGGGTTCAGAAATTGGGGTGAGAAGGGTCCGAGAAGGGGGTGGCAGGTGAGAGAACACGCGTGAGCATCAGGGGTAGGGATCGCTCCTCCACTGGGCACGCTGGGGGAGGGAAGGAGATCACTTGCAGCCGCGTTTTCCCAAACGCCGGAGCCGTGGCTGCTCGCCGCCGCTTCCAAGGAGCGGGGAGAGCCGGGGAGGTGAATTGCAGTGATTCATCGCGGGCAGATCGGAGGAGGAAATGAGAGTTTGTCGCCTGCCCCGTGCCCGGCGTGGGCCCGGGCTCGCCAGGGCCTGGCTGGCGGCGAGAGCCTGACGCCCACGGGCCGAGCATCCCTGCGCCGAGCTGCCGGAGGAGCCCGGGGGAAGGAAAACAACCGGCCGGGAGCTGGAGCTGGAGCTGGGGGATTTTTTTGCCTGCGTTTCTCCGGAGCCATCGGAGCGAGCTGCCCGTGAGCCGAGGTGGGGAAACCCAGCGGGATAGGGGGGGTCCCTGGGGATCTTCGGGGTCTGGGTGTCACCTCCCCACCCGATGTTGGGGTCAGCATCCCTCCCCTGGGGCCCTCCAGGGTGGGCTGGGGGGGCTCCATTGAGCACCGGAGCGTGGGAAAAAGGGGGCGGGGCTTGGGGGCTGCCTGCCCGCGGATTGGCTGGGGGAGGGGGAGACCCCCGGAATGGTGCCAGAAGGGAGAGGGGCAGCTCTGAGCGAGCGAAGGGGCTGGGGGCACCATAGGGGACCCCCCCCATTCCCTTAGGATGAGCCTGGGGCAGCCGAGGCCCCCTT
>VZRW01006878.1:0-17471 GCA_013398125.1 Aegotheles bennettii | reverse complement strand
TCTCTCTTCCCCCTCTCTCCCCTCAGTGGCACAGGGTCCTTCCCCTCAGTGCCCCCCTGCACGCAGCGAGTGCTGCCCCTCACCAAGAGCTTCAGGCCCCAGGATCAGGCTCACCCCAGCCTTCCCCCAGGTCCCCAGTGCCTCCCTGCCCCACCAAGGGCGTGCGTGTGGGGCCAAGGAATGGCCTTGGAGGCGGTGAAGGTGATCAGCCCATGAATGAGAAGGCCCTGGGCTGCGGGCGGTGGGGAGCGTGGAGAGCACGAGGGGCCAGGGCTTCCTCCACCACCCCGCTGCCACCGGCGAGCCCCCGGAGCAGTTCCCCTTCGACGGGGCCTGCTGCCAGCAGCACAGATCCACAGCGAGATCGCCTTCCCACTGGTGGAGGGGAGTGGTGCCCAGAGCCAGCACACGGCTCGGGACGTGGCCGAGGAGCTTGGTGTGGGTAAGTGACCCCTAAGCAGGTCTGATACACAGACAGAGGACTCGCTCAGCAGTGTAATTAATGTATTTAAATTACATTTAATTGCTTTAGGTGGATGTTTGTATGAAAGATGAACCCTCCCTGAGCAGGGCGTGGAGATGGACAGACTGCAGCAAAAAGCCACGTGAGGAGAAGCGGAGCAAATGACTCCTCGTGATTTTAGGGACATTTTTACCATCAAGTGAGGAACCTTAGAATCATAGAATAGACTCATAGAATCGTTATGGTTGGAAGGGACCTCCAGGGTCATCAAGTCCAACCTTTATCCCATCATATTCCTGACCATCAGACCATCAGACCATGGCCTCAAGTGCCTCATCAACCCGTTTGTTGAACACCCCCAGGGACGGTGACTCCACCACCTCCCTGGGCAGCCCATTCCAGTGCCCAACCACCCTCCCAGTAAAGAACTTCTTCCTAATCTCCAACCTAAACTTCCCCTGATGGAACTTGAGGCCATTTCCTCTCGTCCTGTCATCAGCAATTTGGGAGAAGAGACCAACACCAGCCTCACTACAACCTCCCTTTAGGGAGTTGTAGAGGGCAACCACAGACTGTTCTACAACAGCAAAATGAGGGGGGATATGTTTGTTTCTTTTTTAATACATCAGTGGTAAACAGTTACGGTGAGAAAAGAACCAATTAAACAAAAACCACCCACCCCAAACCCCCAATATTGTTAGGAAAAAGACCAGGGATAAAGTGCCTAGTGATGTTTTTAAGATGGAAAGTTCTGATTGGGGTAACAACCAGGGTCTGAAGCAGTGGGTTATTGGATTAATAAGGGTTTTTTTCTTTTTATTTAAACTTTAAGAAATCCAAATCTCTTCTGCTCCTACCGTGCTTCTCTGAAATAGGAATAAATGAAAAAAAAATGAAAATAAGGCTTTCTTTCAGCCAGCTTTCCAAGAGAAAATTATTCTAAGCTAGGGACCATCCCTTTGGCCACCCTACAATCAACTGCCATTCTAGTTGTCTCTCTGGATCTAATAAGATTTTCTGCCCTGTGGCAAAAACATTTTGGTCTTCTAAGCACTATCAGCTACCCTTCCACGTTTCAACACCTGCATTTCTTCAGGTTTTTCATTTTGAGAGAAAATCATTGATTTCTGTGCTAGCAGAATGCATTTTTTTTTAATGTTTATACTCCGATGGCACGTGAAGATCAAGCAGTTGCTTGAGTTTTTCTTCCACCTTTTCCTTCTTACGAGGTGCAATCAGGACAATGTGTTTCCAGTTGTGCAAAGGGTGAAGATAATGGCTGTTTTATTTGGTTTTACTCAATTTCCAGGGGGTCACCGAAGGCTACAATGGCACCATATTTGCCTACGGCCAGACCGGCAGCGGGAAGTCGTTCATCATGCAGGGAATCATGGATCCTTCTACCCAGAAAGGTGTCATACCCAGGGCGTTTGAACACATTTTTGAAAGCGTACAGGTCAGAGATTCTGTTCTAAGGTGATGTGATATTGGGAAAGATTATTTTTGTGTCGTAGCGGGGAGCAGGAGTGGGGACAGGCTTTTGGGTGTGCTGCCTCTCACCCCAACGCTGAGACCCGTTTATAGTCAGATGAACTGCACCCTCATGGGCTCGCACTGGAGATGTTTAAGGACTGAGAGTCCCTGCCATGAGCCTGTTGAGTGCTTACACCTGGGAGTGAGATGCCAGGAGACATTTGATGAGGTGCTGAAGGGAGGTGGGCACCCAGCTGGCACTGGGGATCCATGTGTGCTGCCAGCTTGCCTTGGTTTTGAGAACCTTACCCAAAAATTGTTCCCATTTCCTGCAGCGTGCTGAAAATGCCAAGTTCCTGGTGAGAGCTTCCTACCTGGAGATTTACAATGAAGACATACAAGACCTTCTAGGAGCTGATATCAAGCAGAAGTTGGAGGTGAGGTGGAGTCAATGTGTCTTAATTAGGAAGTGCTTTAATTTGCTCAGTTCAGTGTTACGAATGTCTCACAGAAGTGCAGTACCATGCTCTGTCAGAAGCTGAATGCCAGAATGTGAAGATACAGTGATGGATATGGAAGCCAAGAGGAGATTTTGAGGGACTTCAGTGCAAGTTCAGTGGCAGAAGGAACAGGGATCCAGTCCCCTGTGTCCTGCTTGATAGTGGCCAGTAGCTTAGCAGAAGCTGTGTGGCAATTGTTCGAATAAAGGACGGAATAAAGTGCTCATGGAGCAGTTTCTTCCTAATCCTCTCCACTTCCCGCCTCTGTCTAAAGCAGAAGGATTCTGTGCCTTATGAATGTTCAATCTGATCCAGAGTAGCTGTGGATGATCTCATTATCTGTCTAAAACAAAAAGGCTGGTTGTTTTTTGAGGGGACAGAGCAGATACCACTCCTCGTGGGAGCGGTTTCCAGCAACGCAGGAGGGTAAAGGTCGCTGAGATCCAAACCAGGGGTCTGCTCCTTATGAAATTTACCTCTTGGCTTTGCAGATCTTTTTGCACGTATTCCTGGAGGGAGCTGCAAATCTCCTGTCCTAATTTACTTCCCTGCAGGACTGCCCTGGTGAGGAAAACCGAGGCACGAGCACCCTCTGCCGCACAAACGTGCTGGGATGGTGACAGCCCCAAACTGCTTGACAGGGCTCATTTTTATTACCAGGCTCCTGCCTTTCAGGGAAGCCAAACCCCCTCTGCTCTGTGTTCCAAGTGTGCTTCCCTTGTGTGTGTGGAGAGGGAGGGTGGGAGAAGGGGACTCGCTGTTTCGGAAGGCGCTTGCTGCGGTTTCCCATCCTTTGTTCCACACCAGTGGAGACACCGGTTTCCATGACGACCACAGTTGGCACTGGGAGGGCAGGAGTTGGGCAGAACGGTTTCCAGGGTAACACCATCACACCGGTGACAGCTGCTGCCTGTTGCTGCCTCGACCAAGTAATTAAGGCAGACGTGTCCTGTGGAGACCAAAAGCCCTTCTGCTTTCTTCTGCGTCCCCCAGTTCTCCGCCAAAATCCTGTTTGCCCCTTTGCCTTTCAACAGCAGTGACTTTAGTGACTCCAAAGCTCACAATCGCCTCCCGTGGCGTGAAACCCTGTGAAGAGCAGCTTTCACAGAGCTCTGCAGGGAAAACGCCCGTGTCAGTGTGTCCTGGAGTGAAACAACAGCCGTGTCCTCGGTTGGGTGTTCTTCAGGGACCCTGCAGCACCCTCAAATACAGCCGGGCTAGCGTGGGGTTCTGTGAGACAGGTGAAGGTCACAGTGTATGATCCATCTGTCTGTCACTGGAGTCATCCTGGGCAGGCATGGCTTTAGAACAGGGATAAAATCCTGCCTGGTTTAAAAACTAGGCCTAAAATCCGTTTCTTAGTTCAGCTTTCAGCCAGTTCTGCTCTGTTCTGGGCAGGTTTTGAACAGCAAACACTTGGTTTTACATCGCTTCTCGTGGCGTGTGCATCACCAAAGCACCTGAGGGTCTTGTGGGGAAGTCCCACTGCCACACGTGGTGTCTGTCCCTGTGCCACCGAGTCACGACAACCCAACCTGGACATCCCAGCTGGCAGGACAGAGGTTTGGTTACACGCTCAGCAGCTGTGGGCCTGTTGTAACGCTGTTGAGAATGGATTCAGCTTGTTTCAATTGCCCATTGTGGAGGGGGCTGGTGTAGGAGTGCAGGGACCTCTCGATTGTTTTGTGGTTTTTATGTAGGTTTGATGGATCATTCCAGATTTTGAACATCTCTTAGCATGCCTATGAAATTTTCCCCTTCTGCATGATTGATAATTGCTGAAAAGGTGCTGCGAGGTATTTAACGCTCTGCCTCTATCCAGGTGCCTGAATAGGATTTGAGAGCATCTTAAAAATGAACTGATCTGGAGAAAAATTAATGTAGTCCGCCTGTGTGTATGGGTGTGACCTTGGGAATTTTGTCAGGGAGATCAAGACGCCCTCTCAGAGCGGAGGGGTTCAGCAAGGCACCGGTAACAATATCCATGACTGCTGAATCTGTGCTTTGACTTTTAAAAAGCTCCCTGTGACTGAGGAGATATTAGAGCCTTTGCCATAATAGGTGAAAAACATTTCAGTTCTTATTTTAAAATATGCAGCTTAATAATAGGGGAGATAGAAGGCGGCTCGGCGCGGGTTCCTTGCGACCTGGGAGACGTCAGAATCAATCAGCAAACTTTTAACTTTAATTCTTTTTTCTCTGCAGAGCTGGGAAAGGTGGCTTTTGAGTGGTTTTATTCCTCCTTCAGAAATCCCAAAGCTTTCTGGTGGCAGCCAGCTATGTTTCTGCCATACTGCAGTTTGATGTATCTACATGCAGAACTCACCTAGCCCTGGAGCTTCAGGACAGCTTCCAGCACACCTTCCCGCAGCCTTGGTGTGTCTTGTTCTGGCTTGTCTCGCCTTGTCCCTGTCTGCAGCTGAAGGAGCACCCAGAGAAGCGGGTGTACGTGAAGGGGCTGTCCCTGCACACCATGCACAGCGTGGCGCAGTGCGAGTGGATCATGGAGATGGGCTGGAGGAACCGAGCAGTGGGTTACACCCTCATGAACAAGGACTCTTCCCGCTCCCACTCCATCTTCACTGTCAATATAGAGATCTCCACTGTAGGTAGGTCACTGGGTGAATTTCTGTGGTCTGACCACTCACCCCACAGCAAGACATAGATCCTAAATGGGTTTCAGTCCAGTAGAAATCAGAGTTGTGCCCTGCTATGGACATTCTTCACAGTGTGAAATGGCTGAGTATTCAAAGTCTTTTTTTTCCCCCTGGGAGAGAAATGTCTTGTGTTCAAATTGGGTTCATATTTAATTCTCCTTCTGTTTCTTTATCTTCACAAGCTTTTATTTTCCAGCAAAGGGGGCTAAAAATCACAGCCCACACGATGTCTTGGAGGTCATGTGTTGTACAGCCTGTTACCTCTTGCCTGACCTCCTTTACAATGCAACTCTGGAAGAGTTTCACTGCTTAAAAGAGTCCAGCACAGAGCCACAGAGATGATTCAGGGAGTGGGACATCTCCCTTAGGAGAGGCTGAGGGAGCTGGGGCTCTTCAGCTTGGAGAAGAGGAGGCTGAGGGGTGACCTCATGAATGTTTATCAATATGTAAAGGGTGAGGATCAGGAGGGTGGAGCCAGGCTCTGCTCAGGGATGGCCAGGGATGGGACAAGGGGGAACGGGTGCAAGGTGGAGCACAGGAGGTTCTGGGTGAACATAAGGAAGAACTTTGTCACTGTAAGGTGACAGAGCCCTGGGCCAGGCTGCCCAGAGAGGCTGTGGAGTCTCCTTCTCTGGAGACATTCAAACCCAAAGGGATGCATTCCTGTGTGCCCTGCTCTGGGTGGTCCTGCTCTGGCAGGGGGGTTGGATTGGGTGAGCTTTTGAGGTCCCTTCCAACCCCTGACACTCTGTGATTCTGTGAACTCTGCCCATTTCACCCAAGGATTCCTTCACCGAGCTTAATCCCTTAATAATGTTTTAGTAACCAGTTTTCCTTTCTCAGGTATCTCATTTCCATTGACATTTCTTTAGCTGATAAAGCTGCCTCACTGGGTCTGAACACAGACCTGGAATGGGGGTTTTCTGGGATGAAGAAAGGAATATTAGTCTCCTATATTCTGTCTGGTCCTTGACCCCGGCTGCAGCTGTCAACAGCTTAGCTTTGTTTTCCTCAGCTGTTTCAGGGGAACATTACATGATATCTTCCTAAACTGTGGTTCCAGATGTTGGTGACAGCACCTCATTTTCCTCTCTCCAAAATGGTGTGGGAGGGATTCAAGGAATTTCTCAATTAGCACAGCTGGTGGATGCTAACCCTCGCATTATGTGGGTCCGTAAAACCCCAACTTTAGTCCAACCAAGGAAAAAGAAGTGTTACTGTCCTCTTTTGTGCTCCAGGTAGGTGCAGGGCTCTTAATCTAGCCTGAAACAATTTCTCTGGTTAAAAGCTTTGAAAATTATTTACATGGGACAGGATGGCAGGTGGGGAAATGCCATCCTGACAGGTAAATGGGAGACAGCTGGAATATTTGAGGAGAAAGCTGAGGGTTCTGACAATCCCCATCACAATCTGATGGTTCCACTAGGGTGGAACTTATTTTCCAACTTATTTTCAAACTTACTTTCCAGCTGAGCCTGTAGTAAATGATAATTTACGGGCAGTTGATATTTTAAAGGATCTTTTTGCAATTACATGGACTAAAATTACTTTTTTTTTTTTAAAAAAAGTAACAGATTCAGGAGTTATGGCAAATACTGGGCCCTCTGGCTGCAGATGTTTGAAATGTTCAAGTTACCATCAGTATTTTTACCGCATTTAGAGCAGCAGATGTTTAATTCCTTTCTGTTGTGCTAAGGGTTTGATTTGTTAATGAGAAGTATGTCACACCACCAGCACTGGCTGGTGGGCTCTACAAGAGTTAGACGGGCGTTTTAGCAAGAGCCTGGGGACCTTGTTACACCATGGAAACTAGAAAGGTGAGCTCCAAGATGGAAACAAACAGCCTCTGTGGGTGAAAGGCCTGGCAGGAACCAAACCAATCTTGGAATTGCCTGTTGCTGTTCACATAAACCAGGAGAAGGAGGGAAAGGGTTAGAAAACCCCTTTTTTGTGACTGTCCACTCACCCCAGTGCTCAGAAGGGATAGTGAGAGGATGCTCTACTTAAGCTCCATCTGTTTTTTTCCCAGTTCTCCCATGTCTTGACACGCCAGAAGGACCTGGAGTGAAACAACAAGTTTGCTGGGTGGCAAACACTCAGTTCCAGTCTTCATTGCTGGTGTTTAGGCATTGCCCATAGACAGAAGCCTTAAACTCTGACTCAACTCAAGGCTGGGTTTTGTAGAAGTCTGTCTGGAAAAGGCTGGACATGGTTAAAACCTTGATGTTCTTTCTGCTTGGAGCACTGAAGGAGCTCTTCCCTCGAGCTTGGGTTGTATTGTTATATGTGTGGGGGGTGCGTGCAGAAGCTGGGGAGGTACCTGTTAGCTTCAGCTCACATCTTCTCTTGCTTTAATGTGTTACGATGGCAATGGCATCAGTTCCCTGGGTCTGATTCCTCACTCACTGAGATCCAGCTCCTCAACCAGGTGGTCTGGGCTGAGTGCAGCCCCGTTTTCTTGCAGTTTCCCTGTTTCTTGCCTGCATTCCTTCATTTTACTTTCTCACTGAGAATGCCATGAGCTGAGGAGGAGCAGATGCCGCCAAGCGTGCCTGGGTGCTGAGTCATGGTGTGATTTTACAGCTGTCTAGGCAAGAGGGGAGATCTACTGGGCTGCTGGAACATCCGAGCTGTCCTGGATGGTATCTGAGACAATGTTCTTTTTCTTTCCAAGCACAGCAAGAAACTTCTTGAATACATCCATTGATTAGGCTAGGTTGGATTCCAGTCTTGAGAAAAGCTGTAGTTCATGGAAAAACTGGTTCCCAATGTAGTGTCTACTCCAGCCTTCCTTTCCAAGGTAATCTTTCCAAGGTGACCTTCCTGCCTGTCTCCACATCACGCAGGCATTCAGGGAACCTGCTCTCCAACCAGCCCTGCTCCACTTGCTGCCTATTGACTCCTTGTTTCATGCTTCCTTTCTCACCAATTGTCAGACATGGTTTGACTTTGTGAAACAATCAGAGGAGAAAAAAAGTTGTATAAACTCGTGGTCTGACCTTGTTACTTGCAGAGGGCTTTGCGTGGAATTCTGAACAACGTGGAAATATGTGGAAGAGGGGTGTGTGTGTGTGTGTGTTCCAAGCTCACTAGGAGAGCAGGAGCAGTTGGGAACTCTTACTGGGCAGGATCTCATTTGGGAAAGCAGTAGTTCTAAGATTAAGCAGGTATTTATTTATTGGGAGTCAGGGCCCAAATGCAGACAAAGAACAGGGCTTGCACTGGAATGTGATGCCAGGAGAGTCCTGTTTCCTGGCTCTCTTAAGAAGAGCCTAACCTGGAATTATTTTCCTGCAGATGAGCGAGGGCAGGACCACCTCAGGGCTGCGAAACTCAATTTAGTGGATCTGGCAGGAAGCAAGAGACAGTGAAAAACTGGGGCCACGGGGGAGCGGCTCAAAGAGGCCATCAAAATCAACCTCTCCCTGTCAGCTCTGGGCAATGTCATCTCGGCCCTGGTTGACAGCAGGTGTAAGCATGTCCCCTACCAAGACTTGAAGCTGACCAGGCTGCTGCAGGACTCCCTCGGGGGGAACACCAAGACGCTGATGGTAGCGTGCTTGTCTCCAGCTGATAACAACTACGACGAGAGCCTCAGCACTTTACACTATGCTCATCGAGCCAAAACCATCAAGAACAAGCCCTGTATCAATGAGGACCCCAAGGATGCTCTGCTGAGGGAGTATCAGGAGAAGATTAAGAAGCTGAAGGCCATTCTAGCTGGACAGATGGGCGCAAACAACTTGTCAGGTAGGAGAGGCCTTAGTGGCTGCAGAGATGTTTTATCTTGGACAGAAAAAAGAGGGTTTTATGCACAAAATGCTCACTGAATTTCACCTCCACCTGTCCCTGTTTGGGGAAGAGTTCTCCATTCTGGTAATGGACTTTTCCATTGATAAAACCCAGCTTCAGTTACCCAGTATTTCCAATAACGACAAATTCTGTTAGAAAATGCTGGTGTGATTAAAATCCTTAGCTGCTCTTGGTCATTCTGGCTAGAATTTGGTCAGTCACAGAAGAGAGGTTTCAGCTGGCAGAGAAAAAATGAGCTGTGACAGAAATGATAATGTAAAATTCTTTATTAAATATATATATATATGTGTGTTGTCGAAGTTAGCACTCAGCCCCTGTTCTCCTACACTGCGAATTTTTAACACTACAAGAAAAGTTTTGCTCTGTCGATGGCAACTTTGCCCTTTTGAGAATTATCCCCTAAAAAAAGAGCAGAGGAATAAAGCTGTAAGACATTTCCCCACCACCACCACCCTTTCTGCCACCTTTCAGAAGCAGCTGTGAAGACAAAAAGCAATTTCCTTGCACCTTTCATCTCTTTCCCAGTGTCTTCTGTCTTCCAAATCTGTTAGCACAGCCCTGAAAACAAGTCTGCTGTTATCCTGGGGAAGAGATTAGATTTATATTCACTTTCACACACCTGAAGCTTAAAGCTCTCGCCCTCTGCTGACTCTGACTCCTCTCCCCACCGATGGAGTCCCAGGCTGGTGGGCGTTTTGGCAGCACAGATGCTGGCACACAGGCGCTGTTTGAAGGATTGCGATGTTCTTTGCTGGCAGCCAGGTTCTTTGTTCTGTTTCCAGGCATTCTGCAGACAATCCCACTCAGGAATTCAGAGCGATTTTTATTTCTGCTTTGCTTTGCAGGGCTTCTACCTGCTGAGACTGCTCACCTGGCAGCAAAGCCTGCTGCTCTCCTCGAACCCCAGTTAGATCTTGAAGCAGAGAAGCAGCTGATCAGAGAAGTAAGTCAGGAGGGGGGATCCCAGAGTGTCTCTGACTAAAACTGGTGGGTTTTTATAATAATCATTACGAACACGGTGTAGGGCTGTGTGGTTGAGCCTTTTCAGAACACTTCTCTTCCTATTTTTTGGTCCTTGGGCTTCTTGTATGGACAGAATGTGTGTTGATGGAGGCCTTATTCCCAGTGCCACTTTGAGCATCATTCCCACCACTCTGCAGATGAATTGGGATGGAGCCAAGAGGAAGAATGAGGAATTGGGGGCCAGAAGGAAATCAAACTCTCTCCTTGCTCTTTACAAAACTCCTTCCAGGGCACCACGTCTGCTCAGGATAATGGTTTCTAGGGCTAACCAGTCACCTTCCATCAGTACCGTGCCGACTTAAAGCACAGAAGACGTCAGTACAGGGTGGTTTTATGGGGGTGGACATAAGATGTGACCTAGAACGGACCTAGATGTGACCCTGTGCACAGTCAGGAGCAGGGCTGTCACCTCAAGCTGTCTGCTGTGCCTTTCAGGAGTATGAAGAGAGGCTGGCCCAGCTGAAGGCCAGCTACAAAACGGAGCAGGCGTCCCGTGCCCGCCTCGAGGAGGACATCAGTAGCCTGAGGAATCACTACGATCTCAAGCTGTCTGCTCTCAAGGAGAACCTCAGGAAGCAAGCAGGTGTGGATGAGGTGGAAGGTGTCCAGCACAGGCTGAGGGTTCCCTGCTGCTTTAGGCATGAGCAGACACACACTGTTTTGGCAAAATCATACTTGTGACAGCCGCTGCGACCTTTAAAGTGGCGGCGACTGCTACTGCAGCAAGTGCTGCCTGGCAGCAAGAGCAGTCCCTGTTCTCAACCATAGAATCATAGAATCATTCTGGTTGGAAGGGACCTCCAGGGTCATCAAGTCCAACCTTTATCCCATCATATTCCTGACCATCAGACCATCAGACCATGGCCTCAAGTGCCTCATCAACCCGTTTGTTGAACACCCCCAGGGACGGTGACTCCACCACCTCCCTGGGCAGCCCATTCCAGTGCCCAACCACCCTCCCAGTAAAGAACTTCTTCCTAATCTCCAACCTAAACTTCCCCTGATGGAACTTGAGGCCATTTCCTCCCGTCCTGTCATCAGCAACTGGGGAGAAGAGACCAACACCAGCCTCACTACAACCTCCCTTTAGGTAGTTGTAGAGGGCAATAAGGTCTCCTCTCAGTCTCCTCTTCTCCAGGCTAATTTGACAGCAGGAGCAGTAATTCTGGCTCTCCTGGGCCACTGATGAGACAATCCTGTCCCAGTTTTGTCCTCTTCCCTGTTTTCCTGACCTATCTTACCCCTGTCAGGACCAGCCTGGCCCTACCCTGTAAGCCCTGAGGGGATGAAATGGGATTTTTACATCACGTAGCTGTGAGCTTCTGCGTTTCTCTGGAGCAGAGGTTGGAGCTGCAGAGATGAGTGGTCTCGGCAGGCACTGCTCTGTCTGGATCCGATTGGCTTTGCACAGCTCACACATGGGTGGCTGCAGCAGTCTCTCCCATCGCATGCAAATGGGATGCAGCCCTCTGTCTCCTGGTGGATTATCAACACCATGGCTTTGCTGGAGGGTGGATATTCCTCTGGCATACCTATAAATTGTTGCCAGCTATTCTCTGAGTTATTGCTTTTCATTCAGACTTCCACAGTGCCTCAGAGCACGTTTTGCAATGTGCTTGTGCAGCACTTATTGCCCAATATTAATTCTTGACCCTCCTATATTCTTCATTTTTGATGCTATCGCTTTCTAAGGTGAGAGGTTCTTCCCCCCCCCCGATTGCAAACGTGCATCCCCTGGTCTCTGAAATAGCTGATTTGTGGGTGCACACGAGGACCTGGGCTCTCCTAACCCTTTAAAATCTGCATTCCTTACTGGATACACCCTCTGGGTCTTTGTTGGCTTTGTGTGACCTGCATCAATAACAGACCTTTTCCTTCCAGACTCATAGTTCTTAGCTTTTGATGAAGACTTTGGGTGAGGCTTTCACAGATCTATGCTCTGGTTTCACAGAGCTCATTACTGACATCGTGGATGTTTCCTCTCTCACTCTTCAGCTGCCATGAGGACCGAAACTACTCCTGATGAGACACCTCTGCGCCAAGACTCTGCTGCTGCAGCAGATGCAGAACCAACGTCAGCCCAGGTACACTTCAGGCTACTTTACCCCCCTGGGGTGAATAAACCTGAGCAGGGAGCATCGTGCTTCATCCATCCCGGGACTCACAATTGCATCTTTTTGGAGCCGTGGCCTTTTATTTCCTCTTCTCCTCAGGACCCTCCTTGAACTGTCCGAGATGCTGGTGGTAGTGCTGGAGCAGCGGTGGCTGTGGCTGCTGAGGGGATTTCAGTGTCTGCAGAGCAGCAGAAGGTGCTCGTGAGGTCAGTGACTGCGCTGCTCCTGCTAACAGCCTTGTCCACATTGCTCACAGCACACACAGACAAGAAGCAACCCTCTTCTTCCATGGTAATACAACTGTCGAGCTTCAGCTGCCAGTTCAGCGCAGCACAAAAGCACCCAGCCAGGTATTCTTTACCCTCAAACTAACTTTGTCCTATTTGGGCAGATAAATAGGTCTTAGCTGTGGCTTTTGATGATGCCAAGTGCTGGAATTATGAGAGAAAACTCTGTGTCAGCCAATGTGGATGCAAAAAAGCATGCTTTCCTGCTCCCAAATCCTGCCTGGATCCATCAGCAGGGGAGCCTCTTCCTCCTCTGGCTTTTTGCAGGTGGAATTTATGAGGAGCTTGTAGAGTCTGGTGGTCACTGACAGAGCTGAAGTGCTCAAACAGGGCTCCTTTTCCTCTTAAAAAGGGTTTTTGGAGCCCTCTGATATACAAGTGAGGTAGCAGCCCTTCCTGCTGTGCTCACTGTGTGTCTGGGTGAAGGACAGTGTGTCCTCCACCACTCTCCCTTGTCACTTCTGCCTCTAACTCACACCTGGTTTGCAAGACATCAGCCAGGACTGACAGCAAAATTTCCCAATAATCATGTTTTAGGGGCAGTGTTAGACCCAGGGCTGGATTGGAAGGGCTGTTTCCAAAATCAACACTTGAAGCAAATTCTGCTGATTTCTCTCTTTCACTCCGTTGCATGGAATTACATTAAAATTAGAAATGCTCAACATGGGATACATTGTAGGTGATGGAGTTTGATTCTGAAAAACCTTATGGTTTTTAACCAGCCTTTCAGCTCCGTGAGCTCCTGTGCTCACTCTGTTGGGCCTCTCCCAGCTGAGAAAGGAGCTATTAAGAAATCCAGAATCACACTGGCTGTAATTTGGGGGCAATTCTGTCTATTAATGGAGAGGTCTCCACAGAAACCATTTGTTCTGACTGCCTATCAAACCTCACCAGTCCTGCTGCAGTGTTCCTTTCATGGCAAACAAGCGAAAAACGCTCTTCCAATTCAGTTGGAATCAAAGCTCTGTGCAGATTAGGCAGGAGGGTTTGGTTCTGCAGGCACTGGGGTTTTCAAAGCCACCCGTGAAAGGCTTCACACCTCAGGAGGCTGTGAGAGCTCTGATCCTCACTCAGAGGAGCGAGGATTCAAGTGCCATTAAGCAAACGAAGCCAAAGGCTGCTTGGCAGTGCAGTACAGAATAGCAGGTTGTCTCTGGTGGAGAACAAGCTCTTTCGGATGGGTTTGAGGATAATTAAGAGGCTGTTATCAGTGGAGGCTTATTCAGCAGTGGGATTTCCTCCAATTGAAGCCAGTGCTGGCCAGCCTGAGCTATCTGCTCTGCTGCAGATGCCCGTGCAGGCAAAGAGAATGGCTCTGGAGCACAGGTTTATTTCTGTGTCAGCGTACGGGGCCGTGCAGCATGGGTGTGAGATGAGCTTGACTCCAAACCTTGATGCCAGCACCGCTGAGGTCACCCAAGTCACCAGCCCTGGCTGATACTGCCCCAGAAGGGAAACTGCTGTGGCTTCCAGCCCTACCACTCCCATACCCACCGTCTGAATTATTTGCATGATTCTGGCACATTTTGTGCTTGCCTTGAGAATCTTGCAAACCAAGAAATAAGAATTGGAGTATAGATTCCACGAAACAGGGTTTTAAAACAGAATTCTGTGAGCGTAGATGTGCTCAGAACAACACGGGCTTTGCCATGGGTCCACAGGAGTGTCTGTGACAGAAGCTGTTAATAAAAGTGGAACTCGCCGTTACTCAGGGCAGGGAATCTCATCCAAAATAAATCACTGTGTTCTGTGCTGTGTTGTCCAGGTAAGGACGTGCATCCTCCATGCGGGTGGTTCTGTGCACTGCTAAGAGGAGCCTTTGTCTTTTTCAGGCTGCAGATGCTGGAGTGTCAAGTGGTTGGGGGGGAACAGGCAGAGAACAAGGACCTCAAAGAGAAGCATCAGCGCCGGAAGAATCACAGAATCACAGAATTCTAGGGTTGGAAGGGACCTCGAAGGATCATCTAGTCCAACCCCCCTGCCGGAGAAATACGCGGACGAGCAGCGGCTGCAGCTGGTGACTGCACTGCAGCAAGTGAACAGGGACAGCAGCGACTGGGTTCTGCTTAATGTCTACGACTCCATCCAGGAGGAGGTTTGAGCCAAGGGCAAGCTGCTGGAGAAGCTGCAGAAGAAGGTGAGCAGCTCCCTGCAGGGACCATCTCTTTCCTCCTCTGCCTACTCAGTGTTTAGGTTAAGGAGGTGTTTGCAGACAGTAAGTTTGGAGCGTGACTCTGGTTGTGTGGGGTATTTCATACACGTGCCTGTGTTTGTACTTACAAAGTTCTTTGTGTGTATTTTAGTGAGATATTGGATGCAGCAGCCCTCAGGGGGGTGAATTAGGTGGTTGAAACCCCAAACCCCACTCGTTTTCTAGGCCCATCTCCTTATTGTGCAGCACACTGGCTGGGGGAGCATAGGATTGTAGAATTGTTTTGGGTGGAAAAGACCTTTCAGATCATTGAGTTCAACTGTTAACCCAGCACTGCCAAGGCCACCACTCACCCATGGCCCTCAGCACCACATCTACACAGCTTTTAAACCCCTCCAGGGATGAGGACCCCCTCACAGCCTGTGCCAGGCCCTGACAGCCCTTTGGGGAAGGAATTGTTCCTCAGATCCAAGCTAAACCCCCCTGGCACAACTTGAGGCCATTCCCTCTTGTCCCATCACTTGTTTCTTGGGAGCAGAGACCGACCTCCCTGGCTCCAACCTCCTCTCAGGGGGTTGCAGAGAGCAGAAGGTCTCCCCTCAGCCTCCTTCTCTCCAGGCTGAGCACCCCCAGCTCCCTCAGGTGCTCCCCATCAGCCCTGTGCTCCAGCCCCTGCCCCAGCTCCGTTCCCTTCTCTGGACACCCCCAGCCCCTCAATGTCCTTCGTGGTGTGAGGGGCCCAGAACTGACCCCAGGATTCGAGGTGTGGCCTCACCAGTGCCGAGCACAGGGGGATGATCCCTGCCCTGGTCCTGCTGGCCACACCATGGCTGATCCCAGCCAAGATGCCATTGGCCTTCTTGGCCACCTGGGCACTCTGCTGGCTCATATCCAGCAGCTGTCGAGCATGTCTGGTGATGGGAGAGGATGTGACTCCCTCTGCTGACCTCCACCATCTATTGCAGAGCTCCCAAGGATTTATTTGGGCTTTTTATGTCCCAGCTGCGGGCTGCTAAGACGGAGATCAAAGATCTGCAGTCAGAGTTCGAGCTGGAAAAGATCGACTACCTGAGCACCATCCGCTGCCTGGAGCGAGACCTGATGCTCTCCTGCAACTACAGCAACCTGGAGAAGATCAAGAGGGAATCCATCTGGGATGAGGAGACTGGCTGCTGGAAAATCCCAGAGCCTGTCATTGAGAAAACCCACCTGCCTGCAGGTAAGGGGGGCTCAGCCCATCACCCTGGGCCCTGCTCACTTGTGAAATCTTCCATGTACGGAAGGTTTGTCTAGAAAATTTGGATAAGAACAGCATCTGATGGCAAGCATGGTATGGATCCTTTGGGAATCTCTGTGAGGATCTTTCGGGAATCTTCATGAGCCCGGGGAGCATGGTCAGGAGTGTTAATTGTCCTAGAGATGATGACCCTTTAACGCAGTCGCTTCTCACAGCAGTTCCTGCCCTGCCACAGCCCAAACCTGCCAGAAGGAGCCCCGGGAGCGGAGAGCGGAC
Source organism: Aegotheles bennettii (assembly GCA_013398125.1). Lineage (NCBI taxonomy): Eukaryota > Metazoa > Chordata > Aves > Caprimulgiformes > Aegothelidae > Aegotheles > Aegotheles bennettii. The sequence continues at coordinate 1,476 of VZRW01006878.1, read as the reverse complement.
GGTGTGGTGCCCCCCTCCTCCCTTTTCTCTCATGTTTTACCCATTCTGCCCTATTTCTAAGCTGTAAACCCTGGGCTAGCGCAGAGCCCAGCCCTGCTGACCGCATTTTCGGCTTTCAGCCAGGGGAAGACCACTCCAAGCTGGTGCTGAACAGAAGCGACAGCGAGACCATCGCCAGCAACTGCTTCTGATCCACACGAGCCAGCTGGGTCCTGCACCCCGACCCCACCATGAGCCGAGGTAAAACCCCTCTGTTTCCACCCCCTCAGGATGTACCAAGATGTGCCCTCGGTCAGTTTGCAGGTGACACTAAGTTGGGTGGCAGTGTTGATCTGCTTGAGGGTAAGAAGGCTCTGCAGAGAAATCTGGACAGGCTGCGTCAACGGGCAGAGCTTCAATAAGGCCAAGTGCCAGCACTATGGCACTGCCCACCTCTGCCTTCCCTGCAAGAGCAGAGTGGTGGTGAGAGCAGCCCCCACGCCTGAGCTTGTCCCTGACTCCCAGGGAAATGTGGGTTGAGTTGCCACGGGGAGAGATGAGGTGTCACGCTGAGGTGGGGTGTCCCATGGTGACCACAGCCCGTGCCACATGTTGGGGAGCTGCCCCCATCCACTCACTGCCCTCTCCACAAGGAGACCCGAAGAGCCATGGACCACCACTGCTGGACCTTGCCTGAGCACACGTGAACACGGTGCCAGAGAAACAGGATTAGGAGGTTGGGAGGGTGGCGAAAGTAAAGTTGAAAATAAAAAGCCCTCAAAGATACTGTAAGTGTCAGGAGTCCTTGCTCCAAAGCCACACAAGTGGAGAACCTCTAGATGCAGGGTACCAGGTGCCTTGGGAAAAGGTTCTTCAGGGTTGTTTTGAGATGTGTGTCAAACGTAGCCTGAGTGGAGAGCAGGACGACGCATTCCAAGCAAATCTCTTCAATGCTGGAGCTCAGCATGGATACAAAAGTGCAGAGCAGCTTGGAATAAAATTTGTTTTGGAATTGTGGTTGGAACCGAGTAGGTTTTGAATAAACCTCAAGTGCTGTGTGCTCGGATCCTCCTCATTCTCCTGGGAGACCCTCTGTTCCCTCCCATGGGAGATCTGCTCTCTTCCCACTGGGGACTGCTCTTATCCCCAGTGGGGCCTTCTGGGCCAGTTCCCATCCCCTCCATCTCCCTCCAGGCTGAGTTGTTATTTTGAAAGCCCTTGCTGGCCCTCAGCTTCCAGTGGCACCCACAGCCCCACTGCTAATGGGGCTCTGGGCTTGCCCACAACGGGTGTGCATTCCAAATTTTGGAGGGCATGGATTTTGGCCAGAGCCATAGAATGAAGGGATAAAGTTTGGAAACTCCTGTGTTTGTAACTCTGTGAAATCACCATAAGGGATTTTTTTAATCCCAGAAGAGCATTCAGCTCAGGGGTTCTCATCCAAGCCCCAAGCCTACGAGAGTTCATGCTGAAAGGCTGCATTTCATTTACTACTTT
>VZRW01006873.1:0-32799 GCA_013398125.1 Aegotheles bennettii | reverse complement strand
TAGATTCTGTGATTCTGTGAGCTGAGACGCCCACTAATTCAGAGCTGTTGTGCCAAAGTGTGGAATGGGAATGCCACCATTTTGACCAAAACCACCACTTCTTGACACCCATAACTGGTGCTCCTCATGCCCAGAGTGGAGGTGGTAGTAATGTGGCAAATCTTTTGTTGATGATGTTGCACAGAGCCCAGAAATGTCAGTGATCTCTCTGTATTGAATATGTGCAAGGTGCCAAATTGTGCAAATTCCCTTTGTCTTTTGTGAGACAAGGCATAATGTGTTCAGAGAGCTGAACTCGGTGTTCTGTGATATGCAATGAAATCAGGGGGGTTTCTTTAGATAGCATATTGAGTATGTAATGATTGTTTCACCCTAACATCATTAATCTCTGGTAGAAAAAAATTTACATTATTTTTATGTATAGTTTTCTCTTGGTTGAATGATACAGTGACAGTTAAATATTTCTATTTCAGCTGAGGAGCAAGATACTTGTACTCCAAGCAGCTTACAGAACACACAACGCTAGATCTACTAAGACTATGTGAGACACAAGACTGATCTTTCTAGGCAAATATGCTACTTTGCCTTCTAGTCTGCTATTATGGGCTATTTGATGCTGGAACATTTCTAGAAGCTACTGCTCTTTAGAAACAGGGTGTAACAGGGGGTCAAAGATTTGTAAGTCTGACAGAAAATGTGAAGCTAAACTAGTAAGATTTTAAACAGCAATTATCTGCAATGTAGACATATTGTTTCTAAACTGAAAAAGAAAATATTTTGCAAAAGTATTTAAGATTAACTATCAAACACTAGATGCAATTATGTATTCAGAAGAGATTTTCATAAGCTATGTAGTTTAACCTAAAGTCCAGAAGCTGCATACAGATCAATACTCAAAATCACAACCAATTTCTTCTTGGCATCTCTCCAACAGTTCTGTGGACTTTGGCAGTCATTAGAATGCATTGCTCCCATGAGTTTTAGTTGTCTTTTCTGAGGGTTTGACGCATAACTGGATGCATAGTCACTTGACAGAGATCTATCTCTGCCTTATGACCTATTTGTCAGTTCATGTGAAATACATCTGCTATACACTTGATTAAGGGGTAGGCACCACCTGAACTGGTTGAACCTAAGCCCCACAGCTGCACCATGAGGAAGAAGTGAGGGATTGCAGTGGGAGATTCATTGCAATGGGGGATGGAGCTCACTGTCAGTGGACTCAACCTGCTGTCCAGGACGGTTTGCTACTTGCCATGGGCAAAGAGAGAACATCATGGAAAGACTGCTGAGGTTTGTCTGGCCCTCAGATGGTTGCTCCCACTGCTCTCCCACATGGGCAGCAGCAGTATGGCCAGGAGCATGACTGTACATCTCTGAGAGACGGCATAGGGCACAGGTGCCAGGTGGTGTCTCCTCAATTCTGCTAGTGAGACAGAGAGGTTTGAGGAGTGGACAGCCTCTGTGTGTCCACAATTGGTTGCATAGCTTGTGTCAGCAACAGGATTCTGGATTTTATGGCCACGGGATCTTCTGAGGATGAATAACTGCTTCCAAGAGATGGGATCCACCTGGCCTAGTGGAGTAAAACCATCTTTACCAACAAGGTGGCCAGCCTGGTGAGGAGAGTTTTAAATTAGGAGCAATGAAGTGAGGTGGAGAAGGATCAATGATCAAATGAGGAAGTAGTAGACTGGGTTGAAAAGTCATGTATGTGGGGTATGAACGGAAGAGATCTCATGATCAGCAAATCAGGTCTGAAAGGGACCCACTTCAAGCATATGCACATAAATAAGTGCTGAGGGAACAGCCTCTGGGACATCAATAATATCAAATTTACTATACGGCGTACTAAAAAGGATGTTAGCATAAATGCCAATAAGCTGTGTTTTTACATCACTTTGGCAGTAAGAGGAAATTCTAAAAGCATTATCCATAGAAAGGTATGTTATCACTCTAATTTCTCTAAGTTATATAGCTGTGACTTCAATAAAAAACACTCATGTAAAAAAAAGAAAATGACAAATTGAAATAATGGAGTAATTTCTTTGGACTCTAAAGTAAACAAGTGTAATTCTTTTTTCAAATCCTCTTGTTTGTTCTCCAGAACTGCAATTACTTACAACACAGAAGAAAGCATATTCTGCAAAAGTATAAAGAAGCAAATTTCTGGAAGTGGAAATAAAATAAAAGAACAGAAAGGAATTATTTATTATTATGCCTAGTGCTCTGAGATGTTTTTCTGTGTCTGTTTTATGTGCCACTCATACTTTCTCAAGTAAACTTATTTGTCACCCTGCTAGTGACAAAAGGAACTCCTTCTTTACATTTTTTGTTCTCCTAAGTTGCAATAAAAATCTGACCTTTGAAATGAAACATCCACAGCAAAACTCCATAGCTCTCATAAAATTAACTCTCCAATTAGTTGGATTTTTTATTTTATTTTTTTTGTTGGAAGAATGTGTAGAAGGGCACAGAAAGTAGAACTGTACCGCTGCTGCTCATACCCTTGAGTATCCAATGTTTAATTTAGTAGCCTAAGTTTTCGAAAACCATAGAAAGTGAAGAGAAGTAGAATGTGGCACTCAGTAAATGCAGCTCAGCCTTGCCTGGTATTCTTAGTAGATACCCAGCTGAGAAGTACCTTCTACAGCTCTTCTGTAAGGTTTTATGCCTTTGCATGACTCTGCTAAATAAATCTACTGACAGGGAACAAAGCCTGACCCCTGCTCTTGCCATTAAGAGATATAGTAAAGGTTTGTTTGAGACTGCTTTCATTCAGATACATCTTCTGAAACAGTATAGCCTACAATGTTTGTAATTAAAAAATAATATATAAAATCCTGCTGTATATCCCAAGGTAGAACTGAAGTACCCGAGGTGTGTGATCTAGGCAGCCTCTTGTCCTTACTAACAGACCACTTATCTGTAGACCTGAGGCTACAAATTGCAATTGCCTAGCTGTTCTTGCTGTCTGTTTGCCAGCAGAGCTTTCAGGGAAGTGCAGACTGTACACAGGAGTAGTACAGAATGTGTAATGTACAGATCTCACTATTCACAGCATGAATCACAGAATCACAGAATCACAGAATCACAGAACCACAGAATCACAGAATGTTTTGTGTTGGAAGGGACCTTAAAGATCATCTAGTTCCAACCCCCCTGACATGGGCAGGGACACTTTCCACTACTAGACAAGGTTGCTCAAAGCCCCATCCCAACATGGCCTTGAACACTTCCAGAGAGGGGACATCCAAAACTCTGAACAACCCATCCCATTGTCTCACCATCCTCAAAGTCAAGAACGTCTTCCTAACATCTAATCTAAATCTACCCTCTTTCAGTTTGAGCTCGTTTCCCCCTCTTCCAATCACTCTGAGGAAGCCAGGAAGAGACATGCAGATCAAATTAGTACCCAGTTCTCTCTGGTGTCATTTTAGAAGTTAAACTAATTCTGAAAGTTTACATTACTATTGCTTCCATTGTATCTGTTCTGTTCATAAGTGCAGACCTTCCTATCAAGGTTTTCATTCTTAAACCTTTAGTAAATATGGAAGAGTCAACATAATACCGAGGGTGATATGCAAAGATGCATGTCAATGCTGTATTTGACATAGACTACCAGCACACATTATCAGCACTGGATTTCTAGCAGAATTTAGTTAGACCATTGGCTTGGTTTTGTGGTGTTTTGGTTTTGTTTTTGGTTTTTTTTGTTCTGTTTTGGTTTGGTTTTGTTGGGGTTTTTTTGTAGTTTTGTTGGGTTTTGGGGTTTGCCATGAGCTAATAAAAGAAACTTTATGCTTTGAAGCATTTTTCCTAAGGAGATATCTTGGTTTACAGGGTAGTGTAAACAGAAAATTGTTCAGGTGGTAAAGTAATTTTAAATCTATTTCTGCCTTACAAGGAAGAAAATACTGAGTGCCAGCCATCCCTATTCTGGAAAGAGAGCTCTCAGTAACAGACTTCTCAGGACAACTTGCTGCCACTGGTGGTTTTGGAGGTGTAGGTGGGTGATGTGGATCTAAATGTTCTGATGCATGGTGACCTGTGCAGATACTGGCAGTATCAGTATTTCTTTATCTTTAATTTGCACCTCTACTTGTTTCAAAACTTTTTTTTATGCAAGCCAGAGTTTGTTTTCAAGTATATGTCCAAGAAAGATGGAAGAACAAACATTCATAGGAGATTTTGATATGGACATTCCCTAACTTTGCAGAAATTGCCTTTTCAAAGCTGATTTTTAATATTTTTTTTATTTATTTTTTTCTTAGAGAGAGAAAGAGAGACAAAGTTAATTTCTTATCATTCTAGATATAATCCACATAATAGAGTTATCTTTTAAGTGTGTTTTTGGAGGGGAATGAGCATGAATTAAGAGGAAAACACACTTCTCACTACTTTTACTTTGATTTTAAAACTGGTCTAATTGACCAGTTTATCATTAAGCAGGAGACTTTTTCATAGAAAGAAAAGGAGCTGAACCTTTTAACAGATTAGTTTAAATGTCACTGTAGTGATATCTCAAGACAAAAGGTGCTATAAGTCGTGTATTTGTGCTGTAAGTAGTATATTATGGGACTAATTCTTAGGTTTTTCTCAAGTTAGGAGTTAACTTATCCCATAGAATGTAGGTATTTCAAACATTTTTCCAGCCCCACAGTGGAAAAACTTTGGAAAGAGAAATTCAAATATGAATATTCCACGTCTTAGCTGAGGGGTTTTCATCCCTACAAACTCAATCTCTGCTTTTGAAGAGCAATTCCTTAGACTGAGATCCATCAGAGAATAGCAAATTAGCTAGTAGTTTCTTCCCCCTTTTTCTTTTCATCTCTCTTTTTACAACCCTTACAGATAAGAAGAATATACACCATAACTGTTATGAGATGTTGGCTAAATAGTGGCTCTATCCTGACAGTCTGATGTAACATGTCGGATAAATGACTGGTCAACAAAGGATGAGCTCAGGACACTTAACAGCCAATTCAGTCCACAGATCATAGGGATAATTTGTGTTGTGAAGACTGATTTTTAGGAAATTGCAAAGACCTAGTACATTACACAAAAATGGATAAAAAACATGGAGCAGAAGCCAATAATGCTTTCCTTGCCTCTGACCTCTCTAGGAAGTTCAACAGTCACCTTCTAATTACTAGCAGATTGGGCACGATTGTCAGAAACCACAAAGTGGCTACAGATCCTGAGGCTTGCAGACTCTTCCAGAAGAACTTTTGAATCTTGCGATATTGGAGAACAAATCAAAAGTGGCTGAAACATTCAAAAGTTTGATTAATTAACACTTAGAGTCTTGATCCTTTTCCAGGTCAAAGACCACTAAGTAGCTGCTCTGTCTTATAATTGAAATGAAGTAACTGTTGCCATCCCTTTCGGTAAGGGATGCCAAAGGAAAAAGCAATTAAATCTCTGTTATATTATACCTGTTAGCAAAGCTGATCTTTCGCAGGTAGCTTGCTGCATGAAGCTTGAATACCAAGTTGTACAACATTTACAATTCAGTGCAATTAAACTGACATGGCAGTAGTTCCATTCAGATATTCTGTCTAAAGATGAGAAGTTTCATTAAATCACTGTTAGATAATAGTGCTACAACTGTAAGAAAAAAACATGTAAATTGCTGAAACTATTCTATGGAATAATAACGTAAGCATTTATCTGTAAAATCATTTACATTCAGTGGTTCAGAGGAATTTTAGACTTGTTTGATTTATGTAGCCATTTTTAGTTTCTCAGATATAAAATCCCTTTGGATTTGATATTTAACTTGGTGGCTTCACTAGCAGGGAGTTGAAATTTTGTCTGCTCATATCTTGCAGTAGATACTAAGGTATTTATAATGGGGAAAGCAACCTACTAATTTTTTGTCACCTGGCTTTGTTATGCATGAGCTTGTCTGATTTTACATATTGGTAAGCTGCACACTTACCCTAAATGACTAAGAAATCTAAAAAACAAACTTCACTAGTCAGAAAGAGCCTAAATCTAGAGATGTGCAGATAGAATCCATAAGCTGAAGTTGTTCTCAGCAGTCACATTGTCTTTGACTCCATACTGGCTTTGTGAATAAAGAAACATTTGATGCGCTGTGAATCCCCACAAAAGGCTAAGTGAACTGTTTTTCCCATCTTGTTTACTTCTGATTACATTCTTGCAATTGAGGAAGAAACTTGCTGTAATTTCATTTCTTGATTTTTAGATCTACATGGATTTTTTTTGTTGTTGTTTTGTTTCTGCATTTTCTTCAGAGGTCAAAATATTGGAAAAATTGACTGGCAGTATATAACAGTATTAAAAAGAAATTTCACAAAGAGAATATGCACATTTATAAAATTACTAAGTTCTGTACACAAAAATATAATCAATATTATATTATTGCTATATTTACAGTACCTGGTACCTTCTTGTAACCTTTAGGAAAGAACTCCAGTGTTTCCTTGACTTCCATACAGTTCCTGGTATCAATAGATATTCTAACTTGTCAGGGAAAATAATGGTTACAGTTTTGTAGGGATACTATCTCCTGACAAGAACAGCATCCTTTTTCTGACATGCATAGAAAAGTGAAGCTGTGTGATATGAGGAAAAGGGAGGTCTTGCAGAATTAATATGACATTTTTAAAATTATATCTAGGTACTTTCTAAAGTATTTTCACAATACTTGGTACTTCCATATTTTATTGATCATTATTATAGTATTTTTCAACCCAGCCTAAATAATCTTTGCTCCAAAACATCTTCTGCCATTTACTTAAAAAAACTCTGTTGGAATTTCCTTCAACAGTGGCTGCTCACTCCCTATAAGATAAGTAGTGTTGCTCAAGACTAGGTCTAGAAAAACCGAACACTGGAAGCCTGAAGTATCTTCTGACTGAGTTTTCTAGAACAACAGCTTCTAGAAACCTCTCTTATTCAAAGGCTCCAAGAAAAATAAAGTCATTAATATATAACATTAGAGTTGTTATAACAGATTGAACAGTAGCATGGAGTGAAGAAGACTTCCCCAGTGTAGTACAGAGTGGAAGGCCAGTGTGAGGGAGCCCATAAAATCTGGTGTTACCACCTTCCCATTTAGTCCCTTTGAAAATTTAGAGTGACATTGATATCTTGCCTAGGACATTTCAAATCTATTAACAGTTGTAGTTTTCTTTTTTTTTTTCCTACCCTTGAGCAGACAGAAAGTGATTCTTGTTTATATTTATTTAATGATATACAGGAGAATTATGTCAGGAAAACTATGTCTAAGTATGTTTTCTACATTGTATCCTAAGGGCAGCAATATTGCTGGTTGTTCTGGGCTCCAGTGCTAATGAATATTTCTTGGTGCGGATGTGACACTGACTAGCTTTTGCAACGAATATTTTATCCTAAGAGTTTACCATCTGAAGTGAAAATTCAGTACTGGGTGTGGAAAAATAGAACATTGGTCTACTTGACAATAATAAGCTGATTGAATTCTAAAATCAATATTCAGATTGACGTAGTGTCTCTTACCAAACCAAAATATTAATTGAAAATCTACATCTGACTTATTTTTCATGTTGTAAGACTTATGTTGGAATGACCTAAAGCATTTTCTTTCTAGATTCAGATTACTATCAACTACATATGCATCCAGCAACATGTACTATGAAGTGATGATTCAGTGTCAGAATCCAATGAAATAGAATAACTGTCTCCTTGAAATATCCAGCTAATGTTTTTTAGCTTGCATAATGCATTATTAAAATTCTTACTAAGTCAGCTGATGGGTATTCAGATTCTGATGAGTGTACGACTATCAGTCACCCGAAATAGTACTGCTCAGACAGAAGCTGGTGATATTCAGGGTAAATTCTTGTTCAGCATTTTACTTACCCTTCTATAATTTCAAATTCCTAAATACAGAATAGGCAGGTATATCTGGCTTCTCCACATTTTTTTAAAAAAAAAAGAAAAAAGAAAAAAGAAAAAAGAAAAAAGAAAAAAGAAAAAAGAAAAAAGAAAAAGGAAAAAAGAAAAAAGAAATAAAAAAGAAAAAAGAAAGTGCAAACACTTTACTGAGGTTGGGTTTGAAAAAAAAAATGTTAATATAAAAAGCAACTGTAGAACAGGTATTCAGCAAGATCTAGAGGTCTTTTGGCTAAATAACAGTCAAGTGTGTTCCACTTGGTTATGTTTCCCTTTTTCACGTCCTTTCACTTCTTTCTACCAGAAATATTTCACCCCTTAAAAAAAGGAAAAAAAAAATAATAATCCCCTGGACCTTTCTGTGGTATTTATGAATGATCTAAACCTGAAAAAAACTTTATTGGCTTCAAGATCCCTACGTCCTTAACCTTTTCAATGTTGAGAAGAAAGCGGTAATGAATGAGCTTTAATTGCAGCCTACAACTTACTGTAGCCATCTCTATCCAAAAAACTATGGTGGCAGCTATCTAATGTTGTTACGCTTTAGAACCTGTCAACACTGGCATTGTAAATCCCATTCAAATGCTCTTTGGAACTTGGCCATAAAAAACGTGCTTCAAATTGAACCTTGCTGCAAATTGAACTTTATACTAACAGCTTTTCCATTTTCTTCATACATATTTTAAAATCAATGGATTTTCAGTAAGCAAGCATAAGAGAAAACTATACTTAAGAAAATAGAAGTTCTCAGGGTAGTTCATTTATTTTGTCTTTATTGCATAGCCACTAAAGAAGAAATAGATGAGATAAAAGCATTAATTTTATTTCTTTCATTTCCTGTTTCTCACTCATGTGGGTTTATTTACCACTACCATAATTCAGGCATGCAGTATCTCTCTCTTTCCTACCTCCTGTCTGTTTCATCAGTATGTTTAGTTTGTTTCATTTTTTCCGCACTTTCTCAAGTCTTTCCAGAGTCTTCCAAATGGCTTCCTGGTTATATTCAGTTACAGTTATACTACTGTCGTAATGAAAATCCTATGGCAGATTTTTAACTGCTGCAACCCCCCCATTTCTTTTTCTTACCTATTTTTCTTTATTCCTTTAGTATTTCTCACTTAATCTGACTTTAACATTCTCACCGTTCTACTTTTCATTATCATTATTAAGCCTGCTGATCAAAACATGAATGAGAAATGTTGGTGTCTTCAAACATCTATCTATCTATCTATCTATCTATCTATCTATCTATTTCTTCTTGTGAGATGTGGATTAGCAGTGGTTGAAACAAAACTTTTTCTGTCTGTTTTGTTTTTTGGTTTTTTTCCTTTCTTGGAGTATTTCTTCCCATTTATGATATACCATCTTCTTCTGTACAGGTCTGGTTCTGCACTGGAAGAAATCAAAATATGTCAGATTACAAGCATTAATAACTTCTTTTCCTCATTTCTTCCAATAAAAGTCTCAGCTCTCAAAGAGGTTCCAGCATACTTTTAAGAGCCTTTTCTAAAGCCATCATTACAGTCTGATGGAACACACAACACAGAGGGCAACAGATAAAAGAAGAAAATACATAAAATGTTTTACCAGAAAATACAGAAATAAAACCATAAAATTAAAATGGCAATATAAAATCTATTTGTAGTTGAGGTGAAAATTTTGGTTAGGCAATGACACAGTGAAAAGTACTGTAACACAGACAAATTGCTTTTGTCTAAGAATCCTTATTTTTGACACAAGAACTATAAGAAAAGGGGCGTCAAAGCTGAGACTTTCTTTAGTCAAATTAGGATTGATTAGTCACAGTGTGTACTAGCACTGAGGCCTTTCATATATTGTATGCATTGAAGAGAGGAAACAAGCAACTACAGAAATATGTCCAGTGGCAATAACAGAGTTTTACAGTATTAGCACTGTGGTATCACAGAGGTCTTTGGGATCCATCAGTGAATTTTATTGACTATAAATGAATTGCATATTAACAATTGCATGTCTGGGAAAAAAGAGGAAATGTTCATTAACTACATGAAATTGGACAACTTCATAGTGTATAATATGATTAAGTCAACAAAAATATTCTTAAGAAATCCTAATATTTTAAAACATTTTATTTATTCTTGAATTCAAATGTTTAATAGTATGCTTTTTCTCACTGTATTAATATTCAGGTTTTCATGAGAAGGTATTACTCAGAAATCCAATCTTAACAATGATTTCTTCAGGCATTGGCATGGACTTCCCAGAAAGGTAGTGGAGTCACCATCCCTGGAAGTGTTCAAAAATGTATAGATGAGCCCCTTAGTGAAATAGTTTAGTGGCAGACTTGACAGTCCTGGGGAAATGGTTGGACTTGATGGTCTTGAAGATCAACCTAGTTGATTCTGTGATTCTGTGATTTTCTTAGTGGTCAGTTGTTACTTTTACCACCTGTGTTTATAAAAGATAGAAAGTCGAAGATACTTGATGACTTGCCATTTATATCTGTCATCCAAAGTGTATTATCTTTGTTGTTTTGCCATATAAATACATTAGCTGAATTAATGTTCAGCTAATGTTCAGCTAACTTAAAAAAGTTAGAGATTAATATTTCATCTGAAAAGTTTTTCACATTCTTACTAATAAATATGTAAAATCTAGTAATTCTGACTACTGATAGGACTAGTTATTAACCTGATTTTTCAGAAAGTAAATTTTATTTAAAATATTACCCTAAGAGAGTTTTATTTCTGTGATCATAAGCATAATATCTATGGTACGCATAGTACATTTTACTAACCAAAAACTCCACTTCTAGTGTCAATTACAGTATAATATCACCACAAATTAATACCATCTGTCAACATGATAAGTATCAAGCTGGGTTTTTCTAATGGGTCAGCATTTCTCTCATAAAGCATGTGCAGAGACTAAGCTTTCTGAAAATTAAAGGAAGCAGCCAATCTCAATATCATAGTTATCAGAATATCATGAATAAAAACAGCCGAACAGGATTCTGCCCCCAGCAGATAACATAATAGTATTGTGTTTAGTAAAGGTCAATTGTGCACCGGTCTACTTTCTTATGGCTATTGGATGGTCTTTCAAAGGTTAAATTTGGTTTCTTTCCAATTTTGTCTGAAAACAGTAGAAAGCTACCTAATGGCAGCTAACTGCCTTATCTATTGTTTTGCCTTACCAGAGCAGTTATTTTTCTCAGCTGTAATGGTGTAAAGAGATAGAGTAACTAGGATGACCAGATACCTTCCTGTCAACTTGTGCACTTGGCCCTGCCCTGGCAAATGCTCAGTGGAAGGGGCTATAGGACAGATGTTTAGGTCTGGATCTGCTCTCTGGGTGCACAACAGTTTTCTTTTTACTGTCTCTCTTCTATTGAATCTAATGTTCAAGATTCAGATGACAAAAGTAGCAAGTAACACCTTTGTCTCTAGAACTTCAATCCATGCCTGCCACTATGGTGAATAACAGTTTTGCCCTGTGACACCAGGTTTAAACACACTAACAGGCACAAAAGTGAAGTCATTGTGCTTGAGAACCAAGCCAAGAACTCCTTAGTCATCCTTGTCCCCTATACTTTAAATTCTGTTTTCCTAATTTAGGGTTAGGATAAAACCCTACCTAAAGTTGTTATATGATGTTGTGCTGAATGTTGTTTCTGAGTAATAAAATATATTATACTTTCCTGCAATACTTTAGTATCACTATATTACAGTAAATAAATACATACTACAAAGAAAATAATCCTGATTTTTCCAAGAACCAGGTAATAATTAGAAAAGGTCACATATGGCTTCTTTAGCCTGGCTGCTAATGTGGGTGAAAATAGCTTCTGTCTCCATGTAGTGACAGAAAGCAAAAAAAACAAAGCACTTGGAGAAAGAAGTAGATATCTTCAGATTTTTGCACTTGTCCCAGAGTGACAAAACAGAACAAAAAAGTAGGTAATATTCTTATCGTGAGGCTGAAATATGCATGTCTTTGAAATGTGAAGGAGTTTTTGCTTATTTGAAGAGAGAATGTTGCCAAAACGGGTATGGTCAAACTAAATATTTGTCAGTTGTTATGTCCAGAGAGACATCTCGGAATTTTATGTAAAGGAGGAATCATAGTGAGATTGCCAGGGTCTCAAAACATTTTTCTTCTTAATGTCATAAGCAATTGTCATCTCATGTCAGTTTTTTTTTTTTTTAACTACAGTTTTCCATTTTGTAGAAGAAATTATTAGTGATATCATGCATCATTAACTATGTGGCTGAAATTTAAGTCCCAGACAAAGTGAGCCAAATTAATTTTTAGTGTAGAACTACTGACTCCAGCACATTACATCTTGAGCCAGCAGAGGCTGAAATAATGGAGAAAGTATTGATTTTAGATTCCCTAAGAAAGGTGCGTCTCATGTAATTCAACTGTTATCACCTGCTGATTCATCAGAAACTTTTTTCAGGGAGTTCAGCCTTTCTTGGCAGAAGACACTTTTTGATGTAGTGGAAATAACATATCTAGGTATTTATAATATACCCAGCACCATATTACCTTAATGCTTGCATTAAATCACTGGCTAGAATTTTCTCTTTCTTTTCTTATTTTGTAATCCAAAGCAAATGAAGATATTTGGATGTTCCGTCTACGAAAGCAATCAAATTTAGTATTACACTAACACTGTGCAAAACATTTTTGTGTTTCTTAAAAAAATACTAATTTTTCTATTCTGAAATTGTTTTGCCAAATGACAATGAATCTTCAGAATATTTTGGATTTACATTGTTCCAATTTTTCTGCTGTTCTTTGAAACTTCTGTTTTAAATTACAAACTTAAAACTAACTTGTTAGGTCATTATTGGTTGAATCACAGTATTAGCATTGAATTGAGTCAAGTGAATAAAATCTGGTGATTCCATAATTCCTGAATCTTCAGTAAAACATCCTCAAACTATTGAGACTGTATGTGCAAACCAGCTCCTATGAATTGTTCATATGACTTATATTTATAGTGCAGAGAACCAGGGGAACTGGGTTGAATCATTTATATGTGTGACCATTTTTTCATTTTTCTTTTTGTCTGGAGCCATTATTACTCACTTCCATAAATTAGCTTAGGGTACAGTTCCCAAATGACTTCTTTTCTTTGAAGAAAACGCCTTTAAACTCCTTGATAGTCACTGATGAAATAGCTAACTCTATACTATAATGTCCTTGATTTTAATGATACATTAATTGTACTTTCTCGTTAATGATACCTTTATTATACCTCTCCATATTTTCTCCTTATTATCCTGTTATCCTCTTAAGTCACATCTAATGTTAAGATAAGATCCCAAGGCTTCACTTGGAAAAGTATCTCTAAAGCAAATTTCAGGAGCCCCAGAGAAGCCAGAAGGCTCTCACTCAATGAGTTTAGTATTTTATAATAAATTTATATCCATTAATTTAATGATTAATATAAAAATTAAAATGTAATCAAATACAAATTATAGCTTAAATTGAATTTGAATTAATTGAAACAAAAGAATTCAGTATTATCGAAATAATAGTATAAATGATTCAGTTTGTCTTCTCATACATGTTAACTTTACAATGGAACTGTCTGATGGAACTTTCAAAGCTACACTTTGGTTGCATCATTAGCAATATATGTATTAAATTTTTACTCAATTATTAACTTTATATTCAAGTTTTACATTAAAGACTATGAAATATTTCATTCAAATATTATAAGAAAGGCACAGTATTAAATGCATGTTTAATTAGATTCTAGCTTTTATTTTTCATTTTTATCCACAAACTATGTATTTATTAAGCTGTTTGAAAGATTATTGACTCCATGTTTGCTTTATCCCATAACTTTATTTACATTTTCCTATACAGACATTAAAGTATTTTAAATGCTTATGCACTCTAATTTTCTGAGAATTGTTCTGTTAATAAGAACAAAATGTATCAATTGCAGGCACCCATGTTTCTATTAATAAGTTTCAAAAAACAAGAACAATCAGAATGTTTTGTTAAAGACGCATGCAATGTTACTCTCAGCAGTATTACATCAATTACAACTTACAGTGTACATGTCACCTAGTAGCATCCACAACATCTTAAGTATCTTTCAAGACCCTAGCAAACCTTACGCAGAACAGCCTACAATCAAAAGTAAATTTGAACAACCCCAAGCAGTGAGGTGAGAATTGGTTGAGATGCAGAAGTGAAGTGAGATGACGTTGTCTCCCACCTCCCTGGCCTATGTATAGGTTCTATTCACATGTGTTTTCCAAACTGAAGTATGAGTTATCACTTGTAACATCCTGGGTCATGGATGTTTGAAAAAAACAGTTCACAGAATTAGAGGGAGATGAATGCAAGGCAAGCTGAGGGTTTTAATCAATATGGAAATGTTGTGAACACAAGGATGAAGAAGAAGGAATAAAGAACAACTTACAAAGATTAATGAACTGGTTCTTTGCTAACTCTTTGAAAACTTCTGGTTGACATGTGTTTTGCACAATGGTGATGACATTGAATTCTACTTTTGGGGCCTTAGAATTTGCTAGCCTTTATGCTACCTGCATGTTTTGGGATGATATAAGGATATGTATCTATAATGGAACTTCAGGGGGTGGGGCATGCAGTACCTTCTCTTCTCCATTTCTGCCATCAAAGGTTAGTCCCTTCCTTGCAGACCTTATAGTTGCTAGGGTCACATATCTTTCGCATCTTCTGGGTGTCTTCCATGTGCCCCATACTCCCTTGCTTTCCCAGAGGAACTCCAACTAGTCACCAAATACTGAATGGCAAACTGATTAGATTTTTTTTACTGAGTTTTGTATTCTTCATATTTATTTACTTACATTTTAATTCAAATGCTCTAAGAACCCAAATTTAATTTAAGAAAGAAAATATATATTGTGAATATTAAGGTGGAAATCAGAAACATAGTAAGGGAATGAGTGAGAAATGTGAACGTGTATATATAAACACCAATGCATTCACTTCTTTCACAGCAATGGATAACACAGGATGTCTTCATGCATTGCATATTACCTGAACATAGACGATGCAGTTACTTCAGACAATTGTAGCCAGTTGTTAAAGGTGCTGCAGACAGCCCCTTATGCTAGTCACAGACAGGAAGAGTCTAACTCTTAACTCTATTGCAACCTGCTTCAGTCATGTAGGGACACAATAGTATCCAGCTGTCATATTGTTGCACTTTCCCTTGAAATTGCCTATATCTGTCCCTCACACCTTCTTGTACTCCTCACTGCTTACCCTCTTTCCTGTGTTTTCAAACAGACCTAGAGGAGATGTAAAGCCATCTTCCTGCTATTGCATTTCTAATTCTTATTTACTGACGTGACTTTTTTCACCTTTTTCTATACTTCATATCTCTCTCTTTGGTTTCAAATGTCACCCTTTATGGTCTCTTCCTCATTTTTGCCCCTTCAGGGAAGATCAGGCACTTAAGTATATCAATCTGATGAGCAAAAGTGTAAGTCTGAAGAAACCATGAATATTGGATACTAGTCAAAGCTCTGTGGCAGTAAATATGTGATTTTTTGCCTTTCAAGCCAAGAAAATGTGCAAAAACAATAGGTGCTAGACTGTAATATACACTGATAATTAGTTTCTGAAATCAAACCATGATAACAAAGATGTCTCTAAGTTTTAGTTCTAGGGCCTGGGGTGGTTTTTTTCATTTCTAAGTTTTATTTTCCTTCATTATATGACAGAGTGAGAGAATGAAAAGGATGGAAAACTAGGAAAAGATAGAAAAGAGCAAGTAAGGGTGGGGTGTTTCCAGACAGGAATTCCATATAGTCAGTGTGATCTTTTCTCCTGAATTCACATAGCTCTCTAACAATAATGAGGTAGTTATCAATGCTTCTCTATGCTTTTTCAATAACACAGGTAGGAAACAAACACGTTGAAATACATGCTCAGTATTACCTGAATTGATTTATGATTGCAGCTTGTTTAGAAAAATAAATAAATAAATATATCCAAAAATAGCAGGTGTTGCGCATTTAATTCTCTAAATGCAGTCTTTAGAGTGTATCTGAAGAAATGAATGTTTTATCTAATACATTAGCAAGCAAGCTGTCATTGCAATGATGAATTTGTTTTAGTTTTTTTCACTGTAGACTATAGCTGTTTTGTACGTCAGTGTGCAAAGTGCATAGGCACCTTACACATTACTTATATTAAAGGTGTTAATGTCTTGACATACAGTAGTCAACAAAAAGATTAGTCATTAACCTTGCAGTGATATTTAGAAAAAGATATTACTTCTTGATCTAATATCTGATAATATAAACACAATTCCAATCCTTTTTTACAGGACTTTTAGTCCTGAATAATTTGTTTACATTGAGAGCGATTTGTACCTTCAGACTTGTTTTCAGCCACATATTTCAGTCTAAAATCTACCACCAGAACTATTCTGAAAGGTTTATAATCATACCTATTTGAAAGCATATGAACTGAGATAAAGAAAGGTTGTGACATGCCCAAGATTATGCAAGTCAGTCTGAAGAGCAAGAACAGAACTCAGCTAGTAACACAGCCAGCCCTGTCTCTCATTTTCTTCCCTGCTGTGTTCCAGCTGTCCTAATATTTGAGATAAATCGGTGCCTGGAAGAAACCCAGGGAGCTCAATCTGAATGTGAATAAGATGTGGTGGATATAGAGAAGAAAAGGAAAACAGTTTGAGGAGCAAGCTGAAATTATGGCTTTATTTTTGACTGAGAAAAGTCATCTCCTGAATCTTGAGAAAACATCTTAATTTTTCATTGCTTCTTTAGAAAGCAAAACTAAACATCTAGAGGAATACTTCTGTTAGCTCTTCATTGAGCGATGGGGCTTTGTATTTTGTTTTTCTGACAAGACTTCCATCAAGTCCACAGCTAGAACAGCACTCAAAAGCATCCCGAGGATTAGCAGGAAAGGCAAAACCTCTGCTTCATGTTATGTTGCCTCTTCTCGGAGGACAAAGCTCTCCAATCATGCCTGCAGTAAACCTTGGGAAAAGGATGATGCACTGCAGCTTCACAAGAAAGCTGTTGTAATTATCTTCTTCAGGAACAGCCATGGATCAAGCAAATCAGTCCTGCTTCTTGGAGGTATCCTAGGAGACACAGAGTCTGAAAAGTTCTCCTTTTTTCAAGGGAGTTGATCTTTGCTTGTTTCTTAATCTACTTCCACACCACTTTCTACCTCTGAGGGAAAGAAACTGAGTTTGTTTCTTCAAGTTTTGTCTGGGGGCTCTCCAGCTGGAAGTCTGCCCAGGTTATGGTCCATCAGTACAGATTCTGAGCATTTTCTAAATACAAGTAGTAGCCACAGCAGGTCTCACTAGACAGGGACTCTGCCTTACCTCCTTGCTGAGAACTATATGCAGCCTTATGTTCTGTGGAGTGTTACTAATCAAAGTAAGGATGCATATATGCTTATATCCTGCCCATAGTACAACATAAACCTAAGTTCTCCCATTGCTTGGATATCTCATAAGAGCTCTCCTTTGAATAAGCTTGTTTCATGTCCAAAGAAAACTGTTAGGCTGTCAAAAAGAGCCTTATCTAACACTGCTGAGGTTAACAGAAATTTTGCATTGAGCTTCACCTGGACCAACATCTGACTTCCAGCCCAAAAATGATGTGAGGCGGGTGAGCTCTGTAATGCACCCAGCAGTCTTTCTTTCAGAGGGTGCATCACAAATTCCTCCTTCATGGAGTCTGAAGTTCCTCTCCAATAGAAACAAAAAAATAAGAAGGAAAATGAGGATGGAGTGTGGTCCTCTGACACGATGCAGTAAGGACACAACCTCGATGTGTGCCTGGATTCTGCAACTGGGATGTGTTCTGATGTCCTGTAGTTTAGGAGTAACAATAATGAAGAATCTAGGGGAGAAAATTCACAGAGATATCTATAGTTTGAATTTGTCAAGCAGAGTATGTATGATTTCAGCTGTGGACATAAATTTTGAATGCTACAGAGTAGGTTTTCGTTCTTTCTCTGCATCCGTGAGTCCTCCTTCTTGCATGTTATCATTTTCTATTGAAAATCTAAGATTAAATTAGTACTCATTGCTTAGCAGAGAGTAAGAAATGTTCCTGATTGTCAGGCTTGAAATCAGACTTTGCTTGATAATATTGTAATTTAGACAATTTGCTAAAGTTTTGAATGATCAAACTGGTGATTTGGTCTTCTCTGAAAGTAGTAGGTTTTAATGAAAATGAAGTAGTATGAACTGCCATATTAGTTAGAAAACAGCATTAAGAAGTATTACATAGAATATGTAGAGATCTAATAGTGTGACTACAACAGCCAAGACAGTACTATAAATACAGAAAGCCAACAAGTTAAAATGCTGATGATATATCAGAGCTCTATAAATTATTCTACTCAATAAATAGATTGATTTGTTAAATAAAATATTATTATTACATCATCCCAGCTTTATCTTTGGGTTCTGTTCTTCACACTTAGAAACTAATTGCTGTCTTAGTTAAGACTTGTAGTGTCAGTGACAAATGTAAAGAGTCATTGCAAAGACTGAGGAGAACTAGGAACAGTTGTTATTTTTTTATGACCAAGCTTTTAAGAATTTTTTTTCTTTTTTTGTGCATATAGTCTTGTAAAACCATTCTTTGTGCAGGGCCATGGGTTTTTCATTCAACTTTGATACTTATAAAATTATTGTTTTAAATCTCTTGTCATATTAGGAAATAGGTATGCATGAGGAAAGCGACCATATGTAGGCTGCAGATAAAAAGCAGTAATATGCAGGTAATTATAATGTTAAGCAGCCACACTATCCTGTCAAATGTAGCCATACAGTTACAATTATTGGAGTCATATTGTGATATGTATTTGTTGTATAGTTATTATATGAGTTTAAATTCTACACATGGTATTGATGTTTCCTCTTTGAATGCTACTGATAACAATCCAGAATATGATCAACTGTGGTCAGTAGAATTAGAGCTTCAGAGAGGAGCAGGAGATTCATAGTAATTTCTGTTGATTCATGTAACTGACAACTAGGAGACCAAAACAAAAAAAAAGACTGAAAGCTAGGTAGAAGCTGCAACTACATGTGGGGATGTAACTGTAACTAGAAATTCAGAAGGAAGTTGTGAAGGTTTATGCAGGTTTCTGATAAAGGATCAGACAGCCAAAACAGAACTTAAAGAACACTTTATTATGAACCATTAACATGGATCTTGTTTTTAAGTGTATCATGACAGCTAATATATTACTTTGAAATAAATTTAAAAATATACTGTAAGTTGTTGATAAATGCTAACAAGGTGAAATGAGACTGCTTAGGAATTGGTACAAAAATACAAAAATTATAATTTAGTGTGCCTGGTCACCAAAGATCTAGTTAAATCAAATCAACTCCATCAAACTTAAAAATGCAGATACTAAGGGTAGAATAGTTTTCTCCATAACAGTCTATTAGGATATTCTTACCATTAAAAATTTAAAAAACCCTATATTTTTTTAAGAAATGTGTAATTTATTTTGTTCCTATTCTTGAAACTTCAATTTTATAACTCCTTTTTCTGATTTTTTCAAGAAAGTTGCCACAAAGGAAATATTTTTAAATAACAGTTTTACTCTTAAAGTACATGAAAAATACATGAATACTTAGTTTTATTGCTAAAAAGATAGCTATGGCATTTATAATAATCTTAACATATTTATAAATTTTCACAAATTTTAAACACCTGCATTTATTTTTCTAGCAAGGGCCTCAAAGGAATTCCAGCCGCTTCAGCCACTAAGTCAGCTTTATCAGGGGCCCAGCTGAAATGCCTCTATGCAAACACATGCAGCACGGGCAATAAGCAGGAGGAGTTAGAGATGTGTGCACATCTGCAGGGATACAGTCTTATTGGCATCAGGGAGACCTGGTGGGGTGACTCTTAGGACTGGAGTGTTAGAATGGGAGGTTTCAGACTCTTTAGGAAGGACAGTCAGGAAGGACAAGGAGGTGTTGCCCTTTATGTCAGCGACCAGCTGGAGTGCATGAAGCTCCACCTGGGGACAGGTGAGGAGCTGACTGAGAGCTTATGGGTCAAGATTAAAAGGAGAACAGGGGACATAATAGTGAGGATCTGCTAGAGGCCACTTGATCAGGAAGACTGAGAGGATGAGACCCTTTATGGACAGATAGAAGTAGTCTCACATTTGCAAGCCCTGGTCCTCATGGAGGACTTCAATCACCCTGATATCTGTTGGAGGGAGAACACAGAAAGGCACAAGCAATTCAGTAGGTTCCTGGAATGTGCTGATGATAACTTCCCCCTGCAAGTGATAAAGGAGCCAACAACAAGAGCTGCTCTGCTGGACCTTGTTTTCACCAACAAGGAGGGGCTGGTGGGGAACGTGAAGCTCAAGGGCAGCTTGGCTGCAGTGACCATGAGATGGTGAAGTCTAAAATCCTTAGGGCAGGGAGGACGGTGCACAGCAAACTTGATACCCTGGACTTCAGAAGAGGGGGCTGTGGCCTCTTCATGGACCTCCTTGGTAGAGTAACATGGGAAAAGGGGCCCAAGAGAGCTGGTTAGTATTCAAGGATCATCTCCTCCAAGGTCAGGAGTGCTCCATCTCAATGGAGAGGAAGTGAGGCAAAAACGCCAGGAGGCCTGCATGGATGAGCAAGGAGCTCCTGGACAAGCAGGAGAACAGGTAGCCTGGGAGCAATATAGAGAAGTTGTCTGAGCAGCCAGGGATCAGGTTAGGAAATCTAAAGCCCTGATAGAATTAAATCTGGCCAGTGACATCAAGGGCAGTAAGAAGAATTTTTATAGGTATATCAGTGATAAAGGGAAGACTAGGGGAAATGTGGGCCCCATGCAGAAGGAAACAGGAGATCTGGTCACCCAAGATATGGAGAAGGCTGAGGTACTCAATGACTTTTTTACCTCGGTCTTCTCTGACAAGTGCTCAAGCTACACCGCCCAAGTCACAGAAGATAAAGGCAGGGACTAAGAGAATAAAGAACCACCCATGGTGGAGGAAGATCAGGCTTGAAACCAACTAAGGAACAGGTTCATGGGACCTGAAGAGATACATCTGTGGGTCCTGAGGGAACTGGCAGATGAAGTTACTAAGCCACTATCCATCATATTGAGCAGTCATGGCAGTACGGTGAAGTTCTCGCTGACTGGAAGAGGGGAAACTTAACCCCCATTTTTAAAAAAGGAAAGAAAGAAGACCTGTGGAACTACAGGCCAGTCAGTCTCACCCCTGTGCCTGCTAAGATCATGGAGCAGATCCTCCTGGAAACTACGCTAAGGCACATGATAAACAAGGAGGTGATCGGTGACAACCAACACGGCTTCACCAGAGGCAAATCATGCTTAACAAATTTGGTGGCCTTCTAAGAAGGGGTTTCACAGCTGGCAGATGAGAGACAAGAAACCAATGTCATCTATATGGACCTGTGCAAAGAATTTGATAATGTTCCATGTGACATCCTTGTCTCTAAATTAGAGAGGCATGGATTTGATGGATGGACCACTTGCTGGATAAGGATTTGGCTGAATGGTCGCACTCAAAGAGTTGTGGTCAATGGCTCAATGTCCAAGTGGGCACCAGTGATGAGTGACATCCCCCAGATGTTGGTATTGGGGTGGCTCCGTTTAACATCTTTGTTGGAGACATGGATGATGGGATCAAGTGCGCACTCAGTAAGTTTGCCGATGACACCAACCTCTGTGGTGCAGTCAGTGCACTGGAGGGAAGGGATGCCATCCAGAGGGACCTTGACAGGCTTGAGGGGTGTGCCCATGCAACTGCATGAAGTTCAACATGGCCAAGTACAAGGTCCTGCACCTGGATCAGGGCAACCCCATGTACAAATACAGACTGGGTGAAGAATGGATTTAGAATAGCCCTGAGGAAAAGGACTTGGGGGCGTTGGTTGATGGCAAGCTCAACATGAGTCAGCAATGTGTGCTTGTAGCTCAAAAAGCTGCATCAAAATAAGTGTAACCAGCACGACAAGGGAGGTGATTCTCCCCCTTTACTCTACTCTTATGACACCCCTTCTAGAATACTCTGTCCAGTTTTGAAGTCCCCAGCATAAGAAGGACATAGATCTGTTGAAGCAAGTCCAGAGGAGTGCCACAAAAATGATCAGAGGACTGGAGAACCTCTCCTATTAAGACAGGCTGAGAGAGTTGGGGTTGTTCAGCCTGGAGAAGAGAAGTCTCTGGGAAGACCTCATAGTAGACTTCCAATACCTGAAGGGGCCTACAGAAAAACTGGAGAGGGACTTATTATGAGGGCAGGTAGTGACAGGAAAAGGGGGAATGGTTTCAAACTAAAGGAAGGTAGATTTAGATTGGATATTAGGAACAAATTCTTGACTGTGAGGGTGGTGAGACACTGCAACAGGTTGCTCAGAGAAGTTGTGGATGCCCCCTCCCTGGAAGTGTTCAAAGCCAGGTTGGATGGGGCTTGGAGTAACCTGGCCTAGTGGGAGGGTGCCCCTGCCCATGGCAGGGTGTTTGGAACTAGATGAGGCCTTTAAGATCCCTTCCAACCCCAAACGTTCTATGATTTTATGATTTTTCTAATAGATCATATTTTCAGTATTTTTGCAGTGGTACACTCTTAGTTATCAGTAAAAAAACATGGCATAATAAATCTTTCTATGCTATGTCATAATTTTTATTCATTACAATTGTTAGTAATAAACTGGTTAGCATTACATGAAACAAAATTTTTGCCGCGATACAGCTGAATATTCAGAATTGGGAAATCTAAAGTGTTTGACACCTGAGAGCTGTACACAATGTAATTAAAGTCATTAATAACTGGCATCTTTTGAAAAGACCTGAAGTTGGAAATGACAGCATGGTCATGGAAGAACTTCTAATTTAATTTCATGATTATGCAAGCAGTAGTATACACCTCTTATAAAGATACAGTTTTTCTTTCTCATTTTACCCCTTTTAGGGTTTGTGGGGCAGGAGGTTACTGGTTTTTTCAGTTTTCAACTTATCAACAGAAAAAAACTATTAGCATTTTTGCTTCCCATTCCAGAGAGAGTAGTGGAAATGTTTCAAGCAACATGACTGAATTTCATTTTTCAGTTTACCAAAAGCCATCATTGAGGTTATGGTCTTCCTGGAAACAAATTCTTATTGTTATTTTGTAACACTCCCAGTGAAACAGGAAACCGCAAATAAGTTCTATGTCTTATACATATTTACTTGTTGAATCAAACCAGGCTGTACAGATTGTCACATTATTTTCTGGATCAACATTCCCTTGTGTAATTGGACATTTGTATTACTTGACATTTTTAAGGCTGAATTTTCATATAAGTCTACATGTTCTTTGGCATCTGAGTGGGAGGTGAAGTTCCACAAGGGACCCAGAATATTCTTATTGAAATGAACTGTGTAAAGCATTGAAATGACAGATTTTGTTTGAGGGTGGTGAGGCAATTTTAACAATAGAGTTAACAAAGGAGATACACATGGTTTGCTAGCTCAGAACCTTATTATTGATAACAAATAATATATTAGTTTACACCTTTGTGCTTGTATAAAAATAGAGAGATGTGCCTAGACTTCCAGAGAGACTGGGCTTGAGATGTCAAGAAAATCTTCTTAATAATAATGAAAGATAGGAAATTAATATTAGATGTTAAAGATTTGGGGAAAATAATACCATTTAAAAATATTTGCAGAAAGATTTATCAAGTTTTGAAGTACATGTAGATCAAGGACTAGGCAACAACTGAGAACAGACCTCGTGTTTTATAAGCAAGCATGCAATTACTACAGTTCACTTTTGCTTTTCAATAGGGTTAAAAGTATTTTGAGTTAAGTTTCTAGTGGAAGGTACCTTGACCTGATGTGAATAATTTGGAAGAACTGGTCAGGATGATCATTCAGTATCAATGTAAACAGCCTTTCTATTCACGAATAATTTATAAGCAGTTTAATGATTTTAGAACTGTCAGCCTAAGGGGAGTGTGGCTGGGAGTGAGGAGTTGAACTGTCGTTTGGCTATTCAGTGTTGGCTATTGGCACATCATTATGTGTTGTCAGTCACCTAAACCTCATGTCATTATTCTGCTTACCAATTTATTGAGAAAAAAGTTTTGCAACTAAAGCATGATGAAAACTCTTACTGACATAGGGATAGCATGTTTCATGTGATAGAATCGATATTTTACTTATCAGCAGGCTTTTTTATTAAAAAATATGCAAGCAGTAATCTATTTACTCAAATGCTTTCCAATAGCAGGAAATCAAGGTCATAAATAAATCAAACTGCCATGTGGTTATCAAAGAAGTTTTATTTTTCAGTGTTCTGCTCTACTTAATGGTTGCCAATGCAAGTTTTGTAATTGATTTGTTCTCTGTCACTGTTAAATTGTTTATGACTCAAATTTCAGAAGTACTGTGCAAACTAAACTACATCTCCTATTGACTTGGGAAGCTGTGTACACCTAAACTCTCTGAGCCTCCCCCACATCCTAACTGTATCTGTAAAATTAAGGTAATAATTCCTAACTTTTCTAGAGGCTGCCATAATGAATAAGGTACTAATATTATGTGCAGATATGAGAATGCGTAAGTCTGACTAGGCACCAGATTTTGCCAAAGGAAGGGAAAAAAAAGAATCTCTGATTTAATATCTTTTTAAATGCACCTTCTTGGTTCAGCAGACAAGACACTATACAAAGTACTTCAGAGACACAGCGGAGTAATTGAGGTAGAGAAGTTAGGTACTTTGGTTTTGATATACTGAAAGTGTTTCAAATAGTGATATTAGTCAAAAGCTGAAGAAGACCATTGTTTCTCTACGATAGAGAATAGGATAAAGCTGAGCCAAATACAGCTTCTATACAAAACTTTTTTGTAGTCTTTACTGTATCTCTGATTTCTAGTCCATGTTGTGCTTGCAGAAGTTTTGCTCGGACTATCTGACATGCAGATAAATCATGTATCAAGTGTGGTAAAAGGTCTGAACACATCACTGAACTTTCACAAAATTGTTTTATTTGCTTAAATTTTAACTTGAGTTTGAATTTTCTTTGGGAAATGGACAGTAGTATTTTGTCTTCTCAAGTACACTTGGCATTTTTCTCTATCTGACTAATTCATTGCTCAAATCATTCTTCAAGCACTGGTCAGAACTAGCACTGCCTACAGTAACACCCATCCTTCCAAAGATGAAAGCATTACAATTCAATAGCATGCATTCCCTCAGTGGTGTAGCTTGATGATATTAAGCAATATTTGCAATTAGTGCTTCTGCTCTCTCTCTATTTATTTTGGTTTTTAATTGTAGGAGACATTAAGTGACCACATAAAGTTGAGTCACCCATCTTGAATGGTGCTGGAGACCTCTTCCTAACACCTTCCTACTGAAAATCAGTCAACTATTTTCTAACTTTCACACTATAAACTCTATTATGGGTAGAAAGATGGATGACTTCTCATTATACAGACAATTAAATATTATACCCTGAGGCAAATCTTCATGTTGACATTCTTAGTACAATTCAAGGTGCTTTTGTGACCTTTAAAGTGCTGAATAGACCACAACCCTGTTACTAAAGCTGAGATAAGCTGGAAGAAAACTCATGTCTGAGTCTCAGTTTGAACGTGCCATTCAGAGGACTGCCTCTGGAATCTGCCTCCTTTGGCAGCTTATCAGAACTTGAGTCTAGTGACCTTCAGACTAAAAAAAAAAAAGTCAAATGCTAAACATTAAAAAGAAAGCAAATCATACCTACTTTTTCTTCTGATCATTTTAGCTCAACTCTTGACTGCATAGATCCCTTAGAGACCTTCAGACTATAAATAAAAAGGGACTTCTCCCTTCAGATTATTTCTTTTGCATGCTTTTTCAAAACTGAACTTGTTTCACAGAATAAGGTACCACAAAATATTTTAGTTTCTCTACACAAAATAATGTAAATGAATTTGTATTTGCAGTAGCTTTGTATTTCTTCCAGCGGCTGAATATGTTTATCCTTCTAGTATTTTTCAGTAGGAGAGTAGCACATATATTTTAGTATATTGTATTATTAGTGCCCTTCAGAATGTCTGTCTTAAATAGTACTAGAGAAGACATTGTTCATGCTTTCTCAGTGAATTAGGTTAGTGAACACTGCATGCCAATAATTAATGAATGACCAGCTTACTTCATTGCTTCTGGGAATTTTGACAATTTTATCTGTAATTTTCAGTCCAAGTTTGTCATATTTATTACTAGAGTTTTAGTGGTGAAAAAAGTTTAAATATCAAACAAAGGAAACATGAGATTATTGCAACAAAGCTTATAGTAAATATTATAACATATGCACTTTTGATGACACACATCAAGAGCAGATAATACCATGTAAGTCTTAGGACCCAAAGGAGCTCTTATTCAAACTGTTTAAACTGTCAGCTGCTTTGTGGCTCTCAGTTTGTATGCGTGAAATGTTTTAAGGCTATTGGAAAAAGGTCAGAGTCCTTAAAAAACAAAACAAAACAAGCCAATAGATTTATCTCCTTCTTAGAAAAGTAGGATGATAAAGGAGAGTTTCTACTGTCCTTGAGGCTTTAGAAAAAATCTGAGGATACAGAACATTTATAGCAATAAGGTCTTGAAGTTTTTATACAGTCAAATCACCTCTTGCCTTTGACAATGGTCCCTCAAAAGCTACTTCAGCTTCCTCTGAGTCAGTGGAAAACCATCTAGTGGTTTCAAGTGAATTGGATGAGCTTTTAAATGCAGTTATCCAGCTGCACAATTAACAGCCAGAAAAGCACATTCTATAAATTATTTTGCTATTTAGGGATACATTTAGCATGTCCTAGTAATACCAATTAACTGGGAGAAGAATGACTCATCCAACCCTTCTCCAAATCCATTAAGTCAATATCTGACTCAATTTTTGTGATATGAAAAATGGTCTGTTCACTAAATTCACCCTGGATTTTTATCAGATCATCCAAACTGTATTAAACTGAATTGCAATTGAGTCAAAAAAATTGTGGCCAGGAAGTGTCAAGTTACAGAAGACAAACAACAGGGGTTAATCTGTCCTATTGATAGGTTTTATCACTTGGCTGAAGATGTCTTGGCCCTAGGCAGTGTGGGAGCTTTAGGAGGATCCCTAAGGGCCAAATCATGCAGCACTGCCTGCATGGCACTGCTGCTGGAGAGGCAGGATGCTTGTCATCACAGACAGGCCCCTCAGCCCCACCTTGACAGCCAGAGTAGATTCCTTGTGGTGATGGGTTCATGGGCTGTTTCCAAATTCCTAGCAGCAATGTCCCTATGCTCCCTTGGAGAATTTTTTTTTTTGCAACCCATAAAATCTGGGAAAAATCCAGATATCGTTTTCTTGATGTTTAGATGGATGAAAAATAGCTTATCGTCTTATGTCAGGGGCATTCTGGAGGTGAGTTTAAGAAAGCAAGTGGTCAAGGAGGATGAACTCCCTGCAGCAAGACTATCAGAGAGCGGACAGTAGTGGAGAACACACTGGAGGCAAGTTTTTATTACTTGGATTAGGAAATATCTTTTAACACTGGTCTAACCAAATCAGTTGCTTAAAACATGAAATGCTTTAAATACAATCCTTATCCTCCCAGTTTCACATTATGCTTAAGGATGTGACCATAAGCTGAATATATTTTACATTTTCAAATTATTGAGTGCACAAACAATATAATATAGGGTGTTTCAAAAAAATGGACCAAATTTGTACTGTTGTGGCTTTGAAATTGAATCCATCTTTTTGAAACACCCTGTACTACTGATACCAAAACATGCAGAGGCACAGTTTTGTTGGTCAGCTGAAAGATGATCATTAAAGAGGTAGGTTTACATATCATAATTCACACAAGTGACTCTGTAAGGCAGCAATTTAATAAATTAAATTCATGGCCAAAATGGAATTTGGACTGTACGGTTGTTCCAATGAAGTTTTCTTGGGAAAATATCATCATTTTTTCCCCAAAGTATGCTGTGATAATTCCTATGGTATCCCAGTTTCTTTAACATTCCCTATGAAACTATAAAGATATTTATGCCTAAAATCATTCACTAAGGATCATGATAATGCTCAGATAGGAGTCCTAACCATTTTTTTACTTTATCACAAACTCTTTGTAATTCTAACTTATTTCAAAAAACAACATTTCTTCTTTGGTCCAAATAGAGTTTTCATGCCACACAGGAAAATAGTATCACAAACGCTCTCATTTTTATTTGTATTTCTTTCTTCCACAAAACTTCCCTATGCTTCTATAATTTTCCTTTCACCCTGTAGAAACTTTATCTTTTATGATCATTTAGGTATAGTATTCTGTTTCAGCCGTTGACTTTTCACAGACTTCTAAGAGAAGTATTTCTTTCCTATAATGGTAGAAAAAATACACTTTATTCTCTACATTTGTGATTGTATGTGATCTTATTGAAGAATGTTTTTATTGCTTTGATTTGGTACAGCAAGACCACAATTTTGTCAAAGGCTACTTGGCCACATTTTCAGAGGCTGCTTTTGCTTGGTGATGGTGTGTGTTTTCCTGGCTCCCTGGAGTACTTACATCACTACTTATATCACTTATATTTCCTTCGTATCAATAAGGGAAATGAGAGAATGACTTAGAAGAACCATGGACTGATACTAAGAAAAGGCCATGGCCTGCTTTTCGCTTTGTTCTGTTTTGATTTACTTTTGCAAATAAATATTTTATGAAAGGGACATGTTTGAATTGTAGAAATAGAGGGAGTAAGAACTCCAAAGGCACCTTTCCTGCTGCTGCACCCCTTTCCTTCCTAGATATGAAACAAAAGTTCATTCAGCATCTTCAAGAAAATCTTCATATACAGAGATATTACAGTCTTTCTTGGCAACAAATTCAGTGTTTTATTACCTAATTGTTACAAAGATTTTTCTGATTTCTAGACTGTCTTCTTTGCTGTAATTTCTTTATTGTAGACATGAAGAATCAACTATTCTCTTCCTTATGGAAGCAACTTTTGCACATCTGAAAATAGTTATAATGTTTTCTGTCTTTCTTTTTCTCCTGATAGCTAAACAACCCATTTCAATCTTTATTTGTAAATAGCATACTACTGATTTACTCTGAACTCATTCTAATGAATTATTTGCCTTTGGAATACAAAACCTTACAATATTTTATCTACTCCAACTCTATTTCATGTTCTGAGATCCTACCAATGCAAAATAAAGTAGTATTAACACAAATTTACACACCTGACAGCCTATGCTCCTTTTTATTGTCCTGAATTTGCCTTTTCCCCAACATTCTGAACATGTAGATGATCAATTGCAACTGTAATTCCTTAGCTTCTCTCCTAGAAAGCTAGTAGCTGCCATCCTGCACTCAAGTACCATATTCTTTCAGCTGAACACTGCAACTTGTTTCATTTTTTTCATACTTTCATTATTTTTCTCTTTTCTTTACAGATCACTTCTTCAGTTTGCCAAGATCATCTCAATTACTAACCCCAGTTCCAAAAATCTTGCAATCCTTGTGGTAGTATGTGCTCTGAGGGCCACTAAAAGAACTGGTAACTTGAGATTAAGTTCATTCCACTTTGGTATGGAAAGCAGCATTTTCTCAAAATGCTGCAGAATGCCCTGAAATTGAGGCCACACTTTGTATAATATGAAGATGAGGAAATTCATTCTTTGTCTTTGAGCAGAGCAATTTGCAGCCTGTCTGTCTAGCAGCAATAGCACTATTCTCAGTCTGACCATTAGCTGATTTATAATAACGTGTGGTTTTGTATGCAGTTCATTTCCATCAGAAGCAGAACAGCTATGTGAGAAGCATTATATATTTTATATGTGTTAATATATTTATACATATGTACCTATATGTATGTGTATTAATACACAGATCAGTCTCCTGCCATGTGTCAGATGTTCCAGATTCTCTTCAGCTCATTAAAACTCTATAGAAGCCTGCAGCGAAGCGTTTGCCTGGAAGCCAGAATGAAGGTGGCACATGTCTCAGTCTGGCGACCACTTTATTGTTTGGCAAGCAAAGAAATATGAATGTACGTCATAAATTGGTTTTCTAACATTTCTGTGAAATTAATCTCCAACTGCTTTAAAACAGATTCTGCTTGTAAACGTAACTTGCTACTGTTTGAATGCAGTTTAATTCTAGTCCATCCGCTCTCATCCTTTATTTCCCATGTTTTATTTCATCGGTAAAGCACTGTGGGCATTGAAAGTCACAGCCTACTTAAGCAACATACAAATGCCAGTCTATATGCTATATTTTTTCTTTTACAATACAATATATGAACACAGAAAATTCAGTACTGTACCAGATATCTTGTTCTTTTAGGTTTATGAAGAAGTCAATGAATAAGACAAAACAAAATAATACTTATTTGACTTCTTTTAACATAGACATTCTATACTCACTAAAAAGACCACACTAACTCCTGAAGTATGAATATAAGTCACATTATAATAATTATAATGCATTACTTGCCTTGCCAGGATTAAAGTACTGGCACACTCCCTTTAAAAGAAAACTTTCTGGCTTAAATTGAGAACAGTCTCATAATTTTATTTTTTTAAACCAAAACTCTGAATCTAAAATGCTTCCACGTGATAAAATATAGAGGGAAAAGAATCCTTTTTCTTTAATCACCCTTGGTACAAAGTAGTGCTTTCAAGATTTCTGGAAACTAATTTTTATATTTTTTTAATATATTTTAATTATTGAAGATAAGTATGTGGAAACACCTTGGAAAAATGTCTCCAGCAAAGACATTTTAATCCATCTGGAAGAGAAATCTGGTGCTATGCCTATAGAATGGAACTTTAAGTGACTTGAAAGAAATTAGAATTGGGTTTCTCTGATTAATGTTTGTTCTGCCCCCTTGTGGTTATGGAGTCCAGTAGGGCATAGGTATGAATGTCTATTTTAAAAATACTTGTAACTATTTAAAACATAAGCCTTATTGGACAGTTCAAGTGATGCACTTTTCCTAGAATCTGTATAGACCGAGAGCACAAGGAAAAAAAGTTCTGATACATACAAGTCTTCGCATATGAACAATGGTTTTAATTCAAAGTAGTTTTCAAAAAGATATGTTTTTAGGTTATGTGAGGAAGCTCAGAAACTTTAAATATAAGGAATAATTTGTTCAGAAAGTAATAGTAATAGAAACAAGATAGCAATAAAGACTAATTTCAACTTTAACCACAGGTTTTTTCCACTGTGGTATTACAGATACAACTCAGTAGCAGGGTTGCTTTTCTTTCCTTCAAGAAAAAAAACCCAACAATTACTTTTGCAGTTTAATTAATCCAAAGTCAAAATTCATAATGCAATTCTATTATGCTTGTATGAGTGCACCCCTATATGCCAAATTTTCATTTATATAGATAGATTTTGGAAACATTTCACTTAATTTCGGAAAAGTCCTAGAGTTAGTTTGTCAGAGATTAATTCTTAGACAGCATGTCAAGTTTTTAAATCAAGAGATAAAGTATTAGACCAAGTCAGTGATTCCCCTGTCAATGACGACTTATCATTTAAAGATTAAGAATTAGCTGTTCTTAAAGAGAAATTTTCTTAGCCTTTTCCAGTTTCTGCTAAAGAGAGAAAGTAATACTACTACTTAATTTACCTTCAAACATTCACTAGAAAATATATTAAAATATTTTATTTTTATAGGGTAATCATTTTTCATTTCCAGTTTACAGAACTAATTATTAAATGGTATTCTTTAAACTTTTATTTGAAGTAATAAAGTACTGATCTTGATCCATAAATGGCAATGTAGCAACTAAACGATACAAAAGCATTGGATGGACAGGTATCAAACCATAGTCTGTTAGCTGACTAAGCTCAAAACCATCACAGTGCAAGCCATTAAGTTGTCAACAAAACTGCCCAGACAATCATGGCCTCTAGGATCAAACTCTTTATCTCTGGTGTCCCTTCAACTCTAGTTATGAACTTACTGGCTTAATACAGTAACAGCTGTCCAGAGGAAGAATTTTCAAAGATTGTCATATGTGTAAAAAATATGCAGCCTGATCAAATGAGAGATTTCAGTTGGTGTCATAATTGCTAGAAATGTTGCAATATGACCTAGCATATCAGGTGATATGGGAAGAACACAGAGATGCTGCTAGCCACTGTAGGGAGAAAATTTAGGTGGTCAACGCTCAATTGGAACTGAAGTTGGCCAGAACTGTGGGGGACAATAAAAGGAGTATTTTCAGATACATTAATGGCAAAAAGCAGTGTAGAAATAACATTGGCCTGTTACAGGATAAGGATGGTTACCTCACCAACAGGGATATAGCCAAGGCAGAGGTGTTTAATGCATTCTTCGCCTCCATCTTCAACACTGATGATGGACCAAGGGGGTCTCAGTGCCCAGAACTGTAGAACCATGACTGTGAGAATGATCAACTCCCAGTTGACCCTGAACTTCTGTGGGATCTGCTGCTACAGTTGTATCCCCACAAATCTATGGGTCCTGATGGGATTCATCTGAAAATCCTCAAAGAGCTAGCTGATGTCATCACTAAGCCTCTCTCAATGATTTTTGGGAGGCCTTGGGGATCTGGAGAGGTCCCAGCTGACTGGAAGCTGGCTAACGTCATTCCAATTTTTGAGAAGGGCAAGAAGAGGAAACTACAGGCCAGTCAGTCTCACTTCAGTGCCTGGTAAAATGGAGAAGATTATTCTCGGAGGTATTGAAAAACACGTGGAGGACAACACAGTCATTGGTCACAGGCAGCATGGCTTCATGAGGGGAAAGTCCTACTCGTCAAACTTAATATCCTTTTATGACAANTGATCAAGGAAAGCCAGTAGATACAATATTTTTTGACTTCAGTAAAGTTTTTGATACTGCCTCTCA
>VZRW01006872.1:0-10744 GCA_013398125.1 Aegotheles bennettii | reverse complement strand
TCCAACCAGAGCGGTTCTATGATATATGTACATCTTCGTATATAATTCACCATCTTTATTATTATTGCTTTTATTATTTTCTGTTTCATTATAACTGTTCATCTACCAACATGAGACCATTGCTGCAGGCTTGGCCCAAAACATGCTGGCATCCTGTGCCAACAGGAGAGAGTTGGGCCATCCTGTATAGCAAGAGCAGGGCAGAACTTACTCCTGCATGTAGGAGTCCCGCAACATTTGGACATGTTGGAGATTCTGTTGTCACTGTCAGAGCTTTTGCTGACCACTGGAGAGAAGCAGGGAAATACCATCCTAACAGCACTCATCCCTTTACTGTGGCCGACTTCTATTTAACACAGATTGTAGTGTGCATATTCCTTATCCAATCTGGAAGATCTCGGTCCTGAACAAGGGTAGTTTCTCCTTCAAAGCCTCATGCACTGGGATTCACTGCAGCTCCAGGAAGCAGTGATTTTCATGAGCAATTTATGCATTTATGAATTTATATGTCTATCCCTGTACGAACCCTGACAGACAGGCAGAGGGAAAATTCAGAGGGACCTTGACAGGCTTGAGAGGTGGGCCCATGCAAACCACATGAAGTTCAACAAGGCCAAATGCAAGGTCCTGCACCTGGGTTGGGGCAATCCCATGCACAAATACAGGCTGGGTGAAGAATGGATTGAGAACAGTCCTGAGGAGAAGGACTTGAGGGTGTTGGTTGATGAGAAGATCAACATGAGCCAGAAGTGTGTGCTTGCAGCCCAGAAAGCCAACGGTATCCTGGACTACATCAAAAGAAGCGTGACCAGCAGGTTGAGGGAGGTGATTCTCCCCCTCTACTCTGCTCTTGTGAGACCCCACCTGGAGTACTGTGTCCAGTTCTGGAGTCCCCAACACAAGAAGGACATAGAGCTGTTAGTGAGTCCAGAGGATGGCCATGAAGATGATCAGGGGGTTGGAGCACCTCTCCTATGAAGACAGGATGAGAGAGTTGGAGTTGTTCAGCCTGGAGAAGAGAAGGCTCCAGGGAGACCTTAGAGCATCTTAGAGTACCTGAAGGGGTCTTACAAGAAATCTGAAGAAGGAATTTTTACGAGGGCATGTAGTGATAGGACCTGGGGCAAAGGTTTCAAGCTGAAAGAGGGCAGATTTAGATTAGATATTAGGAGGAAATTCTTTTCTGTGAGAGCAGTGACACACTGGAACAGGTTGCCCAGAGAAGCTGTGGCTGTCCCCTCCCTGGAAGTGTTCTAGGCCAGGTTGGATGGGGTTTTGAGTAACCTGGTCTAGTGGAAGGTGTCCCTGTCTATGGCCGGGGGGGTTGGAACTAGATAATCTTTAAGATCCTTTCCAACCCAAACCATTCTATGATTCCCACCTAATGTTTTGAGGCTAAAACAATCTGATGATGTTCTTCATTAGGCTACAGCCAGCCCTTCTTAGTACTGACCTGGTAGGGGTAGGTTTTGATCCTTCTGGAGTTCCCTGAGGCTTATAATTTCCTCCTTCCCTACAGCTGGGGAATGGCTTCCCAGGTTTCTTAAGTCTTTTAATTTGCAACTGTGCCTGCTTGCAGTCAAGGACCAGCACCTGCTGCCAGCCCTGGATATGCAGTCAGCCCAGGAAGCCTACTTACTTGAGGAGGCTGAAGATGAATGCATTGAACCTCATGGTGTGGTTGGTGAGCTCCGTGTACTGGCTGATCTTGTGATAGAGGCTGTACAGCAACTTGGTAGAGGGGCCTATGGAGATAAGCAAAATGTTGACATTAGTTGTGGTCAGCAAAGCCAAAATGGCATCATGGCAAAGACAGAAGTTGGCTGGGTGCCAATCATCAAGATGAGCTCACTCCATCCCAACAGTTAGACTTCACAAGGGGTGGAGTTGTGGTTTGTCCCAGACTGCTATTCCAAAACTTTGGGAGAGTTTCAATGGATGAAAGTACCCCAGGGATCTGTCTCCCACACTTCCTGGACAATCATGGCCCTTAGCTCAGAATCGACAGGTAAACAGAATATTATGGTAGGTAGTTATAATTTGGTGTGTCTGCAATCACAGAGATAACCCCAGAGCTGGAGATTTGACACAAACAAGCTAGGAGGCTTCCGGCCCTGTATGTAAGCTCTTCATGATGCAAAAATCAGTGTGGCCCTGCAATCTGTAACCTCAGAAAGGAGTTCTCCTGGATGGTAGCCACTGCCACAATCCAGGGTACAGACTGATGCTAGCAGAGGGTGCAGGTGATGTGGGCATGCTTGAGCCAAGTGAGCTGAGTGTGCAAATTTTCTTACAGACCAGACTAGAGCACAGCACTGCCTTATACAGTAGCTATGCAGGGCTAAAGATGAAGGTCTAGAAACAACATGGAAACTTAGAGGAGGGAAAAGGGCATTCTTTTAGGTTTTTTTTCTTTCTTTTTTTCTTTTCTTTTTTTTTTTTTTTTTTCCATTGCTAGGGGCTGTTATAGGAGAATTTAGAAATTTCAGGGAAAATTGCAATAAATATTTGGACAGAATAGAGCAGTGGCTCTCCCACCTTGCAAGAGAAGGACAAGGTGCACCTTGTTCCGTGCAGGAAGCCAGGTATTATTCTGCATCCCCATCTTTATAGTCAACCTTCCCCAGCATCTCCCAGCCACAAGAGTACCACAGAGTGATGGGCATCGCTGCACACCCTCCATACCTAGCTGGGTGGATGCCTCCACCACGCTCCAGGGGATGTTTCTTCTCTGGCCAATGATCATGTCCAGGACGTAAGCCTTGAGCCCATCACTCAGGATGTCCCGGACAGCAGGGCACAGGTATTTCAGGATGAGATGCCCCACGTTGGGAGTCATGGAGCTATTCCCAAGTTTGGCCTAAGGGAGAACAGGCAACAGGGAGAGAGTTGGCAACTTCTCTACAAGTTACAGACACATGCAAACAATCCAGTCCCACTTGCCTACTACAGACACCCAGCAGGCAATATTCAGGCTACAATGATGCTCAGAAGCTCCTTGAACAAGCAAGCTCTTCCCCTTCACCCTTGCTGCCTCATACATCAATTCTGAGTTGCTTCCTGCAAGGTCTGCCCCAGGCTGGGATGAGGCAACAGCTTGGGAAGACAATATCCCAGCTTGAGAAGAGGATATCCCAGTTAGAAGGGATGCCCAGTTCCCCCTACAGGTATAACAAGGCTGTCCTGATGGAGGAAGAAGAGAGTAGGGGCTTTTTCTGCTGATGTAGATTTTTTTGTTGCTATTTTTGAAGTAGGAAGCATCAAGTGATATAGGAACTTCCAGTACTGAGGGGTTAAGGAACACTTAACTCAGTGACATGCCGAGCTATAATTTCTAGGGATTACTACAAATAAACAAGACGAGGGCAAAATGCATGGACAGATGTGGAGGATTTTCTGAGAGATAGAGAGCATGTGAGCAATCAGCCCACATAAGAGCACAGCTGTGTTGTCGAGAACAAGAAGAAACCGCAAAGGATACAAAAGAAGAAACAGGCCAAGAAGATAAACTCCAGGATGTAGAAGAAGGGAGTGCGAACCGTGCGAACAGTAGAATATTTCAATAGCTGCTGAAACACTTGTTTGCAAATTCATGTGAACAGCCTGACTGTTGCCAATTAGTAGATAAGCAAGGCATGTAGACAGCTGCAAGTAGCCAATAATAGTACCAGCTAAAAGAGTATAAAAAGACGCTGTATCTTACAATAAACGGGTTCACTTTTGATCATATTGATCGTGCGTGTTGTCCCATTATTTCTCCCGCAGACAGAGCTCAGGTTGAGGTGAGGAAGCATGTAAGAACCCAGCATCAGCAGAGCAGGGACATATTCTGCTGCATACAGTTCTTGAGCTACTAAGGGGTCTATCCAAAGGGGTCAGCCCCACGCCTTGCACATCATGTCAGTGGTCCCAGGCAGTTGTGTTCAGGGCACAGATTTTACCAACTGAGCTGGAATTACACTGGCCAGTTGGCACAGGTCCACAAAGGTCCTGAACTGAGATTGAACAACTGGGTCAGGAATAATCCCTCCAGATCAATTGAGTGTGGAAGCATCAGGGACGGGTGCTGCCTTTTGACAGGTAAATGTTCGGCCCTTGGCACACTGACGCATAATGAAAACCCAGATCAAAACCACAGTGTTGTCTGGCAAGTAAAGTAACGGGGGAATGTTGTGATTATTCCCCAAACCAACAATGCAAGAATGGGAAATTCACAGTGAAGCTTTCAAAAGCTGTGGAAATCCAAACAGCTCTGGTTATGCTGTGCAGCAATCTCTGCATCAGCAACAATTGTAATTAGGGACAAATTACCCTGGGCTCTGATATAAGATTGAACGAGCTTGGAATCTGTCCCAGTCAGGTTTCTCCTTGGGGATGGCACTCCAGGGCAGTTGTCATGTCCAAACAGTGTCAAATTGCTGCCCCAAAGTGCCTGTGACTGAAGCAGAGCATTCAGCTTTGAGGGGAGGCACCACAAAGATGCTATCACAGGACTGCAAACACTGGCTAGTACAAACAGAA
This sequence comes from Aegotheles bennettii, assembly GCA_013398125.1. Taxonomy (NCBI): domain Eukaryota; kingdom Metazoa; phylum Chordata; class Aves; order Caprimulgiformes; family Aegothelidae; genus Aegotheles; species Aegotheles bennettii. The sequence goes on along the minus strand of VZRW01006872.1, from coordinate 6,223 downwards.
ATGAGCTTGCTCTGCCTGTCTAAATCCAGAATTAGGAGATGAGGGTAGCACAGGACAAAGACAGCCAGCCCCACGAGAAACCTAGATGAACTCTGAAGCTAGTGGGTTCATGGTAAGTGCTTTAGGGGAAGCCAAACTGCCTCAGATGGGCAATGACTGATGCACTTTTTTATCATTACAGAGCCCTGTGAGACATCAAGGGACTGGGGACACTGCACTGTGACCTGGAAACAGTGCCAGAACAGAATCACTGGATGGGTGGAGGAGGGAAACACAGCTCTCCACTATATGAGAAAAAAGAGCTAGTGTACTGCATCAGACCAGAAGTCCAGTTGGCCTGATATTTTCTCTTATAAAGAGCTATGAGTAAGTACATAAGAAAGAGTCAAACCAGAGCAAACATATAATACTTCCTCTTAATACTCTCCCAGCCTACAACTACTTTCAACTCAGAGACTACCTAAGCTGGACATGATTCCTATATCACAGAATCACAGAATCCTAGGTGTTGGAAGGGACCTCGAAAGATCATCTAGTCCAACCCCCCTGCCAGAGCAGGGTCACCTAGAATACATCACACAGGAATGCATCCAGGTGGGTTTTGAATGTCTCCAGCGAAGAAGACTCCACAACCTCTCTGGGCAGCCTGTTTAGTTTAGTAGACTATGTTATGTTTAGTAGACTCAATGAATTTCCCTTCCCTGTATTTTTCCAATCTTCCCTTAAATCCGCATAACCTTTTAGCACCCACAGCATCATGCAGCAATAATTGTCACAAATTTACTATCTGCTGCATGATGTACTATCACCTTTGTTTTGTTATTGGTACTACTAGTTTCATTGGATACCCTGTAGCTTTTTAACTGGAAGAGAATGGAGAGGCAATCTTTTTCCATCCTCTCCATGTCACTCATGATGTTGAGAAGCAAGACTTACCTTCACCCCTGGAACCCTGCTGGTTCCAAAGTGAGCCACAATCAGGTCAACAGCAGTGTTGATTGCCTTCACCAGATGTAGAGGGAAAGATAGAGTCAGAGAGCTGTCTGAGGGGTTTCTAGGACAGACCCAAACACTTCATGAATAAATCAGGCAGGGGCATTTCAAGTCCATGTCAAGCACAAATGCCCTCTCTGGCGACGTGATCAGCTCATGTCATCTCTCTGCCAAAAATGTGCAGAACCCCTCCTAACTCCTCACCAAATCTACCCTTGCTGGCACCAACACTCACATATCAGCCCAACAGTATGACAATCTTTACAAGTTGCTGAAGCATAAGACACCTTGCCAATGTTCCCAAGGGACACAGACCATCACCTCCATGCACTGTCTCTTGAGGGAGCAGAGATGGGGTCTGAAATAATGAGTCTTTTGCTGCTTTTATCTTACAGGGTGGCAGGGCAGAAGCCGTGCATTTGGCAAGCTATGTAATGACTTGCAGTAACAAGCCAGTGGTGAGTAATCTGACATCTGCATCAGTATGATGCAAGGACAGAACTGAAATAGAGGGGAAGGCTGCCATCTGGTAATCACCAACACATAGCTGGCAAAGGCATGGAAACTTTTCTGCACATCCCTTGCCTCTGACATGATTACTGAGGCAGCTGTTAACAACCCAGTCCCCAAGCTTGCCTCTACCATTGGTCTCATTATAGTCATATCTTGTCCTGCTTTGGAATCCTTTCTCCTGACCTTTTACATAAATGCTTTACCATGTAGCACCCAACAGACCTTTTACCTAAATTACAAAATCTCAGGCTAGCACATCTGCAACATAACACAGATTCACAGGTCTACCCTTGTATACTGAGACAGAGGTGGCAGCATAAAATCATAGAATGGTTTGGGTTGGAAGGAACATTAAAGATCATCTAGTTCCAACGCCCTGCCATGGGCAGGGGCACCTTCCGCTAGACCAGGTTACTCCAAGCCCCATCCAACCTGACCTTGAACAGGGAGGGGCAGCCACAGCTTCTCTGGGCAACCTGGGCCAGTGTCTCACCACCCTCACAGGAAAGAATTTCCTCCTAATATCTAATCTAAATCTCCCCTCCTTCAGTTTGAACCCATTCCCCCTCATCCCATCACTACATGCCCTTGTAAAAAGTCCTTCCTCAGATTTCTTGTAGGCCCCCTTCAGGTATTGGAAGGTGCTCTAACGTCTCCCTGGAGCCTTCTCTTCTCCAAGCATGGCCTGCCTTAGGGTCATACTCCTGTGCCTGTCTGCTCTTATGGACTTAACACCCTTTCTAATCATACTTCCTGGGACAAGCAGCTCAAACATACTCCATGGCATGCAGCATGATGCAGAGAACACAAGAACCTGCTGTGGAAACATCCATCAGTCCAGGGAGACATGTAGTTATGATGCTACAGTAGAGAAAGGCAGGAAAGAAACTATTATGTCTACAGAGATGAGACAGAGAGAAGCACTATTTGCCTTATGCTATGCTACACCACACCCTCCTCCACTGTCATGAGACGCATAGACTCACCCTTCTTCTGCAGCAGGTCGATGGAGATGGACTCTGTGTTGCCATCTGGGGAGAGGCAGAACTCAGCGGGGGGTTTCTCTGCTAGTGAGAAGTAGTCAGGGAAGAAGTCAGTGTAGGTAAGCTGGAGTTGCCTCATAGACTGCCCTGCAGGGCCAAACAGGAGGGAGAAAGATCAGCCCCAAGCGCTTATACCAAAGCCTCTCTCACATTGTTTGCTTTTTCCAGAAGCAACCTGCACCAGCAGGAGTCTTCACATCAGCCTGTCCAAGACAGCACATCTACAGGCTTGCTACTCTTTCAGCAATGGTTTGCAACATGAGCCTGTAGAGTTCAACCCCACAGCCCACCCAACATCTAGCTCCAGTTTGACTGGGGACCCATGGGCACTGGAAGATGCTGTGGGAGGTTCAGTCCCACAGAGAGGTGGTGCTAAGGATGCTAAGGAAAACCTCACTGCACCAGACTCTCAGGGCTGCTGTGCAGAAAGCCCCAGCAAGTGGGATCAAAAGCAGAGCACAAAGAGAATCCTTACTTGTCACATACAGGCATTCACAGGCAACAAACTACATGCCTTCTGCCTGTCCCCTGGGATGGTCTCTATTTTCAAGGGGTGACTTGATTTCTATCTGGTTGATTCCCCAGCTCTGGGCTAGGTGAAGGAAGGATGAAGAAACTATTTGGGTTGGCAGTGAGGTGTAGAGCTTTAGGGAAATTCACTCCACGACTTGGGGCTGTCCTCAAGACAGCTCTCCCTACCACAGACAGACCCCTCTGCTTCTCTTGGAGGACTCTCAAAGGTTCAACCAAAAGCATCCTGCCACTCTCAGTCCTTCCTACATAGGTTTTGGAGGACAGAGAAGACCTTAAGGGCAGAGTATGGAAAAGACAGAGCCCCATGGAGTCCTACAGTGTTGTCAACTGCTCCATGAAAGCTACAGCCCAGCACCTAGCATGCTGCCAGGGTTGGGGCAGATGGGCACCCTGGACACAGACATGAGATCTCCAAGGGCCACAATTCCTGTATGAGACATGAACTACAAGCTGGACACAGTCTAGGAGCACTTGCTGAGGTCTGAGTTGGGTCTTGGGCCATTCACTTTCCCCTTCAATATAGCCCAGAGCCGGACCTGACTGCTCTCACCTTGTGGAGAAGGGAGGGTCCACACAGAGTGTACCCATCAGTGAGGCAATTTTCACCTTCGTCTCATACCCCTTAGCCTCACTGTGAGGAGATGCATCATCCCTCCTGCTCAGAGCAGGCAGAGCAGTGATGAAGCCAGGCATAGCTGGGAACCTGAGTTCCAAGGTCACCTCCAAAGACACCACCCCCCCCACCCCCCCCCCCCCACANTTGCTGCCTCCTGTCTAGGCTGCCTGCTAAGCCAGGCAGCCCCGAAACGTGGTCCAGACCCAGGGGGTTATCCCACCTGTACTCCCACCACTTCAGCGCTTGGGGGGAGAGGTGGTTTGCTAGAATGGTGCAGGCAGTGAGCACCAGATGGGAAGATGTGAGCAGATGGGAGGATATGGAGGGGAAACAGGGAGAGAGAGGATGAGAAAGAGGAAGGACAGAGAAAGAGAGACAGCAAGTTAGTTAGAACTCCAGCAGCATTTCCAGACATTAGCATACATACATAAAGGGAGGCAGAGGCCACAGCCTGTCAGAGCAGGGCAGGAGCCTGGGTGGCCTCATGGCTGCAGGCAAAGAGGGAGCAGGTTTGGGGTTCAAGCACCTGGTGTGGGGTGCTGTAAGATCAGCAGCCTCATGCTGCCCTCTCCAGAGACACAGTGTAGAAGTCAGGACTGGACGGACATGCTCTTAGTATACAACTTTCTTTTGCAAGCAGAATGATGATGGGGGCTGTTTGGTGCTGCAGCACCCATATGCAATTTTGTCCCTATAAGGGAGAGTGGTACTATAGGGAGCAGTAGCCAGAGAGCTGGAGATGTTTCCGACTAGCATGTCCTGACTGATGGGAACCTACCATTGAGGGGCCATTTTCCTATGCTGTTCAGGGGACCAGAGCTGCTGGTCTCACTGCCACTCCTCCAGTGGGGATCTGCATGGTCTCCCAATCTGCTCACGGTCATACCATCCACCGAGAGGGGCAGGAAGGACTCACTATGGAGTTGGTACTCAGAGAGTGGTGGGCTTGGCTCCAGCAATGCCTCCTTCCTGGGAACAAGCTTGGGGTTTTCCTTTTGCCTCATGGCATCAGCTTTGGTGGCTTGGGAGGACTGCATGGCACTGACAGTAGAGGAAGATCTCATGGGAAGGAGGCTGGCAGAGATGGGGCAGGATCTGCTTCTGGGAGGCTGGCTCTCTCCAGCCCTCTCTGCGGTGGGTGAGGAAGAGGAGTCTGCACTTTGAAAGAAAGGCACATTGCATCGCACAGGAGAGTAACTCCCCATGGGGCACGGATGGTTTGTCTTGGGGGTAGGCTTCTTAATGCAACCATCATTGCGAGAGGCAGTTCCATCCACTGAGCATTGGGTCGGGAGCATGCTGTGGGCTTGGCTCCTCACTGCCTCTGACTGCTCCACCGAGGTGGCCAAGGCTGAGGACTGGGAATTGGAGGAGATATGCTGGCTGGCAGGCCGGTTGCTGGACAAGCTGTAGAGTTGTGAAAGGCTGGAGGCAAAATGGCTATGCAGAGCACATACCTTAGGTGGCTTGCTGAAAAAGTTCTGGAAAACAAAGGGCTGGATGGGCAGGGATGTGGGACGCTGCTCCTTGCTGTAGCGTACCACAGGTTTGCTGTCTGTGCCACCACCTTCAGGGAGAGAAAGGAGTGTGAAGATGGGTGGAGGGACAGTCATCGTCAGCCTGACAGATCACAGGCAAAAGGGACCCTGCTCTCAGCTGTGGGAAGAGGATGAGCTAAAGGCCAGTAACATAATCAAAGTGGTTCAAGCCTGAACTGGTTACACACATCATGAACTGGCAGGCGAAAGACATGTGGCCCCAGATGCAGAGCTTCCAGCTGTTGACAGCTGTCTGGAAGAGTAGGGTGCTGCACTGGGGGCTTCTCTCTCCTGGTAGGGTCACTAGATTCCCATCCCTTCCCCATCCATTTCTCCCAGGACAGCACAAGCCATGGCCCCAAGTGCCTGCCCTTGATCTGCCTCCATCCAGGCACTATCACAAAGACATGGTCCAATGCACTATGGTATAGCAAGATTTCTTATCCTGACTCACCCAACTGAGCACAAGCATTACATGCAATAGCACCACAGCTCTGCATCCCACATCACACTCAGTGCTGTTGGAAAGGGTACTTGCTTCCCCTTCTCCCTCCTTCCTCTTTCTCCTGTAACTGTTCCCCCTCTGAGCACACAGCTCCTTTTCTTCCCCTGCCTGTACCAGACCCAAGCAGGACATTCCCAACCATATCAGGCCTACAGCAGAATAAGAAGAGCTTCCAACCCTGGAAAAGGCAGGTCTGCTTCAGCAAATGACTGACAGGGATTTTCTAAGGGTATGTGCTGGGCTGATCTCCTATGTGTGCATGCCTGCAGTTCCTGGTGGGGTCACAATATCCTGAGGGACACAGCTGAAGCGTGGCACACTGTGCACACAGTGCACAACACACACAGCACTGGATGCACACACGGGGCTGATGTGATTCCTTTGCATCAGTCTTCACCGATAAGACCAGCCCTTAGGTATCTCTGACCCAGGAGACCAGGGCAAATGAAGGAAGACCTTTCCTTGATTGAGGAGGATTGGG
>VZRW01006866.1:36138-52174 GCA_013398125.1 Aegotheles bennettii | reverse complement strand
CACTGAGGGCAAATCGTGCCTGAGAATTTTGGTGGCTTTCTATGAAGGTGTCACAGCATTCTATNTGGATGGACTACTCAGTAAATAAGGAATTGGCTGGATGGTTGCACTCGAAGAACTATGGTCAGTGGCTCAATGTCCACATGGAAATGAGTGACAAGTGGCATTTCTCAGGTACTGGGTACTGGGTACTGGCACTGTTTAACAGTTTTTTCAGTGACATGGACAGTGGGATTAAGTGCACCTCAGCATGTTTGCTGATGACACCAAGCTGTGTGGTGTGGTCAACATGCAAGAGAGAAGGAATGCCATCTGAAGGGACCTTGACAGGCTTAAGAGGTGGGCCCACGCAAACTGCATGAAGTTCAAAAAGGTGAAGTACAAGGTCCTGCACCTGGGTTGGGCAGTCCCATGTACAAATACAGGCTGGGTGGAGAACAGATAGAAAGCCGTCCTGAGGAGAAGGACTTGCGGGTGTTGATTGATGAGAAGATCAACATGACCAACAGTGTGCAGTTGTAGCTCAGAAAGCCAACAGTATTCTGGGCTGTATCAGAAGAAGCATGACCAACATGTCAAAGGAAGTGATCGTCTCCCTCTACTCCAACCTCATAAGACCTCACCTGGAATACTGCACCTAATTCTGGAGTCCCCAACATAAGAAGGACATGGAGCTGTTAGAGTGAGCCCAGAGGAGGTCCATGAAGATGATCAGGGGGCTGGAGCACCTCTCTTATGAAGACAGGCTCAGACAGTTGGGGTTGCTCAGACTGGAGAAGAGAAGGTTCTGAGGAGACCTTATAGAAACCTTTCAGTACCTGTAGGGCGGCCTACAGGAAAGCTGTAGAGGGACTTTTTACAGGTGCATGTAGTGATAGGACAAGGGGAAACAGTTTCTAACTAAAGGAACATAGATTTAGACTGGGTATTAGGAAGTTCTTCCCTGTGAGAGTGGTGAGACACCAGAACAGGTTGCCCAGAGAAGTTGTGGATGTTCCCTCTCTGGAAGTGTTAAAGGCCAGACTGGATGGGTCTTTGAGCAACCTGGTCTAGTGGGAGGTGTCCCTGCCCATGGCAGGAGGTTGGAACTAGATGATCTTTAAGATCCCTTTCAACCCAAACCATTCTATGATTCTATGATTCTATGATTCTATGATTCTGTGATTGATTCTGTGACAAGAGGAAATGGAATGCATTTGCATCAGGGGAAGTTCTTCACTGGAAGCATGGCTGGTCACTGGAACAGGCTCCTCAGGGAAGTGTTCATAGCACTGAGCCTGTCAGAGTTCAAGGAGTGTCTGGATGATGCTCTTAGTCATATGGTTTAGTTTTAAGTAGTCCTGCAAGGAGCAGGGAGTTGGACTTGATGATCTTTATGGGTCCTTTTCAACTCAAGGTGTTCAGTGAATCTATGATTTTATGTGTGACCTGGAGAAAAGAGGGCTAGAGGGGATCATATTACAGCCTTTTAATATATAAAGGGGCTTATACAAGACATGGAGAAAGACTTTATACGAAGGCCTGTACTGACAGGACAAGGAGCAATGATTTTAAACTGAAAGAGGATAGTTTTAAATTGGACATAACGAAGAAGTTTTTTACAATGCAGGTGCTGAAACACTGAAATAGGTTGCCCAGAAAGGTTGTGCATGCCCCATCATTGCAAGTCCTCAAGGTCAGGTTGGATGGGGCTTTGAGCAACCTGATCTAGTAAAAGATGTTCCTGGCCGTGGCAAGGGGTATTAGATTAGATGATCTTTAAGGGTCCTTTCCAAATCAAACCATTCTATAACTCTATAATTAAATACACATTGACTCTCATGTATGTGAAGGAGTAGAATATGGAACTAACAAAAAAGCCATCATACTGGGCTTTACTCTACAAAACTGCTGTGTATTTAGAGTAAATTCAGTGTAAGGATGAAATACGGCTATATTCATATGGAATGTGACTACGCGTTATATCAAAGAGATAGTGTTAGAAGAAAGGAAAAACGTCTTTATTTAATACTTAGCCTGAACCAAAACCTGACTGACTGTTTAGCAATTTGAAGGACAAGCAAATTGTGTTTCTCAAAGACAAAGTCCCCTGATGTTTGTTGAAGTTGTGTTGAAAGCTTCCTGCAGAATGCCATCCAATCTCTTCTAAGTTCAGTTTATACTATAGGCTACAGTGCAAGAAATAACCAAAGTAATCTAAAGGTAGCTAGCCCAGCTACTGATATACCAAGTTGGCTATTTCTAGCAGTCTAACCAAAATAACACAGAGCTCAGAGAAAGCCAATACATCTATTGGTCTTGCAGAGATAAGCCTTTCCTTCTAAAGATACAGTTAGGTTTGTAACAAAATTTCATTTTAAATTCTGGAAGTCTGATGAAGGGAACAGTTCAGATTTGAGAATTTTATTGGGAATGTCATGACCAGCTGCAGCTCCAGCAGTGCTCGAACTCACACAAAGTTCTTACTCTGGGTAGCTTCTGCTACTCTTGGAGTTTAGGGTTGGCATTTTATTTACTCAGAAGGCAGACCTTTGACTTTTCCTGTACAAATGGCTGAACAGAATAGAGTTTATTTAAATATTTACTTTTAAACTCTGCATTATGTAGAGCCACTGAATGTTATTCTGCCATTAGGAGGAGTTAGAACTGTAATCTTTCTCTAAAAATGGAAATGTTTCTCTATCAAATGAAGGCAGGAAATGTTCTCATAATTAAGATTTTACTAATCCCTGAGTAAACAGAATAAAAATTTCCTTTTTAAAATACTGATATATGTCACAGCTTTAACCAGAAGCATCAACAAACTAAATATTCTCAAAACTTCTTCCAAGTATTTAATATCAACCAATACAGCACGGAGAATATCCTTTATAGAGTAAAGCAGCTAGTTCTCAACTGAAGCAGAAAACAAGACAGGTATTGAGATATCCTGAAGGTCATTTGCAAGAAGTAACACACTAAGCTAGCTTATAGTTACAGTTTTGGTCAGGGTAATGGGAACCATCCTCCAAAATCATTTGGTAGCACAAGTGACCTAAGAATTTTATGACGTTGACTGTATTCCCACTGGGTGACATTGTATGTTTCTCCAGAATGCTATTTACTTTTATGGATGTATTCAGGAATTATGGCAGCATTTGTGCAAAAATATTTTGCTCTTTATTCTACAGATATCAAAGGGCCTATTCTAGAAGTCATAAAAAGTTACAGTATTTAACATGATCATTCTATGATAGGAACATTTCATAAAGCGACATAATTTGCCTTATTTAGTAGTGTCAGGATTAGAACATTTATATCAATGTACAATAGTTGCAGTAATTTTTTTTTTAGTTTAACTGAATTTGTTAGTTTATATCTGATCAAGAAGTAACCTAAGAACTAGAATAACTGTTTTATTGTAAGTTTCACTAGGAAAGTTTAAAGGACCTTTTATCAATGTTAGATTTTAAAAACTTCAGATTCTTTTGAAATCTAAGCCCCTAAGACTGATGAGTCTGTGTCTGTAGCCTGAAACTAGGGGCCATAGCCACACGCTTGGACTAAATTCTAAATTCAGAAACACAAGAGTAATCAGTGTTTTGGTATGAAAGGTATATAGAGCTGAAACTGTAAACAGTCTTTTAAAAATACAAAGTATTTGATGTACCATCTTTTCAGTGCTAGTCAGTGGTGCTGTAATAGGCTCTTAGTCTATTATTTAACTTTAAACTAACATGAATAACATACATCTATTCCATCATAGTCTGACAGGCACCAAATCATTTGATGTTTGATTTGTGAACTCAGAATCTGTGTGATCAAAGTGAGAAGATATTACTCCTTAATTATATAAATCCAATATATTTTGGGCTTCTCCTGTCTTATGAAAAATGTCACATAGCATAAAATTGACCAGATTTTAGCTAATTTAGCTAGTTTATTAAACCCTATCTCCAAAGATATGTCTAGGTGGCTATTTTACTGAGTCAAACTTGAACAAAATTGAGAGTTATTTATGTAGACATACTGTTTTCATCCTGCAGGATGCAATGGCAGTGGGCTGAACAATCAAACTAGTGAGTCACTTTAGCTAGTTTAGATAACAGAGCTGGTGGAAAGGGTGTTTCATACTGGTGGTTCACTTGTACTACCAAAAGGCAGCCATCATCTGAAGGAAGGAAGGGAAGTATTTGAAAAGGAAGAAAAAAAGATATTCCAGCAAGTAACAGAGCCAGCATGAAGAATCTAAACAAAGCTGGGATTGTAACTTTTTCATGTCTGTTCCCTCTGTCACTTTTATTACTGAGGGAAACTTGTCAGGAAGATGATGTTGACTTTCTTCTGTCAGCAAACATACATCTCTCATCTGACAGTGGAAAGCCTCCACTCTATTCAGCAGTTTATACATTATTTCCCAGAGGTGAGAATGATGATCTGAAATTTTGACCCCTGAAGCCCAGATTCCATATGCATCAGACTCCATAGCCAGCATAGCACTCTTCTATACACTCACACAAACTATTCCATGCTTCACACTTTAGCTGTAAACAGTAGCAACAATAACAAGTAGGGTTTCTAGGCAGATCAAAAAAAAGACTCTTTATCTGTTATGTTCTAAAATAATTCCCAAAACTCTATGACATCCTGCTCTTCTGCTATCTACAACTTTAATTTACTAGAAAGCGATGATGAATATGGAAGATAAGAAAAAAATCACAATTATCTTCCTGTCAAGCCTAGAAACAGTAAAACACTACTGATATTACTGCAGTAGTTATCAATATATAAAGTACAATTCCAGAACCCACAGCAAATTTTTAGGACCAGGATGGGTGAACTTAACATAAGAGAACTGAATGTTTAAGATTTGAAAATGTATTCCAATACAGGGAAATTAAATAAATGCACATAAATTTCAGATACCTAAGGAACATTCAGCCATTTCTTACTCTGATTGAGTTTGCTTGAATCAGCATGCGCACTTAGTAATACCTGGATTGAAGGTATTTGAGTACTTTCAATCACTATGCAGGATGACAAACTGCAGCTGTGCTGTGCAATAGATGGACAGAAACAAACCATAGAGAGATTCCAAGAAAGAGGGCAGAAACCATATTGCAGTGTCACTCCACCTCTCTGCCTATTCATTTCCAGCATCCCTGTAGCTGAAGTATCCGATAGCTAATAAAACTCGGCTCCCTGTAGAAGCACAACTGTTACTGGTTTGGCCCTCAAGAAAAACAGGGGTGGTCTGTGGTTCTCCTCTCTACAGGCTTTGAGTGCTGTGCAGTGCGGCGTGCAGTGCCGCATGACAGTTCATTATGGAGAGGGGGCGATAAGGAGATTCACTTTCCTGAGCTTTGTATCAAAACAAACAAACAAAAAAACAAATAAAAAAAAAGAGAGACTGAAACTGAAGGGCAAAACACCCTAGAATGATAAAAATAAATATTTCTTCACCTAATGTATAATTAGGCTGGGAGGTTTACTTTCAAGTGAGTTGAGGCAAACAACTGTAACATTTAAATGGGGTCTGTCTTTTTGTATAAATAACAAGAAGATCTGAAGTTATAAGAAGCTAATGCCAACAAAGAGCATGAAAAGTGTCATGCCTCGAGGTTTAGCCTAGTCTTTAATCACTAATTATCAAAATTTTATTTTCCTGCCACTGGAGTGACTCAGTGCTGCTTGCCATCAGCATGGGATATCAGGACGCATGGTTGACTTGGGTTGACAGCTCCTGTCTGCTTGTGTGACTGGTATATTTATTTATACCACTATTGTACTAAGTGTCCTTATCATAATCAGGACCAGTTGTTCTAATGAAATGTATTATTAAACAGCCCCTATCCTGAAATATTTGCCATTTAAAACACCAGAAAATAGAATTTCTCACTAACACTTTCCATTCTTTCATCACAGCTGCGAAAGCCTAACACAAAACATGTTCCCAAAACAAACAACACAAGCACTAACATAACTTTGGCAAAGAAAAGCTGGAAAGAAAAATGGTTTCATTTATTTAGCTGCATCTATTAATGGTGTTTAAGAATGGGCAATCAGTCTTTGCATTTCTTCAAAGCAGATGCACTGGGCTCTCTCTTTTCATGTAATGCCCTGAAAGTCACCTCATACAGAACAAAAAGACATAAGGCATTATGAATATTCTTCCCAACATGAGAAATATTTAGGATTAATTTGTTCCAAAACATATAATTGTGTTGCCAGTATTCATTTGCCAGAAGTATCTACTATCTTCCTTCGTGCTGCCATGAAATTATAGACAGCAAATACATGAGATAAACTGTACCAACCAAGAAACTGTCCCAGAGAGGTGGACCTTCTGTTCTAGCCTTGCCAGATTTGAAATACTCATGTGCACAGGCTTATTTCCAAACCTTCAAAGTCTGGTTGAGTTTCTTTCCCCCGCTCCCTCTCTGCCTTTTTCTTAGCAACTTAAGATGCTTGCTTAGCAAAAAAATTAATCTTTTAAACTCTTTATTTTACTGGCAGTTTCCCACAGACCAGGAAAAAGGAAAAACTATCACACATTTGTTACTGTGCTAATTCCAGGTCAAATTTTACTATGTATGATGAATTGTGACTGCCTAGCAAAAGATGTGCACCTAAGTAAACTCCTGTATCCTATCCTGGAAGCAGGGGAATTCCACATCTCAATGCGCCAAAGTTTGCAGTTGGTTTCTTAAGACAGGAAGCATTGCTTATGTACTGATGGCACAGCAGTAAGATATTGTATGAAAAACAAGATTTATGAGTTCCTGGTGGGCAGGAGGATGACCATGAGCCAGCAATGTGCCCTTGTGGCCAAGAAGGCCAATGGCATCCTGGGGTGCATTAGAAAGGAGGTGGTTAGTAGGTCAAGAGAGGTTCTCCCCCCCCCTCTATTCTGCCTTGGTGAGGCCACATCTGGAGTATTGTGTCCAGTTCTGGGCTCCACAGTTCAAGAAGGACAGGGAACTGCTTGAGAGAGTCCAGCGCAGAGCCACTAAGATGATGAAGGGAGTGGAACATCTCCCTTATGAGGAAAGGCTGAGGGAGCTGGGTCTCTTTAGCTTGGAGAAAAGGAGACTGAGGGGTGACCTCATCCATGTTTACAAATATGTAAAGGGTGAAGGTCAGGATGATGGAGCAAAGCTTTTTTTCAGTGATGACCGATGGTAGGACAAGGGGCAATGGATGCAAACTGGAGCATAAGAGGTTCCATGTGAATATTAGGAGAAACTTCGTTACTGTGCGAGTGACGGAGCACTGGAACAGGCTGCCCAGAGAGGTTGTGGAGTCTCCTTCGCTGGAGACATTCAAAACCCACCTGGATGCAGTCCTGTGTGATGTACTGTAGGTGACCCTGCTCTGTCAGGGGGGTTGGACTAGATGATCTTTCGAGGTCCCTTCCAACCCCTAGGATTCTGTGATTCTGACTTTATTCCCTGTTCCACAGGGTTAGCTTCAGGGACATCCCAAATAGTACAAAAATCAAAGAGAAGCAGATGGGGAGAGCCTGCCCAGGAGTGGTTTGTACTCACATACTGCAGAGTACTATGACTACTATCACTACTGTCTTAGAGCTCCAAGACTTTTACCCTCTAGAAACTACTGAGGTAGTCCTCAGTGTAGGAGCAGAGGTGTAGTCAGCAAGACCTTTTAATAATCAGATTAAAGGAACATACGAAAGACCACTTATTTTCTAAGTCTGAAAAGGATACACTATCACCAGAAAGAAGTTCCTGTCTCTGCAATTCACAATTTCAAGGTGTTTGCAGAACCACTATTTGCTATGGAACTAACAAGAGATGAAAATTTGGCCTCAGGTTTCAAAACAAAATTCTTCTAAATATTTTTTCCCTGGGAATGCAATAGGAAAGTGCTGTCTTTCCACTGGTTTCAGTAGATGCCTTTGTCTATCTTTTCTCCTTTCAGCAGAATTTTGCATACTGTAAACTAAATAATTTCTGGAACTAGGAGACCAAACAGTCCACAGATAAAGCTGAAATACACAATATTCTATTCTGATCTTATGGCTCAATGTCTTGTGCTGTTTCTTGTCCTTACTAAATAACATCATGTATTAAAATGTCAGATGTAGGAGACAATTTAGAGTGTACTGTCACAGTTTGTTTTATTGCTATCATTTTTATAAGGACATGAAAGAAAATACAAAAGAAATATATGCAGGATGGAAAATAGTATTACATTTTTTATACTACAATATTTAAGGTATGAGAAATGGCAGTAAGGCACAAAGTTTGGGCCTGGAGTTTTTCTTCATATCCTTTATTAGAAATCTGTTAATATTTAACACATATACCATGTTTACTACAAGTAAACCTTTTCCTGAAGTAGATAGAAAAAATATCTGCTAAAAAATATTTTGCAGGTAAAATTTACATGTAGTGTAGAATGGAAAATATGTCAAATTACTTGTCCATGTTCCATTTCAAGCTAGTAATTGGGGAGGAATAAAATTCCAGATGCACTGTCTGACTGGGCACCCAGACTTCACCTTTGTATTGAATCATTCTACTTCTGCCTGTTCGGGAACATCTGCTGGTATGGAAGACTTCCTACCTGAAATTTAATTAATAAGATATTCTCAGCATAATTATCGTTCTTTCTTATTTAGTTTAGGATGTCATGTTGGGTCAACATGATGCTTTTATAGTCTCGGTATGGCTGAGACTGTGGGAGCTAAACCTAGTGAATTAACTGTAGTCTGGTACAAGTGCATGAGAAGCCTTATCACTTGAATGTTGAAAGTGTAGGGAGGTTTCACTTTTCAGTAGCTGGCAGCCTTGCAAGCTGTCCAGGCAACTTTTGCATCTCCACAGGTTCTTACTGTACTTTAAAAGTGTTGCCCTATCAAACATGTTGGCTGCTTGCCTGAATTAAAAAACACACCACCATAATTTTTTGACACTGAGTTGGAAATTTCAGCATAGTTCAGAACTTCTGCTGATTACTTCTTATGGTCTGTCACATATGAGTAGGTTGAATTCTCCCTTCAGTAAAGTAAAAAGCATTCACCCACTTACTTGCTGCTCAGGCAGCGTCTCAGTGAATATGAAGCCCCTCCTCCACAAGTCCGTGAACATTCACTCCATGAGCCCCAGGCATCCCACAGTGAGTCTCGGTCTTCCTCCGAGCGAGCTGTTCTGGAGCTCTGAGGAGAGGAAGAAGGAAAAAATTGAGGAAGAATAATTTAAAAGACAAAAATTATTGTTTCTAGTTTAAACTCTCTTTTTACTGGATATCATGTCAGTCATTGAAAGCACTGAATGAATCTGACGTTCCTACTGAATAGCAGCCAGTTCTTGTAGTGGGGCTTGTTGTATGAACTTACTTTCATCCTTTGAGTATCATACTCTGTGTCACTTTGAGAATGGTGATGACTATTATAAAAGACCACTTTGTACAAAAATAAGGTAAGGATATTTTCCTAATTAAAAGGAAAAAGTGGAGTATTGTGCACATTAGAAATTGTGTTTTAGAGTTTTGTTTGCTGTGTTAAAAATTATAAAAGAGCATACTAAAAAGTGCCTTCCAAGATGGTCCTAAGGGAAAAAAGAACTACAACAGAATGAATCAATGTGATACAAAGACATTCAACTTAATTACTTTCATGCAACTCAGCTTAAAAAGCTGGAACTATTGTTACCTTTTTTCTGTCCAAAGATCTCCTATAAAACTTTCTGGACAAAGGTTCCTTAACTGTTTTATCCCTATTATTTACTAACTTAAAAAAGAAAGTACACACTACCTGAAGAGTTGAAGTTCTCCCATGTCAGGCACAGTTCCAGACAGTGCTGTTGCTAATGTCACTGGTTGGGCACAAACAACTTTAGAGAGAAACGACATTGATGGACTCGAAAATGCTCAATTCTTCTAGGATTAACTCCTAAATGTATAGCAGTACCTGCCTCAAATAATGCAGTCATGCACATATCCAGCTTTTAATTATCACTCATGCAAATGTACCTCAGAAACATAGATCTATAAGAACACAAATAATTCAACCATTTAGATATACATTTTCCCTCATGGACAATGTGGTTTTGCAAGAAGAATAACCTACAGAAGCATGCAAAGTTGCATGGAAAATGCCTGTGTTTGTTGGAGACCAGGCAGTGTTCTCCTTCCAAGGTTGGCTTGTGCTGTGGGCCAACACATGGTGAATAGCATTTTTAACTGTATTTAGAATAAATGAGAAGGCAAGACAACTATATGAGGGAGACTTTGTTAGTATACCTTCAACAAAGAAACATCAGCAAGCATCACTGCTAGTCCACGTGACAGGAATCATCTTCAGCTTTCAATGCTGAGGGATTATTTGAGACACAGAGATAGTTCAACACTGAAATAATTTCATCTTCAGTGAAGCTGTATAGAAGTTTTGTCATGAAATCTGAAACCTGGTGAAATATATCAGTCTTGAATATTGTTATTCACAGGGAAAAAGGAAATTCTGATGATGGTTTAGGGCTGTGAACAGCTTCAATATACATTGTTTAAGGGAGATACTGAATTTGTCACACATAACCGAGATCCTAAACTGCCCAGTGTGTGTCTGTAGAGCAAAGAACTAAGTCTGGCATGTTAGGATACGAAATGTAGGTTAATTGGGATATATCAAGGTAAAGGGTTAGCTATTCAGCCCAGAAATCCAATAGTCAGCCTGTAAAGCCAACAGTATCCTGGACTGTAACAAAAGAGGCATGAGCAGAGGTTTCCCCTCCTACTCTGCTCTTGTGAGACCCCACCTGGAGTACTGGGTCCAGCTCTGGAGTCCTCAGCATAAGAAGGACATGGAGCTGTTAGAGTGTGTTCAGAGAAGGGCCACGAAGATGATCAGAAGGCTGGAGCACCTCTCCTGTGAAGACAGGCTGAGAGAGTTGGGGTTGCTCAGACTGGAAAACAGAAGGCTCAGGAAAGAACTTCTTGCAGCCTTCCAGTACCTGAAGGGGGGCCTACAGGAAAGCTGGAGAGGGACTTTTTACAAGGACATGTAGTGACAGAACAAGGGGAAATGGTTTTAAGCTGAAAGAGGATATATTTAGAGTAGATGTTAGGAAGAAATTCTTCCCTGTGAGGGTGGTGTGATGCTGGAACAGGTTGCCCAGAGAAGTTGTGGATGTCTCTGCCCTGAAAGTGTTCAAGGCCAGATCGGGGGGCTTTGTGTAATCTGGTCTAGTGGGAGATGTCCCTGCCTATGTCAGGCAGATTAGAACTAGATGATCTTTCAGGTCACTCCCAATCCAAACTATTCCATGGTTCTATTCAGTATATTTTAAGGAGCCAAGAATGCATTGTATATGCTATCCATTAATAATGACAGAATTTTCCAATATGGAAAACATTTAGTCCTATAAAATTCTTCAAGGGGATTGCAGTTCAACCACTAGTGTCGTCTATCATGCTGAGTAAACAGCCAGGCATAAGATTAGCTGAAGTGAAAGACCATGTCTTTCATTAACTGTCTCTATACTCAGTTCAGTAATAAGGCCAAAAATCTTGCATTGAACTCTGTTCTCCTGAGAACAGAAAGCCCATAATCTCAGTGTTGTACACATTCACCCCCTCTGACAGTCATTAGCTCCATGCATCTGAAGGATAAAAACATCACCAGTGCTGTTCCCATGGTCCCACAGGAGTCTTTCTGTCCTGAAGCGAGTCATTAGCTCATGGATCAGTATTTAGCTTACTCAAGTAGACAGAGTGTTTATGTTGTTATATTCCTTCCAAAAGCATGATACTACCCTGAGATACACTGGTACAATAAATTAGTGGTAACTAAACAAAAGTTGATTGTGTTAAAGCTGCTTAAGTGAGCTCAGACTGTATGCCAAATTGGCAAACTTCAATGGAGATATTGTTTAAAGGAAAAAAAATTAAGATTTGCTGGACACCTGTCCAGCCATTTTCGCTTCTTTCCCTCTCTTTCCATTATTGCTTTTATCAAGGTACAGTCCAAATCTGATCTTGAAGAATGAGTTAGTCTGTTTGGGCAGACTGGGTTAAAAAAAAAGGATTTTCCTCCCTGCAAACACACCAAATATGGCTATTTCTTTTGAAAGGAAGAGCTCCATGAATGGCAAGGGTCAGGTGCAGGACCAACGCAGAGCAACACACCAGGCTGTCCACATAGCCACAACTCCCCAGCACTTCACAATGATCGTCTGCTGCGTTCCACTTGTTGCTGCTCATGGACCCTTCAAGGATGTGACTGCTCTTTTTTTTAAACCTGAATATTTTAAAAGATAAATATACAGTTGCCACTTAAATAGAGTTGAGTCTACTTAGCCTTCTGACACAAAGGCTGCCAACCCTTTTGAAAGACCTTTAGGATCTGGTCCGAAGCATGCTGAGGTCAAACGAAAACTCCATCAAATTAAAGTGATTCAGGACCAGAACATTAAAAGACAAACTGAAAAGGGGACCCAATAAAATTTGTAAAGATTAATTTTTTGTAATTAATCAAAGAAATCTTGTGAATGAGAAGGAAGCTAAACCAAGCAGGTAGAACCCAAGATTTCTTCAAACAGCTCTGCTGAAGAACCTTCACCCTGATCCTGCTGCCCTATCTTACCACTTTTGCCAAGTGGATGTTGCCAGCTATATTAAATAAAATGCTTCTTCTGTGGTGTGGCCAACCTCCATTTTCAATTTGCTTAACACTGCACAGTTTGTAATGGCATTTTAAACATGCATAGCACTTCATTCTGCAGAACAGCTTTTGGAAGATAGTTTAGATGAGTAATTGAATCACCTTTTCCTTGCTGTAATGTTTAACTTAATGCAATTTTGTTTTGGATCTACTAATGGGAAAAAAATATGTAAATTAATTTAGTCTGCAAGAGATGATACTGGATTTACCTAGCAGTGTATAATAATTATTTGACACTCCCAGTTTGTCATACCTTTATTAAAATGCAAAAGGATTTAATTTCAACATAATAATTGCAAGGGTAAATATAAAAATTAAAGTAACATAAGTGATCAAATTCTGACCATGGCCAGATGTGGCCATGGCCAGAGATTCATCCCCTAGATACAATCTCATTAACATTTACACACAAGGCAAGAGGTTGTGATTTTTTTTGTCAATTTACTGAGGTTATTTCAGCTGACTGTTTTCTAAAGTTTTTTTTTTTATATAAAATGAAAATGTGTGTTTACATTTTTAGCCTGCTAAAAGGAAACTGTGTGTCTGTGATTTTAGTTTGCAAGGAAGCAAATATCTTCATAATGCAAATGGGTGATTCTCCTGATTGTTCACCACTCCTTGAAAGACCAAAGACATAATTGTCCTGGTTTGAGCCAGAATAGAACTAATTTTTACTAATTTTACTTTTCAATTAAGTTTCTTCTAAGTAGCTGCACTTGCTGAAAATAACGGCATGTTTTTCAGTCAGTGTCTGCCTTTAGGACTGATAATGTTCAATGTTTATAGTTACTGCTGGAAAACAGTATGCAGATCCAAGGCCGCTGCTTGGTTTTTCTAAACATCTTATGCTCCAGAAACGAAAGGGAGGAAAGGGGTCACACCTGTGACCCTTCTACAGGGAGAATCGGACTGGACAGGTGACCAAAATTGACCAAAAGAAGTATTCTATCCCATATGCATCATACTCAGTATAAATCTGAGGGATCGCAATGATCAAGCTCTCTTTGTCCATGGCGGGCATCCTGGGAGGACTCCATTAGTTTGTCTGCCTTTGATCCTGATCCATGTGTTCCTGACACCATGCATTCCTGCCTCCAGCTCCCATCTGCCATTGACTCCAGGACCCCAGTCCAGGACTTTCCCAGGGCCACCCTGCAGCCTCAAGGGTGATGTG
Organism: Aegotheles bennettii; assembly: GCA_013398125.1. Classification (NCBI taxonomy): domain Eukaryota; kingdom Metazoa; phylum Chordata; class Aves; order Caprimulgiformes; family Aegothelidae; genus Aegotheles; species Aegotheles bennettii. The sequence goes on along the minus strand of VZRW01006866.1, from coordinate 38,339 downwards.
AGCATTACTGGGGGGGTGGTGGTGGTAATATTGGTTTTATATATACTTTTATATATTTTATTATTTTCTTTTTCATCATTACTGTTTCATTAAAGGTGTGTAGTTTAGTTTCCAACCCATAAGTCTCCCTTACTCTCTTTGCTTTCCCTTTCTAGAAAGGGAGAGGTGTAATAGAGAGCATCTGCCATCTGTTTAATTGGTAGATTAGAATTAAACTGTGACAATAATTAAAAAGGGTTGCAAAGTAAAGTCACGTGAACCAAGTATTCTTACCTCATCACAAATTATAAGGATCAGCACAGCTAGATATTCTAAGGGTCCAAATTTTTCAGAAATAAATTGCACTCCCACCCAGAGGAGAGCCATGTGCCTATTATTTGAATTCCAAGATCTGTTATAAGACCTATATATTCCCAGAAAGCATGTGATCTCAAGCTGGAACAGGGTCCAAGTTTTCTTTTAACAAGTGGAATAAACATAATTCATTTCAACTCCATCCATGTTTAATGTTAAAGAAAGTAGAGTGGTTTTCCCTCCTGCAAACTACTTAAGATTGAGCTTGAAATTCTAGCAATGCTTAAAAAAACATTTTAAATCTGAAGATTGTCTATTGCAGGACTATTGCAACTTCAAAGGATATATACCATTACTAGCTAAGAATTCACTGTTTACCCCAGATTTTTAAAAAATAGCTTATATTACTAAATAATAATTTAATGAACTAAACTGAAGAACCTGCATTAAAATACTCCTGATGCCAGTCAAGAACATTGCAGTGTTCTGCAGTACAAGAACTCTGACAGTACACCTTTAAAGCCCTAAAGTTTCTGCCATAAAACATAAACCAGGGGAAAAAACAAAAAAATGGGAAAAATAAAAGCAGAAAAGGGGGTATATGCCTTTAAAGCTGCAAGCAGCAAAGCTGCCACCACTTAAAGCTTCTTTTAAGTAACACTCCCATTCCAGAAAAAGTCTTTTATATCTGCCAGAATTACCGCAGGTTGGTGCTTCTAGATATGCCAGTGTATGCCAAAGAAGCAAAATGCAGTCATCAAGGCTCGTTATGTCCTGTTGCTGGTCTCAAAGGAGCTTCCCTTCCCCTTCTGTCCATTCTGGTGGACCTCAGCCTGAGCTTCCCAGGAAACACACACTGCTTTGTCCACACAAAAATGACCATGTTCTGACATCTACAGCATCAATGGCAGAAATGTTACCTGCAAGAAATTTGCTTATCAATGACCTACATAAACCAAATAAGTCTGCTGGCACTAATCAAAACCAGCTCCCTCTTTATTCCTCATTACCCTAATACACACTTAACCCGATGGTGATCCTGTAGCTACCACCCAACACAGCAACTCCAGAGGAAACAGGCATGAGAAGTCCCAAAGAGTTCTCTAATAAGAAAAAGAAATAATACATTTTGCTTTTGGACTTTAAAGTAAGAAGGATCATGAGTACAAAATGAAATCACTATCAGTGGATAAGGCACTGAGCCGAATATGCTCATAAAAGAAAAAAATGGCGGCTTAAACTTTGAGCTGAACAAAGGACTACTTATAAACAAAACTGATCTGACATAATCAAGTAAGACTAAAAGAGATAGGTATGTAATTTTATTATTAAAAAAAATCCAGCTTCACTCTTTAACAGTAATTTCTGAATTTATTAAAGAGTTGTCAGACATTCATGTTATATTACAGAATCACAGAATCACAGAATTCTAGGGGTTGGAAGGGACCTTGAAAGATCATCTAGTCCAACCCCCCTGCCAGAGCAGGGTCACCTACAGTACATCACACAGGAACGCATCCAGGCGGGTTTTGAATGTCTCCAGCCAAGGAGACTCCACAACCCCTCTGGACAGCCTGTTCCAGTGCTCTGTCACTCTCACAGTAAAGAAGTTCTTCCTGATCACAGAATCACAGAATCTAAGGGGATGGAAGGGACCTCGAAAGATCATCTAGTCCACGCTATCTAGTCCTGATATTCACATGGAACCTCCTATGCTCCAGTTTGCATCCATTGCCCCTTGTCCTACCATCGGTCATCACTGAAAAAAGCTTTGCTCCATCGTCCTGACCCTCACCCTTTACATATTTGTAAACATGGATGAGGTCACCCCTCAGTCTCCTTTTCTCCAAGCTAAAGAGACCCAGCTCCCTCAGCCTTTCCTCATAAGGGAGATGTTCCACTCCCTT
>VZRW01006866.1:0-15430 GCA_013398125.1 Aegotheles bennettii | reverse complement strand
TGTCCAGGTTCCTCAAGCAGTCCCAAACCTGATGTTCTCTTCCAGTGGGAAGGACTTTTCCCCTGCAGTCTCTATCATGCAGTTCACCCACTCAAGAGGTGCCAGAGGAGGGATTTCCAGTGAGGACTGAGGCAAAAAATTTTTGAGCATCTCAGCCTTTTTCTGGTCCATTGTTACAAGTTTGTCAGCCTTGCTTATCAGGCAGTGTAAGTTGTCCCTAACCTTCCTCTTCTAGCTGACATATCTGCAAAAGCCCTTCTTGTTATTCTTTACATCCCTTGCCAGGTTTGGCTACAGCCATGCCTTGACCTTCCTAACATCCTCCCTACACAACCCTGCAGTGTCCCTGTACTCGTCCCAGGTTACCTGTCCCTGCTTCCACTGCCTGCACACTTCCTTCTTATCCCTCATTCTCACCAGCAGGTCTTGACTACGCCATGGCAGTCTCTTGCCCTCATTGACCTATTTCTCCTGCCTGGGGATCACAAGCTCTTGTGCTCTATGGACAGCATCCTTAAAGATCTGCCAGATCTGTTCTTCTCCGTTGTTCCTGAAGGCAGTTTCCCAAGGGGTCCTGGACTTCATACTCTACTGATCTATTGTCTGCCCCTTCTGAACAGCCTGTAGCCATGGATAGCCACATTCCAATCGTGGGATTCATCCCATCAAGTTTCAATAATGGTAAATAGGTTATAGTTTTCTAGGAGCATGGTGGTTTCTAGCTCATCCTGTTTGTTTGCCATGTTGTATACATTGATGCATAGACACTTCAGCTGTGTTGTTGGCCATGCCATCTTCCTAGAGGAACACCCCTTAATTCCTTTGAAGTATCTTGCTAGTGTTTCCTTGCTGGCTTCTCCTGCCTCAGGAATCAATTCCAAAGGAAAGGTCTACTCAAATTCTTGCATACAGCTTTAATGAGAAGTCATGCCCAATATCTGCCAATTTCTACTGAGCACTGTTGCATCTACCTAAAGGTTCATTTTAGTTATTCTTAATTGAATAAAAAAATGAACTAAAAAATAAGTGTAAATTTACCAAAAAATTATTTTAAGGCATGAAGTGCCTGGAAGTGTTCTGGAGTTCAACATCTCCATATTCTTCTGTTCAGGTCTTGAGTCTTGTTATTGTGTATATATGCATTTTTTGTGGAGTTCATTTATTTATCTTGGTGAAAGGTCATTCTAGATAAAGAACACTTATTTAGGGGTGGGGGTGTTTCTTCTTGGTCTGCATGTATACTCAGAAATAAAGCCAATAGTAAGAAGGAAAATATGCCCTAAACAAGGTAACATTGCCTGAAAGTACAAAGCCTCAGGTCCTGCTCATCTGTCTGTCATGCACCCTGAATGAATGCAAGAATTCAGAGCAATAAAAGATTTCTATCTACAGCAGAAATAATAGCTGAAACTTCATTGGCTCTGTTAGCCAATGTGGATGGTGCCTAGTGTGCCCCCTCTGTTTCACAAAGTGTCTGTAAGACAGAGGTTGTTGTCAGCAAAATTACATTCATCTGTACTGCTACAGATGAAGTTCATGAGTCTTTTAAGATTATTTGCAAAATTGATACTGGAGGTTGGTGAGTTCAGGATTCAATTCAATATCACTTTCTGAGTACATATACGCAAATATGCCACCTCCTAACCCTGATACTACAAACATAAACCCTCCACCATCTTAGAGGAGAGTAAATGTACAAATACTACAACTCCATATCCTGAAAATCACCCTTTCCACTTTCTGAACCGGTCATTAGTTCCAGTTCTCCTTCATCTCTGCCATGTGATTAAATTAAATTGGTTTACTTCCGTTTGTGAGAAGCAGAGTTGGTTATTGACACTGTACACCTATGGTAAATTATATGAAATGGAAGTAGAAGCAAAGAAGAGTGTCTGGATAAATATTTTAAGCTCTATAGATTTAACAATCCTTAATTTGAAAACCACATGTGTAGACAGAAGAAAACTGTTAACATCAATATGCTTTATAGCAGGAAAGAGTGAACTCAACTTTGGAGCTGATCTCCCTGGAGAGAATACGTTACCATTTTCACTCAGAAGACACCTGTCTCTTCCTGAAGATTGAACCTCTTTTTATGCCACCAGATCTGTAGAAGCCATGATTTTTTATTCCTTTTTACTTTTGCATTTAGCAGTTATTCTTATATTTTTTTCTCTTATAAGCCTGGATTGATTTCTTCGAATATGGAAGCTTATGCAAGTATGGGAAGTCAGAAGTGGGAGGGAGCAGTGCTTTATAAGAAGATTTAGATAAGATTTGTATTTACATGTTTGTATGCCTGTGTGTGCCTTCAGTAGATGTGGAAGAAACTAGAACAGAAGTTATAAGGTCTGCAATATTCTGTTCTGCCTAGGTGAAGCTCTCAGAGATGTACATGACCTGTGACTACTAAAGCACTTTCCTCAATGGTTAAGGAGTTAATGCATCCAAAACTCCTACCCAGACCTCTGAATTGAAATAAAATTCCAACATACAACAGCAGGAACTACATAGCTCTGAGGAGTATGAAAATCCTCATTCACACCTAGCAGAGCGAAGTTCAACCTTCAGACTCATCCAGTCTTTGCCGTGTATGACAGACTGGTTATCACAAGCATTGGAGTGCAATGAGGTCACCTCAGAACTGGTGTGCTGTAACCTCTCTGTCCTCAATACCCACATGAATCCCTACATATAACGTGAGAAGTCTCAAGAAAGAGATGATACATAACACTGCTTAATCCATTTTGTTTAACTGGAGAGAAATCAGACTGATGAGATGCTTTCACATGAAACATCTTGAGCTTTCAACGTTGAATCTTCTACAGGAATTGTGGGAACAGATGGAGTGAATTAATATTTGAGGACTCTTTCTTTCTAGTAGTTTAACTGCACTCATTGAAGTGATGAGCTATGAAGACCTCCCCCCTTCCCATGTTAGACTGTCACCATTTATCTTATGAATTAACATACCTGTTGTACTTCAGTAATGGCACTTAACCTTTGGCAGGAGAGAAATCTGAACCAAAATCTCACCAAAATATCTATAAGTTTATAGGATCTTGCTGGGTTTTTCACATCAATTTAGCAGTGTATTCATGTTTTTTCATAGAAAGGGTGTGGTAATTTAGTGGATGAGCCAAATATCATGAACTGACATGCTTGAGATCTGAATTATAGCAGCAAAATAGGGAAATTCTGCAACAGCAGATGCAAAATTGCTTCCCCCTCCTGCTTTGACAGAGAATCCCAGATAAAACAGACAAGCATGTATTCATTCTTTTAACATTGTTTCTCGCTCAGGCTTATTCCTTTTCAGGGTGCCACTACATAACCTCAACTATTGGACACTCTCATTGTTGGCAGAGAAAAATGGATTCCTGTTTTTAGAGTCATCCAAGTACCTGTCTGTGAGTGGGCTCACACAAGACTCTGGGGCACTCACACTCTCCTCCTGGAAAGTGAACCTCTACTTTACAATTCTTCTCCCTCACACAAAACAGTTTACCCTGTTTCTGTGCTGCTACATCCTCTTTTTTGAGCCTACTTCAAGAAGCTTGTGCAATTTATTTTTCTCCAGTCTTTCCGTGCCTATTGCCTCCCAGCTAGCACAGTATCTCAGCTTGCTCTAGCAGTTTTTTACACATCATACTCTCTGAACAGGCCACAGAATACAGGAAATACTCTTTTTATGTTTTACAAACAGGTCACTGTAGGTACAGGGAGATAAACAAACTTGCCCATGATTTTACATAAAGTCACTGACAAAGAACAGGATTGTGTAAGATCTCTGAAGATGCAAACTAGCAGCCTTAGCTATATGGACTGATATGTCAGTCAGTTCCATAAGAAATCACATTAAAGTAAATCTCATCTCATGTAACTATGTATAGCAATACACTATGAGGAGTGTGACAGTAGAATGACATTAATTGCAGAGCGCTTTCATCACCTTATGGAACACATCCAGATCTTGTAATGAACTTAAAGCAGGTAAGAAGCCTGTTTTATGCTGACAGATCTCGCAAATCCATGATCAGTTTTGTAGTCATTACTGGATTTTTAACTTACAAGTTCAGCTTCAGATGACAGGTCAATATGTGAGTTTCACTTCTCATATGAATTTCTAGGTTCTCTTGACAAAAGATAACCAGAAAATATGATCTTTGAAGGGTCAGATACCAACAACAGATAAAAACAAGTCTGCATGCAATTATTGGAGTTCTAATCATTAAAGTTATCAACCTTGTGATTTTAGAGGCATTACACAGAAGCACTTTTGAATATTGCAGTAACAGAGTCTATATTTTTGTAAATCACTCCAACTGGAAGTCAGTTGGAGCTTTATGAGTTATAAATTAAGTTTACTGAAAAAAACAAACCAAAAAACTCACACAATTTTAAACTTCTTTGGATCTCTAATTTAAAAGCTTTTGTCTTGTTTTATTTTCCTTCTATGGCACTAGAGCATAGGTAATTCTTTATATGGCTTTTACCTTTTGTAATGCAAATGGATTCGATTCCACTTTCCTTTTGTCCTTGTCAAAATTCAATTCTACAGGCAGACTTAGACCATCATGAGTAAACCTAGAATTAATCAAGTGAAACTGCCAAATTATAATCAAGGAAAGAATAAAAAAGTTTTAAGAAACTTACAAAGAAAGAAGGAAGAAAAGAAGACTAGGGAGCACATTTTGGATCAGGATTTGGAAAACCCCTAAGGTGGGGGAGGTGGAATTGGAGTTTGGCCAATTTTTAATACTCAGCTCTGTGTCTGGATTCAGCTTTCCAAAGTTACCAAAAAGACGAGAGGTGTGGAGGAAGGAGAGAAGTTGGATTCAAAGTTTTTGGGTTTTGGTCCATCTCTTGTGCTATCAACTAATGAGAACACCTGAACAGCACAAAGCATACTTTGAAATGTTGAGCTAGCAAGATATTTAAACATTGGAGAAACCCACCTTTCTTTGAAAGAGGGTTTTGAATATCAGAACACTGGTGAAGATGCTATGTGATGTAATTCCCACTTCGTCACCATGGGATTCTCCATGCAGAAGAGACAGAGTCCTTACTCTCAAGTTAGCCAAATTAATAAAGATTAACTATGAACACAAACAGCAAGGATTAGAGAACAGAAACACCTAATGATCTGTTTAACAGCTGGAACTAATACTGTTCTTGTGACAATCACAGAGGTGGAGAAGAATTGAGGGTCAGTGCTGAGGAAAAAAGTCTTTGGTTTAGAGCACAGAGCACATTTAAAAATATAGAAAGACAAAGAATATGTCATAAAACATGAGGGTAAGTGGTAAGTTTTTGAAACAGCACAAAACTCAAATGACTGTAACACACGCACAGAAGTGGAAAAAGGTATTCAGTGAAATATTTGAACCATGTGGTTTTGTTTATGTTTCTTGCAAATATTTGAGAAAAGGGAACAACTCCTACCTGTATACAATCGTGACCATGAATGCACTATTATGTTGTAACAAAAATGTATTTATAGGCGACCAGTAAAATGCTGGAAGAAATTATAATGTTAATAACTAGGAGACTATAGTGTTCCATATTAAATTTCTCAGCACTGCAGCTCACTGTGCAAAGAGCAGCAGTTTCTACTTGATGGATTAAACAGTTTCAAAATGGTAGAAATACAGGAAGCAGTTAAACAAGACAGATAGTATTTTTTTAAGCTAAGCAGAAAATGTTCTCACTATCAGAGAAAGAGGTGAAAAATGAAATATTTTTTTATTCCATGTTTGTATCTGATAGGATCTACTAAGCTTCTAGTTTGAATTCATGAAGGTCAGCAACTCAAAATTCAAATCCATATGGGGACTGAATCTTCACAGAAAAGGCTCTTTTTAAAGACACTTAAAGAACAATTGTGGCTAGTAAATATATGAGTAGCTTGCACTGAGCCAGGTATGTGGTTAGATATAACTGTAAGGAGCCTGGTCCTTCCCTGATTCATGGAAAAAATCAGGATTAATGAAAGTGAATTCAGTAGGGCCTTTTACAAACTAAAACAGGTGAAAATTGGAGCAAAATCTTAATTCAATGTAATTCAATTAATGTAATTCAATGTGGGCTCATAAAATTTGAATTTCAAAAATAAAAGCCTTTCATGTGGCAATCAAAGATAAAGATGATCACATCACTGAGCGTGACAAATACTCACCAGTTATTTGAAGAAAACTATTGTGACTAAAGCAATTAAACCTTTCCCTCAAATGAGAATTATGTGATTCTCCAAGCAAATAAATTACTAAAGTAGACACAAATTTCTGAGTAACGGAAGATAAGGAGCATTCACAAATAAACCTCACCAGCTTTAATCAGTAAGAATTGAACCCCTCAGTCATACAAATACATAGTATCTGTCCCTAAACTCCATGCACAGTCTGTTTTGGTCAAACTGGTAAATATATATTATCAAAACATATTAAAGGACACGTTGAGAGGAGAGCAGATATTGCTGCAAGTGTAAGCACACAGAACTTGGTTGGCTGGAGATACTCAGGGTCAGAAGCCAAATGATTTCGTTCTATTACACTTCCAGTAACTTTGTCAGCAAGTAAGGGAACAGTTGTTCTTTAACTCAATTTCAGGACTAGATTATTTAGAACTGTCTTTTATTCATGTACTCAGTGGTTCAAAGTGTGATGTGCCAAATTTTTCATGGGAAAAGCACATAAGGATGAGTCCTGTATCCTACTATAATTGAGAGCTTTATCAGGCCATTTATCAGATGAATTCTCATGAGAATTTACTATTGTCAGGTGTCTTCTTGCATCATGCACATCTTAATCCTGAAGCACAAAATAATTATGAGAAATGTAAGAGAATGAAAGGACTTCCTTTGTCTGTGTAAGAGAATCATAGAGTGAATCATAGAATGGTTTGGATTGGAAGGGATCTTAAAGATCATTTAGTTTCAACACTCCTGCTATGGGCAGGAAAATTTTAGCCCCATCATCTTTGTAAGTCATAGATTCTGAGAGCTTCCTACAGTGTCTTTTTAGATGCTTCATATGACAGTATATAATAGATCAGTCTTTATTTTTGCAACATCTAACATCTTGCTAACATCTTGCCTAAAATCATAGCTATAGCAAAAATATCTTAATATCTCTTAAAAAAAGATCTTGAAACCATCATTATAATTTGTCTGTCACTAGGTGTCATTTGCTTTATTTAAGCAGTTTATCCACTGAAATGGATATCGTATTTCACGCGTACTTGTTTCCAAAAACTATTTTTTCATGAAGCAACGCATAATCTGTTCCGCATTTAACTTATAAAGACTTTTATGGAGGTATCTTAATGCAGTTTTTGGCTTTATCTTCTTTCTTTTATTTGATTCCTGATTTATAAAATTTGCTTTTATGTATCTTTGGCATTAACAATTGTTCTGACCACTTAGGATTGTAATTTTATTTGCCTGCACAACAGCACTGGAGTTGATAAGAAATATTCTTGTGCTGGAGTATGTCTTTGTTCAAGGAAAGAGTATAACAGGACTATTGGCTAAAAGTCATTCATCTTCAAAAAGCTTTGATGTAGTAAGAATGAACTGTATCTAAATCATGAAAAACTATGTAGCAGATTAGCTAGGTAATCCTAATAGTTTACTGTGGTTTTACAGCATTATTTATATGTAAAGATTTACATTTTCCCGCTATGTGTTACTTCTGCCTTCTCCCCTCTCCCCTTCTGGCTTTGACCACACATGCATGGACTTGTTCTGTCAAAGTTCAGAGTAAAAGATGAAACAGAACAGACATATTTGTGTTGCAGGTCTGCATTGTATCTTCTCTGTGAATTGTGAGGGGAGTTTGATTTCATTTGTTGGTAATTCTTCAACTTTTATGAGCACAGACCTTCACTACACAGAGAAAGAAAGAGTAAATGACATGTCACTGCATTATAAAACACTGTCAGCTCACTAATAGCTTCCCGCAATGTCATCATCATTTGACAAGTTAATGCAGGTAAGCTGGAAGAAGCTACAGATGAAATAACAACTTTCATACTGACACAGCAATACAGCATTATATGCCTAGTACAGTATATTATAATATAGATTTCCTTATCTGTAGGAAGTACTTCAAAAGCTCAACTTTCTAAAACCTATATGTAGCTGGACATTCAGAAAGATAATATGCTTACTAAAAACCTCTGCCTGATGGGGAAAGAAAAACTGCTCAGAAATGCTGTGCAACAGCAATGGATAAGGTTAAAGAATTGTATTTTTGTAGTATCACTTGGTAGCAAAGGCTATAACATCAGGAGTTTTATGTGTCTAATACAATGGTGTTATCAGGAAAAACTTTTTCACTGTGCGAGTGACGGAGCACTGGAACAGGCTGCCCAGAGAGGTTGTGGAGTCTCCTTGGCTGGAGACATTCAAAACCCGCCTGGATGCGTTCCTGTGTGATGTACTGTAGGTGACCCTGCTCTGGCAGGGGGGTTGGACTAGATGATGTCTCGAGGTCCCTTCCAATCCTAGAATTCTGTGATTCTGTGATTCTGTAATACATTTCCTACTGTGCCGTCTGTAATCATTAGGCTTTATATTGCTAAGGCCTTTCTGTCCAATAGAGCTTTGTTTCCACTGACTGACAGCCAGTCTTTTCTTGGCATCTTTAAAATGTAGGCTGAGAAGTGAGCTGTATGCTGTTAATCCCACTGTCTCACCAACATTCAGAGTTAGGAATAGCGCTTCCAAAGAAATATCCACCTCAGTGAAAAAGATGCCACATACAAATGAGGGTCACCTGGTGAATATAACACATATTTTAGGGGCACTGTGCCAAGTGTCTGACAAACTACAAAATTAGCCAGTTTTTTCAGTCTGAGTTGCATTAAGCTGAGGTTTTTCAATTTATAGATATACCTCTTCATTAGCATAGTTACTATCATGTGATTCAGCATACCTTTTATTTTCCACATTCAGATGTGAAAATATGATATCCAGGCAAGTGAGGTGCATGGTATGCTTAAAATCACATGAAGATTCTCTAGAAGTGTGAAGATCTTGGTCAATGAACACCAAACCACTCTCTGCCTAAAGGGTTCAGTGATAAATAAAATTCTTCTAAGCATATGTCCGGATGTCATATGCTTTTTTCTTGAAGTAGTGCTGTTCCAGGCTACTTTAAACAGCAGCTTTGATTATATATTATTTGATACCTATGGTATCAGATGGAATCAGATACCATCAGAATGGTAAAATCTACCATTCCACCCTTTGCAGTGACTGGGTGGGATAAAACAAACTAAACTACTTTTACATGTATGTAACATTAAGATAAAATTTTTCCTGTTGAAGGCGTGCTCAGAGATCCCTTTAGGAAGCTGGTGCACCCATTCCAGGATAGCATTTGATAAAACACTAGGTAAGTTACTGGTTCAAATTTTCTCAGCCTTGGCTGTATTTTCCTCTCCTGAACCATGAATATAGCAGTAGCTCCATCACTTAAGTTGTGGGAGAGATAGAGCTGAGTTAAGGCTCCCCTCTGCATTTTAATGTTTTAAAAAGAGTTAAAAAGGAAAAAGGAGTACTTTTTACTGCATTATAAAAAATATTGGCTCACTCTGGCCTGACAAATAGCCCAGTGATTCCAGTAAGAACAGAGTGGATGGTGGTCAGGGCAGAGTCAAACTCTTCAGCTGAGATTCAGTACTTGAGGAAAAAGATATCTTTTTCCACTTACATTTTTCTTCCGCTTATTGTGTGTTTTATTTTATTCTTCTGGGAAACACCGAGTCTGAATGTCTTACTACAGTACCACCATGTAACATGTAGACTGCACTGCCACTATTCCACAAAACAGTGAGCTAGACCAGCACAGAGAGCGAGCTTGCCATTTCCCCAGTTTATGTACTTATATACTCCTGTACTGCAGATGAAAAAAACCCTTACATGTTGTTGAAGGCTATTGTCAGAAGGGAAAGCAATTAAAGTGAAGTTTCATTAGGGAGAAATAATTCTGAATTTAATTAAACAGCATATATTTGGATTCCAAATATTTTTTTGCACAAAGTTCTAATACTTTTATTTCCCATCTCTTAAAATTATTTTCTGTTTCCATTACAATGAGCATTTTCCCAACAGTGGTTCTCACTGAATCTGTGGTTCAGGAACACAGATGGTTGATTGCATTTCAGAGAGTCATTTTGTGATCCTTAGTAAGAACAAGACGTAAGACTGTGTAAAGGATACTCAACTGAAAACAGCAGTTCAAGTAATATTGGCTGACCTGTTCTTGATCTCAGTGGTCTCATGAAGACAACACAGAAGGCAGAGCAGTATAGAGAGGCTTCTGCTGCATCTACTTGGCAACCATAAAGCAACACATCTTGGAATAAATAGTGCCAGATTTTCCAGCATTAGACACACAGTTACTGGCTTCTACATCACAAGATTTTTGAAGTGCCTTGTGTGACTGAAAACTTTTCATCATTTTTTTAAGAGCACATGAATACATGCTCCCTCAATGTGTGTGTGTGTCATCACTTGCTGTGATTTATCCTGCTTCCTTCCTGTGTATCATGACTAAAGCAAATAATACAGTTTCAGGGAACATAATAAGCCATATTCCCCAAAAAGGTCTTGAGCCAAAAGATATCAGGCACTCATGTAACTAATGACACGTGTTGCCAAACCCAGAGGATTTGAAAAGGAATATTCATTGGCATTGCAGTGCATCTGTGGAAAGGCAATTTTCAAAGAGTTGGTGGCCTGTGTTTACATAGTTAATTCTTCATATTGACCTGGTATGTCTGCCTAAAAATCCTAATATGAGATACTGAATTAGTCTGAAAACCCACTGAGCAGCACACAATCAGGCTTCATATGCTTGCTATACCCCTACAAAATATTTTCTCTTAGAACTTCTTTGAAAAGAATGCCTCATCTTTAAAATACAGCCCCAGAGATTAATGAAAAAGTAGCTGTTTTCATAAATAGGATAAACCAGGCATTTGCATGACAACAGATTTACAACCACAACAACCAGTAATCTGCAGACTAAATCATCAATATTTTCAGTGCCATCAAACCTGCATATTAAGTTCCATGGGTGGAACTGTTTAAACACAGTCAGGATCTTTAATGGCACACCTGTAAGAAAAAACATTCCTCATTGAGAGTGAGGGGCCCAAAGCATGGGGCAGAGTTGTAACAAGGAGTCATCATGGCTATTGTTTTTATACTTTTTACGGTATTTTTTTCCATTTGTTAGTTAGGAATTGATGTTGAAACCCCATGTAGTAATATTAATGCATGTTCTCTCATATGGACGGTATACACTCTTAGGCATGATCATTGGTTTATAAGGAGCAGTTTATCTGTGTAAATTTTTAATGATGAAGTCACTGTGCTTTGCCTTACATCCCCTCATTCCCAAAGTTGTCCAGAAATAGGTCACTAGGAGCCAGCCAGGGATGAGTACTGCACTTCTGTGTGCAGGTGTATGCATGAAGTGTGTGCTAGGGGAAGGAGCAATACTCTGACTATGCTGATGGACTGGCTTAGTACCCAGATTGGCAGCTGGCCACTGCAGAGAGGCCAGCAGTGCGGCAGCCCCCTCTAGGGTATGTTGAAAAGATAGGGTAGAGAACAGCAAGAAGATGGGAAACAACCTGGGGAGGATGCCAGGGATCAAAACAAAAGCACCAGCCAAGAATGAACCCCCCAAAGCCCCACTGGACAGAAAGACAGGCTCATCCCTGTGCAGGGGTGCAGCCCAGGCACTTGGGCAATCAAGCTTCACCACCGCCCCGAAACATCCCCTTAATACCCAAGGAAGGCCAGGGTTGTTACAGACTGGAAATGGGATCTCCTCCAGATTAGAGAGAAGAAAGACAACAGGAAGTAGATAAAAGTATCCCTGCCATTAAGAATGTGAAAATAGCTGTATTAATTTAATTTTACTCAATTGGGTTAGTCCCAGTTATCTGAAAATAGTAGCAGGCTGCTGTGCTAGCCCAGGTGTCTTTCTCAGTAAAGTTAGCACATCTGTTTCCCCAGGTGAAAACAGCAAAAGTGCTCAAGTTACAAAGTGGACGGTAAAACTGTTACAATGGGCTCCTTAATAAGCCCTTTCTCGCATCCCTGTCCTGTCTCAAATAATTCAGGAATCTAGAGGAGGTGGTCTAGCACCCTGGAAATTACATCTGTCCCGTTCTCTGAGAGAGAAGCAAAAATAACAGCTGGGAGATGTAATTTTCAATGACAATTTTCAGTGCTCAGATTAGCCCATGTTTCACATGGCTGCTGCTTTCTAAGCAGCACTGGGCAACATAAATGTCACATGGTCCTCTGGTATTTATTAACATGTGACTCATTGCATTATTAGGTCGGTGGCTGTGTTTCTAATTAAAAGATTTCTTCTGTGAATAACAATGAGAAATAATACTATGTGCCACCTTACAACATAAATTATTCACTTTTTTTCACAAAACTTGCCAGTGTCCAGGGAAAAAATAACTGGGTTATGTTCTCAGTATAGCCCTGCAGATTACATGTCTTCAATTGGATGTACTTGAATTCAGTTTGCTTTTAAAAACTGAATAAACAAGGTGCTCACACAAAGTCATATCATACAACTGAAAGGACTCTTTTAGGTGTCCTTTAAATTTATTCAAAGGCTGTATAGGAGAGATATTAAAACTGTCATTTTTCAGCAATATAACACTTTTTAATGCTGTAGTACGCAGGGAGCCAGATTTTACCTTCAGATGAACCTAAATGAAGTCAATAGGCACAGGGACCCCTACACACAGATCATGTCCTAGTCAACAGAAGTTGTTTTCCTGCTTAGACACCCTCCTTTGCAGAAGACCCAAAGGTTTGAAAAATGATTGTAGAGGCAGGAAAAACCTTTCTCACAGGCTTTTTCTCAACTCTAATGGCTGTCTTACTGCAATTCACTTGAGAACTGAGGCACTGCATATCAAAAGCTGCAACACCAAGCACACAGACTGCAAGTTTACAGATTGTAAGCATTAACTGCAAGTAATAACTATACTAATAATAGTTTTGTTTGAAAGTTCAACTAAAAAGTTTTTTGTTTTCTCTTATGCCTTTTCTTTTCCTCTCTCCAAAGAACAAAAACAAAAAGCAAACCTAAAATTGATGTAAACAGAGAAAATTCAGTACGACCCTATGATCTCAAGGAAAAAAAAAATCACAGATAATTATGAAATAAAGACAATCTGCAGTGATATTATTATAAGATAATGGTTTCCTGCTGCTTTATTAGTGTTGTAGTAGGACAGACATGTTTGTCTGCACAGCAGAACTAAGAGGTCTTGTGACAAGGATCAATTAAAATAACTTTTTCTTTTATCTTACAGCAGATGCAGATAAGCCATTCTTGACATGTGCTACTTTTGTTACTGCAGAGAGAGTAATTTTTACTGCAACTGGTTTCTAATCACCTTCAGGACCATGCAGTACATGCATGGGTAACAAGGCAGGTAGGTAGAAGAAACCAATGAGGACTGAGAGGAAGCTCACCCCAGGGTGCACAGGGATGACATCAGCAAAGGACTAAGGGAGCACCACTAAAACTATGGCTTCAGCCAGGCCACTCTGTTTCCACCAGCATGATGGTGTTCTCCTTTGTCCATTTTTCAACCACAGGTGCCAGATGGCTTATCTAGATATGCAAAATCCCACACCTGGTGCCATCTACAATCTCTTTTTAAAACCTAAGTTATAAACTTATTTTAGTGTTTGTCCTAATAGTTCCTGATACCAAATCTAATCAGAACCATAAGCACCAGCTCAATTGCATTATTATCTGAGAGAAAAACATTTTGTATCTCAGATTTTAAAATATTTACTTTTTATATTTTATTGATTTATAGTATCATTTTTATAATTAAAATAATTTAAAATTTCATGTGGCACTAAATGATCAATCAGACATAACAGAATTATGAAAATAAATACACTGAAAATGTAATTTGATAATATTTGTACAGAAAGTGTGAGAACAATTACAAATTTTTTTTTAAAAGTTACTGGAAATGCACTTTTTTAACCATGAACATTTTTGTCTGTGTTTTATTCTATCTTCCTTAATGATTTCTGTTATTATGCTTAAGGCTGAGAACTTTTTCTCTTCATAAACCAGATCAGAGATTCTCTAATGTCTTCTATTTTTTTGTGTGAAAAGAGGAGAGTCACCTGCATTTTAATTCTCTAATGATAAATCAGAGACAACAGACAAAAAGGTAGTAAGAAAACATAAATAATGTTGAGTATACTCTTTTTCTGAAAGAAGAAATCCTTCCTATACCTTTAGTCTTACGTGTTTTTTCCAAATATAATTTCATCTCAATCCAAAAGGTCAGATGGGAAAAATAATTCTGTTTTAAATTAGTGCCTTTTAAACTAATACAGACAACTGATTCAGAACATATTTACCGTGTACCTAAGTGACTGACAATTATTCAATACGTAGTTATGTGGTGAAACTCAGAAACAACTTAAAGAATTAGTATTTTTAAAATTAATTCATACAAGGCAATCGTTCTGCAGAAACAAAACTGTTGCCATTTCATCAGAATACCCTGGAATAGATATTCCAAATTTTAAAATTTCCATGATGACATATAGTCAATGATACCACCATTTCTCCTTCTCTCTAAATGGAGAGAGACATCATGCCTTTTGAGGGAGGAAAAAAAAATTCCAAAGACCATTTTTTGTGGTGTTGTCAAATTCAAATTGCCATTTATTATTTTAATTTCCCTGATTTTTGTTTGCTAGCTTGCAGTAGAACACATGTGCATGCTTTATAGGTCTTATTGTTTTATGGATCCTTTTGCCATGTCTTACAAATATTGCATTGTACAATACTTGCATAACGCCCACGCTGGAGATTTCACTTTTTATGTTTTTTTTTCCATAAGCACAGCATCCCAGTACAGCTACACCTCCTGTCATCATCTCAGACCACCTCTGTGGTGGAATCATTTCAATGCAACATGGCAAGCTGACCTTTTTCAATGGCCCTAAACCAAAACAAGATCCTCACCAGTGTCAGAGACCACGGAAGACAAATCTGGTCTCTAGCTATTGAATAAACAAATCTGTCTCAGTTTTGGGAACTCAGCTGGAGATTCTGGCCTAAAAAGTTGGCTAAAAGAATTTCAGCTACCAAGGTACCGAAGTATACACCGTAGGAGATTCTCATGCTTCTTTGTAGTATTATGTTCTGCAAAATGGCTATGTCACATGGGTCACACTTGCTTTTTTAAAGTATAAAATCCGAAGGACAGTGCCTGTCAAAGACAATGGTGGAGATTTATGGCTGTCACATTCTCAATATCTTTAGAAGGTGAATCTATTATTCCATACCAGAACATTAGCTACTGTTTATTTCTTTTACTGAATTATAGAATCATAGAATGG
>VZRW01006864.1:428366-474146 GCA_013398125.1 Aegotheles bennettii | reverse complement strand
CCTCCCCCCCCAAAAAAAAACCCTTAATGTGAAGCACTATGTGATTACAATGGAAATAAAGTTGGAGTTGCTGATCTTCATCTTCCAGAGCTCTCTCAGAACATGGGACCATGGGTACTGAACAAACGTGAGGGCCATTCTAACCCTGAAAGTATTAACAAGCTGGTTACAGAAAAGCAGCTGGTTCAAAGGGGGGGTATTAGACCACAACTGGCAACACTATGAATCTCAGAAATTCCTGTATACAGGATCTTATGCAGAAGGAAAAGCCCTAAAGTACAGAGCTATAAAGTTCTGAGATATTGTCCAGTGAAGAGATATTGCCTGATGTAGCCACATAAACAGGATGCAGGGGCCAGTTGTGCAAACAGAAAGGGCTAGTGAGCCAGTGTTTGCAATAAAAACAAGTTCCAGAAACACTCCGGGGGGAAATCCTAGAACCAATTACACCTCCCCACGTTTGGGAGGCTCTTTGCTCATAGGCATGTGCAGCATTCACAGAAAATCAAAGGGCAGTTAAGACCAAAGGGGGAGCAGACTTCTTGCTGCACAACTGCCTGGCTACTGCAAGCACCCTCATAACCCTCCCAGAGCATCTTTCACACATTGAAGAAACCTCTCTCAGCCATGCAGGGCAGTGAAGGGTTAATATCAGCAACACCCAGTTTGCTCAGCATCTCTTTTGAAGAATGCACTAGGTTTATAAACCCCACACGAACAGGAGCCCCTCCTCCTCTCTCCCAAACAAACACACTCTGCAGCAAGCACAATAAACACCCGGAGACAAAGAGCAGCTGAAGAAAAGACCCCTGAACACAGAGGAGCTGTGCTGGGAGGAGAGCACAGAAAGGGCTCTGTGATGGCAGGGGCACGATAAGGCCAGAGACAAAGGCCGCAGTGTTTATGGGAAGAGATAGCAGGGACAGTCTGGCCCACACAGCTTCATTCAGTCATCTACAGCTGGAGGCACCACCACAGCCAGGCAGCTCCAGACTCCAGGGAAAGCCCAGCGCTGGAGAGGGGAGTTCTGCCACCACGATTCAAATGGCCACTGGTGTGACTCCAGGCCTGAGACCTCCTCTCCCACATCAGAGCTGAAGGCCCCACGCACTGCTCAGCCAGTTTCTTACACCCAAGGGCTCCCAACTGCCAAGCTCTGGCACCTGCAGCCACATTCACACCGAGCTCAGCAGATGAGCAAAGCTTTTCGTGTCAATGCCACCAACACCAGACGATGAAGGAGAACAGGGAAATTGGATGGACCATGGTGGGACAGACTCGTTGATCCAGCAGAGAAACACCAGCTCAGAGGCAGAGGTTCACATGGGAATCCCCAGGTGTCCAGGCGAGAGAGAACAAGGCCTTGTTTGGAAGCATCTCTTGAGCACACAGTAGGATGTGTCCAGAGTAAAGCAGCAGCACTCACAAAGCTGTAATCATACTACAGATTTAAGTTGTAAAATACGTATTACAAACAGCCACTGATGTTCTTCAGTGGAGCCTAAGGGATGGATGTAAAATCTTCTGTTATGTCCTGGACTTTCATTCAGTCTGAAGAATTCAATATTGTACTGTTATAACAAAATTTTATGATCAAAAAAGTGCCTCAAATAACTCATTTTTTTTTCAATGCCCAAACTGTGCAATGACTTGGCTGTCATCTGGTCAGCACATGATTCCACAGGGGGTAGTGATGACTGGGATTTATTACATACATTGCAAGAAAAAATGATGCTACTCCATGCTGGTAAAAATTGCAGGGCACTGAGAAAACCACCTTTTCCTAAGAGAAATGTAGCACTCCTGGTAGCAATGCCAGCCTGCCTCTAATCGCCACCGGGTGACAATTGCAACATGATCCTGAGCAATGGAAGACATACATAAGGGTAACAATTAAGCATATTTAACTGGGATTATGTGTACTTCACCATCTTGTCCAGCAGTGAAGGCTCTGAGCTTACTCAATCTGTCCCGTGTGTTTTGCAAGACTCCATGCTCTGCTGACTTGTCCTGCCATAAATCACAAAGCATTTGCTATCCATCAATAACCATTAACCAACCTGGTTTTTTCATGACGTAGAAGTGTTTGTGTTTTCCTCTTTCCCTTCTCCAAAACAGTGCCATGAGACACTAAAAAGTCACTGAGAGCCCTGAAAAAAACCAGTTCTCAATGCATGCATATGTTGATTACAAAGCACCAAAGCAAGGATAAGTAAGCACTAATATAGAGTCTATTTTACAGGAGACTGCCCCTCTGAATGACCTTGAAATTGAGCAGTGTAGCAGCTCTAACCAGAGCTGTCCAGGCACCCACAGTGCAGGAATTGCATTTAGGGCTGTATGGTCACCCTGGTGACTGATCAGCTCAGCACCTCACACTGGTTATGGGAGATTCCAGACAGACACAGGCCTGCCGAGCTGCAGAGCCCAACCTAGGGCTGATTTATGATGCTGCTGTTTAAAGTGGCTGGAATCACACAGAACTTCACTCCCTAGAAAGTGCTGCTTGTTTTGAGCAGTGAAAAAGCAATCAGCTCTGCATCTCAGACATTCTGGAAATAAACCCCAAACCATTAAATACCTTTCTGGTTGGTCAGAATGGTGCTATCACTTCATTCCTGCTCTCACTGTTCACCCACCCTGCCCAGCCTGTTCGCTTAACTATCCTCTTGCCAAGTTGGAGCACAATCTCTTTCCCACTGTCCCATGTATCCAAGCTCTGACCAACAGTGTATTTCTCATTCCCCGTGCACCATTCCTGACCTCCCATTCTCCCAGTCCCACACCCACCCTGCTAATGAGCTCAGCTTGTGTTCCCCCACTGCAGGGGAACTGGGAATTACTCCTTGATTACTCCACTGAGAGTTACTGCCTAAAAACCTGTTTTGCTCACACTGAGGTCACCTCCTCATGATGTTCCTCGCCTTGACACCCAGTAAGACCTCCTCCATTTCCAGTATGAGCCATACTATCCAGTTGTGAGGGATTAAACCTTAACATGTATATAGTGCTTGTAATTCTCAAAGTGCTTTCAAATTAATAGCTATTTAACTCTCAAATCTTCCGAAACACTTAATTGTTGACTCTAGGTTACAGAACAGAAGAGCAGAGAGAAATGAAATGCCTCACCCAAGGTCACATAAGTCAGTGAGGATTAGGCCCCTGGAGCTGCTGGCTGGCAGCCTGCTGTGCAGCTCCATTGTCTGCACCACTTTTTGCCAGGGAACGCTCACTGACTTTCCACTGGTGTCAGAAACAAAGTGGGACTTTAATGAGATAAAAGTTGACCCCTCGTGGTGATCCTTAGCCAGTTTACTCCCATTTGCTGCACAGCTGAAATGTTTTTCACCGAAGGAAGGATCAGGATTATTCTTCAGTTTTTCCACATAGTGTAGATCTATATTTGATCTGAGCTCTCAGTGCTTGCCACGTCAGCTGCCACAAGGGCACCCATAACCAGAAGGACTGAGGAGTGCAAAAAACATTTCCTAACCCTCCAAGGTAGAACACATAGGACTGCTGTTCAGAAATAAAGTCCCTGCAGTATGGCAAATGTAATTACAGTGCTAGCAGGGTAAGGGAGAGNGTGGGAATCTTGTAATGATTACGAGATCATGACGCTGTCACCGGCCAAATGACACCATGGCATTGCGACAGGTGGACGGGCCACCTTCACTTAACCCGGAAAGTAGCAGCCTCCGATGCTCGCTCGACAAGTAGCCATGGGGACACACACGCATGATATTTTGAAAAGAAGATTCAATAAGTTTATATGCCTTCACACTGTGTGTGCTCTGTGATGGCACATTATCACTCTCTTCCCAGTAAAGCACTTGCCTTGAAGTTATACTTAAGAGTCAAGCAAAAGAAATATAACAGCTCAAATACCTGATTGTTCAATCCCAGAAGACAGGAAGGAGGTCAGTTTGGAACTGACTTCATCTCACCACAGAACCACCTTTGGAAATGGTCTGAATTCTGCCTTGAATCTATTTTTTGGAACTGGAGTCACTACAAGATTATTGCCTCTGGCCTTTGTACCATTTGTGTCCCACAACCTGTCCTTTCCTTAATCCTTCTCTCCATCAACATATTAATAACCCAAAGGTTAATGCCATGCGCTTCTGCTGTTCCAGGGACAGAATTAATAGGGAATGTTCCACTTAATTATTTCTTCCTAAATTTTAATCCTGTCAACTCTTAAACTAAGAACAATAAAACCACTTTTTCTTCTTCAACATGTTTAAAAATCCATGCTAATAACTGATTCTTCCACAGATTAAGTAGGTACTAAGTCTCCTGCATGTAGAGTTCATCTATGTAACGTAAGCGTGCTGATCACCGATTCATTTCAGAAAGTATTTCAGTCATGTAAGACTAAAGCATGAAGACAGATGCATCTTGGGTGTGATGTTTTTAACAATGGATACCTTATTTGAATTGCAAGGGCAGGATAACAAGAAATAAAAGAAAGCTATTCATAGCACTCTGCAATGTTTAAGTCATACGTTTCAAAGAGGCAAACTGTTGCCTGCAGACAAGTCTGTACTCACGATTATCTGCTGCTCTAGAACTGTCACATCTCTCATCCTAGCTCCTGTGTTTGCATCAGACCAACTATTTCACTGTCTCGTGTCTCTTTGCCATCCTTCCTACCTCAAAAAGGGATAACTAAATCAACTCGTGAAGATCTGAATCAGTTCTGTGCTTCTCAGGGGTTAGCACAAGAGTGGGACTGGATGCAGAAGTCCAGATTTTCAGAGAGATATAGGTGCCAAGAGACACACATCAGCACCTACTGTTATTTTCAAAACTGCTTAAAGCTGTTTAGAACTTCATATTTGAGAGTGAAATGTCTCAAACTTCTGGTCCACCATCAGCTTAGATAAAAGTCAAGATAAAGAATGACACTGTTATAGTGTGACGAACTATTACAGCTTGATCTGCTTGATCCACAAAGGGAATGAGCTCAATGGGTCAGCTTCCAGCATTTCTCAGCAACCAGTGTTGGATACTCCTTTGAATAATCCTCAGTAACTCAGAAAAGCATACCATTTTCCATCCCTTTTGGGGTTGTCCTGCAGAAAGACAATGCTCTATGCTACCCAGTCTTTATGCAACAGCAAACAAAGCAAACCTAGGCCTGGCCAGTCATGGTTCTCCTGAATTAGTCTGTTTGCAGAGTATTAGTCATAGAGCCAACACCTTTACAGGTCAGCAACTTTTTAGGAAGGCTCACTTGGACTCCACCTAGCTTTAGAAGACACAAGCAGATGGCTGCAGAACAAAAAAGGTGGTTTTGATAATCTAACTCTAATTATATAGAAGCATCTGCTCAAATAAGGCCTTCTAGTCACTTAGCAAATATTAAGACTAAAAAGTAACTATAACATGAACTCTTCTTTCTGAAGAATTTTAACAGCCTGTTGGAGTGTCTTGGACTGCCTGGCTACATTCCCTGTGGAATAGGTACACTATGCACAGGAGAAAAAAAGCTAAGGCTTAATGCAAAGTTTTTTGATCTATGCAATCATTGTGAACATTGTAGGGAAGCAACTTAGCTACTGAGATTTGACAGAGGAAGAGAGTAAGAGACCAAAGAGAAATAAAAATTCTATTACAAAGTATTAGGGAACAACAGATACCTGCATCTGAAAAGTTACACTACCAGGGGTTCAAAAGAAAAAGCAGCAATAAGCATCTTGATCTGAGCAGCTCCTGATTCCAGACTACAGAGACCATTGCCATTACAGCTGAAGACTTCTGGCATGGTTTTTGTTTTAATTGAAGAAATGAGTCTAGAGATCTGGGGTGCAAGAAGCACATAAGAAAAAGCACTATTCTGGTATCTCTCAGACTAAGTCACAACAAAACTACTGTCATCAATTAAAATCTGCAGATGAACTACTGGGAGGAAATTCTTTTGAAGGGTGGCCACTAGAAGAGACTCTCCCGTGGTAGGAATGTAACCCAATAGGTGACTTTATATTCTAAGCATCTCCATTTAGTTCAAATTTTAGCATCCAAAACCAAACAAAAATGTACAGATGTACTGTCTAGTACTCTCAGAATCTACACAAAGCACTATTTATAGTGTTATATAGTGGTCTCAGAAGAGAAGGAACCCAGGGAATCTCTGCTGCACAATGAAGGAATTTCTGAAAGATCACAAATACTTTAGTTTCAGTTTGTGGAATTCACCTGGATCAGTAACTTTATCACCTTGTTCCTTCTTACATATGAAGTGATATTTAACTCTTCCAAAAGAAGTGCTAAACTGCAAACAGAAAAAGAAGATTAGCTCTTCTCAGCATCTGGTGGTTCCAAGCTCTTAGCACAGCCACAGCTAAAGCTCAAGTTCACATAGTCACAGCTCAATGCTGTTACAGTGGAAACAAGGTCACATTCAGAAGGTAGATGAGATGAGATCTGATCAAAACCCTGTTCACAAAGTCTCATTGTGAATTTCAGCTGACTTTCTCTCCTCTCTATGGGCCTGTTCACATACAATTTCTTTCTGAATAACAGTAGGAGAAAAATCTCTTTACCCTGAGAGACCTGCCAGTACCCATACAAAAGAGTTCCCCTGAACACTTCTTAGGCTGTTTACTTGGGTTTTCTGAAGGTTTAAGTCTCAAATGAAAACTCCAGCTTGGATGTGCCTGTCTTGAATGTAACAGAGCTGTGTATGCAGTACAAACCCAGTGCAGGTTGTACTGGAATAGGAAACTTCTGCTCAGAAGACTAGGGACCAACGATACATCTGTGAAGTGCATTGGCAAAGCTAAGAGGAAGCAAGAATTGTTCTATGCACACATATCCTTAGCTAGCATGGCCAGTCCTTGCTTTCACAAATATAAATTTCCCTTTCAAGAAGCATCCAAGGAGCTTCACTGTGCCAGGAGCCTCTGGCACCAAGAGAACCATGAGGGTGCCACTGTGTTCACCTCTGAAGTGAGGTGTACAAACCCCCATGGAATAACCAGTGTACACCATGTCTGCCAACACAGGGGCAGGTGACAACTGACCCTGCAGTCCACCACTATGCTGCTTTGGATTCCTGGAGTACCCAGCAACCTGGCATAACAAACATTGAGACATCCAAAGCAAATGGTCAGAGAAACTCTAGATCAAACACTTACTGGAATGTCCCCCTGGTAAACTCAAGCCTACTTTTTTAGAAGCTGTTAATACCAGTAAGCCTGCCAAAAACTTTAGTCACCTGCTAACTATACCACTTGTCTACACCCCAAAAAAGAATGACTAAAACTTTCTGTATGTAGCATTATTCCAAAATTAATCTGGTGAAAGTAACAGAAATTCAGAATTTTCCTTTTTTAAAATAAAGTCCCCCTACTTGCTGCTTCTTTTTATCCAAAGTTACAATTTCTGCAACCATCATAGCTCATAATTAAAAATATGTATAATTTTTATATTCCTTAGGGCCTTGACCCTATACACTCGTGACAAGAGCACACCAAAATTACAGGGATTGCTGTGTACTGTGACATTTCCTGATTTTGTTTGTTCTGGAACATTTCCTGCCCATACACCTGTCAAAACAAGATGAGATCAGGTATAATCATCTCATACCTACAGCAAAATTAATTTTAAGCCAATCTCTTCTGGGCTTTTTTTACACAACTGTTTGGAAAAAAAAACCACGAACAACTGAGAAAAACACTCATAAATGTGAATCTTTCAGTCAATGGAGACAAAACCTCTCGTGTTTCACTGGAATTAGCTTGATCTGGTTGGTAAATTTAGGATTTATTTTCTTTTCCTACTTGCTGGTTTTGAGGCTTCTGCTGACCAGAAGGTGGTTAGCAACTGCTGTGGGGGACATCCTGGAAGTTTTCGAACACTTTTCCCAGGAAAGTGCAGTTCAGAAAAAGCAATGGGAGGCAGAAAACTACTCAGGATTATTCCTGAGATAAATGAGCCCTAACTGGAGTAAGAATACCTGGATTTTCCTTGATTCTAGCTTGCAGACAAGTAGATTCTCTTCAGCTCAGCAACCTGCTTCCCAGCTAATCTAGCCCAGAAGTTCATCACTCAGCCATAACTGGTTTAATGGTGGTGACAAGCCAGCTGTACTGCCATTTCTGGAAAACACAGTTACACTGGATGGGAATATGAGTGTTGAGTGTTTCGAGAAGTACAGGAAATTAAAAAGAAAAACAAAAAAACAACCCTGAACCTAACCATATCAATTCAGTTAATAATGGTCAAGTAGATACATTCCTCCATGTACAGTGCACATACAATGGCTGTCATGACTGAACGTTAACATCTGAGTGGTGGCTGGAAGTGAATGAAGTAGAGCTCCCTAAAACCTTCTACTCCAAGAATCCAATAGAAAAGGGAAAAGAACCTTGCTCCTTCCAGACAAGTCAGGTGCTGTGGATCACTCCTCTAAGCTCCCCAAATCTACCAGACATCACCTCTGTAAGCACGAAGGGTAACCAAAAAAAGCAGTTTTAAGTGGGGAACTGCTTAATATTACCATTCTCACAATTAGAAGGCTAATTTGTTTAACCTATTTATTTAACTGTTCATGAAGCCATGCTATAAATTGAATCATGAAACCGACTTGGTTACAAATATCCCTGCATGGCTTTTTTCCTCCCTTTCCCTTTCCTTGTTGAAGGCAGATCCTGATCTAATCTCCTGTCCCTTCCCATGAGCACTTCAGCTGGTACCACTGCGGCAGCAGCAGCAAATGCCTTTTCCCAGCACTGTTGCTGAGTGCTTTGTATTTGGAAACCATGACCTGAACCCTCCAGTTCAGGAATGCTGCCCCATGCTTGGCCAGAAGGCCGGGGCTGACTGAGCCAAAATAACTTCTTTCCTCATGAATTCTCAAACCCTGCTGATCCAGAAAGAGTGGGGAAAGAAGGGACAAAAATGGAATGGTGAAAGGAGGTTCCTCCTCCCCTTAAACAAAGGGCAGAACTGAAAAGCTAGAGGACTTTTTTTTTTTAATTGTTTGCTTAATGCTTAATAACCAGTATGCATTGCATTGGTATTACAACGGCCTTTTGTTTACCAAAATGTGATGACCACATAATAAACCCAGTTTTATTGTCGTTTCCAGCCTGCTCCAGTGAGGGGGTGGGGAGAGGACTGCAATTTCCTTTCCACAGCTCACCCAGAGCTTTAGCTCTGCCCAGGCCAGTGATAAGGGAGCCAGCTAGCACTGTCCTGAGGAGCTGACACTTAGGAACTGGACTGAAGTCATTGAAACCATCAACGCAGGATGAGACACATCAAGAAAATGAAATGAGACAGAAAGGAGAGAGGAAGAAATCTCATAACATAATGAGATGTTTATCTATAAAAAGTTACCCACTTCAAAGCAGGAAGAGCTTCAATTCCCTGGTAAAAAAAAATAGAAAAAAAAATAGCTTTTAATTAAAAGATCAGTCAAAGATTTTCCACAGTCAAGCAGCCTCAAAGAAACTATGTGTGGAGGAGGCCTAGAGTCATTTCTAACATAATTAGTCCATTCTTCAAACTCAACAAGGTTTTATAAAAGCAGCATTTCTCAAGATCTAGAAGATAAGGATTGTGGAAATGTCCTCAGTCTCTCAAAAAGCACTGTCCCTTCCCTCTGACACCTCCATCCTCACCAGCTTTCGCTCAGGAAAAGTCTGGAGAAATACTATCAGAGCTTTGTGCCTCCCACCCTGGGGCAAGACAGACTAAGCCTAGGACTGATGGACAGTCAGATGGATACTCAGCTTCAGGCTAAGTTGCTGCCATGTCCTTTAGGAGGCCTGAAAATGTAACATGAAATACTGCTGTACTTTGCTTTAGCCAGCTGAAAACAGGCTGTCTTCTGCACACAACCTGTGAGCTTCCTCCAAGCAGAAAACACCAGTCCCTGGTTGTTTAACAGGCAGCACCAAAGCATCCATCAGGACAAGAACAGAGAGGAACATAACACTGCTCACAGGACATGGACGTGTGTACTTAGCCCCTAATATTTTTCTTAAGCAACTGAACAAATTCCAGTCAAGATACTCTAACTACACAGTTCTTTCATCTTGATAACAAATGGAAGAATATACATCCTTGCTTCAGCCAACACATCCCCTGTGTGTGCTCAGAACTGGACCCTGCAAACTCACCTTAGCCTTACATTTTCCCAAGTGTGTATTTTCCCAGTCATTGGAATCAAATCCGTCTGTAAGAACTTCACATTTAAATTTTGATATTGATAAAAACATAGAGCTTGTTAGTTGTGTGCCACGCAGACTGATTCAAAGGGCAGAAAACTGCAGTTGTTGTAATTCTACAGCCTGAGAGAACTGACTGATGAGCACAGATCATACCAGGACAGAGTACTCAGCCTCAGAACATGCAATCCATATCTACTGATCGAAAAACATTACTGCTCCATGAAATATAATGGAACATTTCAAAAGAGATCTGTGAACGTGTGTCTGCTTTGGATTATGGGAAGAAAAAAGCTGATGCATGGAAAATCTGTGTCTATTATCAGAGATCTTCAGTTTTATATAATCTTTAATCATCATGCTCAAATTGCTTGGAGATAAAACATGAGAAAGTATTAAAAAAATAAATTAAAGTATCAAAGATTTGTTAACCTGCTAGTGGCAGTCTGAGAATCACAGAAGAAAATCAAATTAAGTCCTTTTCAAGCAGTACAGTGCCAATGAAATCAGAAAAATACTTTACTTCAGTTTTACAATTTCATGTTGTTCTGAAAGCTACATTCCCTGTGGAAATCAGGGGATTTTATGAAGAGTAAATTAGTAAAATAGAAGAGGAATTAAAAAGAGAAAAAATAAATTACTTTGCTGAAGTATTAGTAGAACCTCCAAAATACAAGACTGCTTCCAAACAAACTTGTGAATAGCTCCAGGGCTCTGGAAGCCTTCGGAAGGAAGACTAAGGTGCAATACTTGCTCAAATTTCTTTGGCCAGCTTTACAGCTTTAAGATCTTGAGGAGCCAAATATAACCCAAACAAAAACTAGTAAGCTGGGGTTTTTTTCTCCAAGGCCATCATTATTCCCTCTTCCTTTCACCCTTTCCCCCCATTTGAGTAATGTAATATTGTGTCAGAACCAACACACAATCACAACCACTGGCTGTTTCCTTATCACTCACTGTCAAGCCAATTGCAGCACATGCACTAAATTAATAAAACTGTCAAGAAAATTAGCTTTTACATTTCCTATCATAGCAGATCTACTATTCATAGATCCTAAAACACCACTGGCACTGAGGCAAAAGCACAGTCTGCAGAACTCTAACCATAGGACAGGCTCTTGCTGACCAGGTCATTCAGTAAGATTCCCAGCAAAAGCTCCCTGTCTTCATCCAGGAATGGCTTTAACTTTCATCAGCAAAGCAATCAAACACAAAACAAAATGCATAAACCACATCCTGCTGCCTGCCATGCCCTAAAGTTGTTCTTGTAAAAGTTTTGGTCCTCCCACTCAGCACATCCTCTCAGCCAATGCTCAGAACTGTTGTCAAGGCCCTTGCCTTAACATAGGAGAACTTAGGGACCACCTCCATTAATTTAGTATTCATTGGCCTCTCATCTTGGGATCGGGGGACCTCAGATTATCACTTAACTCTGCCTCAAGCAGATCATTTCAGAGGCAGCAAGTTAGTCATACTTATGACTAAATTCCTCTACGAGGCCAGTCCAAACTGTGACAGTCTCTTGGCTGTTCTTGTCTCGCTGGCCTGCAGAGCAGAAAAGACCATGGCCATTTGACATCTGTTTGTTGGTATTTCTGAATTATTTAATAATGTCAGTCCAGTCAAGTCACATCACAAGACTAATCAACAGAGCTGGCCTTCACTGGCCTTAGAAGAAAGGCTTAAGTAAAAATTACCCTCCAGGGGAAAATAAGCTTCAATCCCAGCTTAATCAGCAGCGTGTTACTATGAAGAATGAGAGCATTTGTAAAACCCCCATGCAAGAATGACTCGTGGGAGGAAGAGGTGACTAAGGAATCAAACTATCCACTGGAGAGCACTGTGGTTTGTAGGCTCCACTGGGGACAAAAGGTCTAACGGCTTGCTGCCCGAGCTCGATGAGGACATGACTTGCTGCTGGTATTTCCATGAAAGCTGTTATGTGATTCATTAGCTGTGCTGGCCCCTCTCTCCTCCCTCCCTTCCCCCCACACCATCATTAAACTCATCTGTTCTCCTGCTTGGCAGAAATGGTGTGCTGACATATACCAGAGTTAAAATGAATGGCTCCTATGTTTAGAAGAAAGGAGAAAGGAAGAGAAACAGATGAGACACTAAATAGAGTACCCAGAAAAGATCTGACTACACACCTCAAAAAACCCCCAGAAATCACAAGAAATACATTTTCTACAATATTGTATCTTGAAAGTCTCTGTACGTTTTACAAACTCTATCCTACACTGAAGAATCCCTTCCTCAAACATAGAATGAAGCCACCCCTAGACCAGGACAAAACAGACATAAGAAAACAGATCGATGCTGGCTCAGTGGATACACTGACATTTGATATTCTCATCCAAGCCATGTAAGCATGTTTTACAAATAAGCACAGTCCCAAAAAAAGTCTAACCCTTGGATAACCCCACCCATCACCTTGTTCCAACTAGAGAAGTTAACATTTCCCATTCAACTGCTTCTTTCAAGAAAGTTTCTGTATTTATTGAGTCATTGTTTCCACCTCTTCCCGAAGATATTAATCATCTCATCACCTGCAGATGTTTAGAGGATAAACAAAACCCCACCATCACCGCGTCAACCCATGTCAAAGAACCTTAGCACTCCTGCTCAGAAATACAGGCTGCCTCACTGTTTCCAAGGCAAAATAATATTTGAAAGACTTCTCTCAATAAATATGATGCACTGGACAACACCATGTTCTTCCATACAACTCCCATAAAATGTTCCCACTGTTTCACAGGTGCTCTGGCTGATGTTTGTGTATACTGATGGTTCCTTTAGCCTGGAGTAGCCAGACTCTGAAGCAGAAAACTGACTCCACGGATGAACTGCAGCAATATTCACTATTGTTTTACATCTTTTTCTGTACTACTCTATAGGTGTTTTCATTCTGAAAGCCTCCACATGCTTTAGAAATATGAATATTCAGAGCACTTGGGTATAGCAGGAAAAGCAACCACCTGCAAGTAGTAGAGTTTTGGCAAACAAGTGATGCAAACACACTACGAAAGTTCTTACAAATGATTAAATTAGAAGTCAGGAAAAGCCTATAGTATCTAACATTATTACAAGCAATCACCTCAAATCCTTCTTAGACACTCTTAGGCTCTTAGCAAGATCTAGATTAACTTAAAAAGATATCATCTTGGGCTGTTGCAGGGTCTTGTAGATCTTCTGTTCAAAACATACCCATTAGACACCAGCAGAGGATTACTCTGCAAGAAAGATGCAATATAGGATAACTCCCCTTCCTGTCTTCACTCCTCCACAATCCCTTCCTCAGCCAGTTACATTTCTCTCCAATTCCCCTTATTAACTTGTTAACTTCAAGCTGCTGAGCTCAGGGGCAATGATTTCCTTCCCCTTCCTTGGCAGCACTGACCAGCCAACCCAGGACTTGGGGTTATCACAGCTGTATCCTTATACCCCAAAAGCTTGATTGTTAGCTGTAGAGTCAGGATCACTCCTGTGGGCACTGTCTCTCTCAAAGTGTTGATTCTGGGACCTGATTATATTTTAGCTTCAAAATGAAAGAAATCTTTGTCAGAGAACTGTAGCCTTGGCCAAAAGCTCTGCACTCCCATGGACTGTTGGTCCTATTTACACTCAACAGGCAAACCTATTAAAGTACATCATACTCTCATAAGTATATGAAAATCTGTGTTACTTTAGGTTATAACCTATATATTGGGATCAGATTTTTAAAGACTTCAGTGTCCAGGTCAAGATCTGATTGTTTGTAGTTAAAGCTGGAACATAAACTAGATCAATAAAAAGGCCCATTTCTGGGTTTTATTTTGACTATTCCAAAAGGACCAAACTTAAAGAGTACCACAGTTGCTCTGGGTGTAGGTATTCCTGAGTGAGAGCTGAATTGAATTCATCCAAGCAGAAATAAAGCCCAATGTAGACACTTTCATGTATCACATTCTAATGTGAAAAACAAGTTTTTTGCATCCTAGTTGTCAAAAATCAAAATAAACTGCTTCGGCTGCCTTTACATTATCCTCTGACTTCCAAAGCCAGAGCTCTTGCACACAATGAATATGTTGTCAGAATTTATTCTCTCAGCAGTGATGGTCCTGAAACCTTTTTCATGTAAACAGTTTTGAGCATGCAGTTCAATACAATGTGCTCTGGTTTTCAGTCATATTCACACCTTACTGTGAGGACATACTAAAACAAGTCTGAGGACAGCCTACACTTAAAACCTGAGATTTTTAAAACTGTTTATGTGCAACAGAAGCATAATCCTTTCTCCTTCAATAAAAGAATAAAATAAATCACAGGACAAGAGAAAACAAAGGATGAAAGATTTTTAAAACCCACAGGGAGTCTGCATGCTCATTTATAATCTATGTTAATAGTAATAAGCTGTTCAAATCCCACCACTGGCCCTGCAAAATCAGTCCATTTTCTCAGCCCCTGATCAGAAGTTAGCAGTGTACCTCCCTGTGCCTTTATCCATCTCTCACTCAGTTTATCATCAGTTTTATCCCTCCTCAAATGACAGTAAGATGTTTAGTCCCAGCAAGACTTCTACAGCTGGCAGTGACCAGTGAAACAGAGATCTCAGGGGCTGGGGATGGAGGCAGCCATACTTTTCAGTCTAAAGTTTAAACTTTCCCTTAGGGCAGCATTTCTTCTGGTGACTGGATACTGGCAGCTTTTGTGTTCTTCATTAGCCTGCTGATTAACATACTGCCAGAGAGTTCTCCACTACACCTAACTGCTGTTCCAGCACTCACTGCCACATCTATTGTGAGAAATCCTGGAGTAGCAATGCAGCGTTGTCTGCCTCTTCCTTTTCCTTGTGACACCAGAGATCAGGTACGTGTGTATTTGCTTTTAAAACAATAGCTACATAGCTGAAGTTATTAAAAAAACCCTGATCAAGCAATAACAGCTTTAATGGAATTTTGTGAATGAAATTCCCATGGCAACAGCAAGAGTGCCAGGAAATACAACCGGTACCAGTTTTCTGTATGTTAGAGGTTCTAACATAAACAGAAACTGAGAAATAAACAGAAATCCATGAGCCTACTGCTTTTTTTTTCCTCCTCATTCAGCATTTAAGAAACAAGCAAAATAAATCAAAAAGCAACCAAAACAGCACTGCAGCATCAGGAACAAATTACCAGTCTTCCCAGTGTGGACATTGGGCACAAGGGGAATTAGATATACCTGACAACAGCTCTTGGCTTTCTACAAAATCTGCTACCTATTAACATGCGAGGCACCACCACGCTCCTGGAAGGACAATGGTGGGAAGAGCTTCCACAAAGGCATCATTTTAAATTCTAAGGCCTGGAAAATTTCAGGCCTCAGGCCACGAACAATGGTGAGGGCTAACAGAGCCGGGCTGCAGAGCCTGACAACTTGGATGCACATCACTAGATAAGCTTGGTAACTTTTTAGCCGCATCAGGCAGGCTGGGCAAGATAATATCTGTCAGGCACCGAGGTCCCTCCCTTGGAGGCATTCTGTTCCAGGCAGGGAAGGGTTTCTTTCAGCAAAGCTGCCCTAAGGACGGTGCTGTGATCCCAGGTAGAGCAGCAGCAAACACCATTCACAAGGCAAACAGCAGGAATTTCTCCAGCGGGAGCTCTGACAACAGCCCCTGCTGCGGCTCAGCGGGACCCCGCCGTTAAACCCCCCGGGACCAAACCCCATGCCCGGCAGGACCAGCCCCGCCTCGGTCCCTACGCACCTTGGTCGTGCTCCTCCGCTCGCCCAGGCTGGTTGCCCATCTTCGGTCGCCGCCCCGGCTCTTCCCCGAGCTCCTCTAGGACCCCGGCGCCCCGCTCATGCCCGGGGCCAGGGCGGACCTGCCCCCAGCTGCTCTCAACCTCTGCGCTTCGGTCAACTTCAACGGGAGGGGGGAAAGTCAGCTCCTTCCTAGTTCCTGGCACCAGGAACAGAGCCTGCTGCTCATGCTGGAGCAGCTGTGGCTCTCCCTCCTACCTCATTACAATATTATGCACTGAAGGCCGGCCTGTGCAGTTAATTAGCTGCCTGACTGCTGGAATAAAAGGAGGGGGAGAAAGAGGCAGAGAAAGAGCGAGCAGAGAAAGGAGGAGTGACTCGACGAGCCGGGGAAGCCACCCAGGGGCAGCGAGCGCGAACTGCAGGCGGCTGGGAGGGAGCTCGGGCATCCAGCACGGGCAAGAGCTGAGCCTGGAGCCTTTGGGAAGGGCTTCAGTGCCCCCAGAGCCGAGCCTGAAGACCCAAACGATGTTCACCATGGAGCAAGCAGACCCTCCCTCTAGATCCAAGCACACCCTTGAGTAGCAATACACTGGCACATCTGTTCAGGATGGCACTGAACTGGCACAAGCATTGGGGTACCAAATCTCAGAAATGCTCCGCATCTGAAAACTTAGATACCTAAAAGATACTAAAACCTTAGCTACCTAAATGTGTCATTGTTCTTGCTCTGACACTTGAATGAATGAGGCTGAAAGTTTTCATACAGCTGTCTGTATTTGGATGACATTAAGCAAAATTTCTATCTACTATCTTAAAACATGGCAAGTATAAAATGCTTTGTGTAATGAATAAGCCATATAAGTTCTATAAAAAGGGATAACTGGTAGTACATTATTCTTCTAAAAGTCATCTTATGGTTTCCTACAGCTTGTATCTTATGAGAATGGGTACTCAGCTTGCCCCTATCAAAGGTGCAGATAGAAATGTCCTCCAGCTGCTGTTGAGATCTACCTCCAAGACAAAGATTTTCTTCTATCGTAGACTAAGGAGTGACTTCTGCTTTTCCTCAACAGGATTCACCAGAGTGACTGCATTAGCCAAGATGATGTCTTGGGTTGACAAATCCTGACACTGAGCATTTATTATTTCAACACCTGCTCTCTATTTCTGTAACACAAAAGGGAATAGATGAGGGTCTCAGTACAGTATGGGGTGCAAGCCTGGAGTAATTATGAAATGTAATCAGTGAGTCAGAGCAAACACGCCTGAAACCTGAGCACTGCAGCAGAGTCATGGCTGGAAGAACCAATCTGTTATTTCTGACAGTGGCACGAAATGGAAGTCAGAACATTTCTAACACCGTGACAGGGAGAATGATATCAGGCCAAAGACTTCTAGCCCAAGTCCACGGCGAAAGGCAAGGGATGAATTTTAAAATACAGCTATAGCCTGAGCAGAAGTCACAGCTAAGAGATTACTGCTTATGGAGCTTGCAGCTCAAACTGAGGAGGAAGGAAAAGGGATCATGGCAAGCATGACTTCTAGTGTGGTGACTAGGTAATAAATTATGACAGATGCATGGCTAAATCTTTAGGCAACTATTTATTATCTGAACATTTTACATTATTTTCACTTCCTCCTCAGTAATAAAGGTATAAGAAGTAATGAATGAGTGAACAAGTTAATCTCTATAAAGCAGATTAGCTGGTTTCTTTCTGGGCATGAAGGTTGACTCATCCCTTTGCACTACCCACTTGTGGGACTGCTAAAGCCCCACATACACTCATTTTTTATATAGTGAGAATGGGAATGAATTACTGAAGGTGTGACATGCAGAATTCTTTCAACTCACTAGTCAAGTGACAGGACTTATTTGCCAGACATAACCTTTCCTCAGACCCTACTCTCACAACACAGCACATGAATTAGCATAACTTCTGAAAGTTCAGATTGTAATCCATCCTCAAAAGATGTGTGAAGATGCCAGAGAATGGTCTCAAATTTCCAGTGGCCAGAGAGCTGAGTGTCTCTTCAGAAATCTAAAGAAGCTACAGATGCTGAGCAGGTGCTCCAGGGGCTGGACCTTCTGGCAAAGACTGAACTAAACTGAATGGGCCCTAAGGGAGGACACCAACACTAGCAGTGTTCACATGATCATGCTACACTTCTTCCATTAATGCTAAAGATTTTAAGAGCACTACATACTTACATAGGAGGGAAAAGAAATCTACAGAGATGTGCATATCATGCACAGTAGTGGACCCCAAAAGATTAGCAATCTAACATCTACGTTGAAACCCAGAAGAAAGAGCAAACATATTTTTAATCATGCTAAAAACAAGTATGCTGTGAGGATACTTGGTGAGGTGATAGTTAAGTTCATGGCACAGAACTGCAGCCTTCCAGGAACCCACTGGAGATGTAGCTGACAATCCCCCCTCCTTACTTTACAGTATTAAAATCCAATGTAAGCTGAAAGCTGCCGAAAACAACAATGGAAAAAAAAATCATACAAGTAATGCCAAGCCCTCTGCTGATATGCATACTTGTTAGACCAGGCCAGCTTGGCATTCCTTTCTTTTGCTCCCTCCCATTCTGTAAGTGCAAACACGATGGCACTCTGCCAAGGCATTTTGGCTGCAATACATTTAGGCCTAGAGAATTTGTGTTAAGGATCATTTCTCTTCAAATCAGCTGAAGGAAAGCTGATAATTAACCTAGGGCAGGTAGTCAATGCAAGGTTGTGTTGACTTTGCTGAACAACTTTGCTAAAGCAGCCTGAGAAGAAATGAAAACAAACTGATATCATAGATTTGTACCATTCCTGGACTATCCCAGCCCACTCCCCTTTCTGTTTAGGTATCCCTGGCAAGGCTTTTGTGGTCATCACAGTTTGCTTACAGCTATAATGGATCTTCCCTATACGTGTTGGCTTAAGCCAATTAACTGTCAACAATTTAATGAATCAAGTCATTACAGTCTTTAAGATTTAGCATCTCAGTATCCCTACCACACACTGAATCCTCTTAACTGGCTCAGGTCCCAGGGTGGTTAACACGTGCCGGCAAAGTCATTCTCAGGGGAACATACAACAGAAAAGGGTCTCTGTTTCACGGATTCTTTAAACAAGAAGTTGCATGCAAAGTCTTTGAAGGGGTTAATACGGATCCAGTGCAGTAAATGTGAATTGGGCAGCAGATTAGGACAGCAATGAAACTGCAAAAAGCACATACTGCAGACAGTGGTGTCAGCACAAGTTAATTCCTACTTGTTTAATAATGCAAGATGACTGCAGACAGCCTGTGAATACTTCTCAGAGAAACTGTCATCCCTAACAGGATCAGGTATCAGAAATCCCAACGGACAGCCACTAAAATGCATTGCTCTCTTCCATAGCTGGGAATGGAGTGAAGGTTCATACAATACAGACAACAATGGAATAAAATAATAATTATGTCACTCAACCAGATCTCTCTAGTTCACCGAGACCCTGAGCCAACCAATATGAGTTCAATGATAGAACCACTGTTATTTTTTCATTAAAGAACTACTGAGTTCCTTCTGCCCTACTGGAATAAGTGCCTTTCCCAATTAAAATATCCTATCAGAGTACCATATTTATCCTTTCCTTTTCATATCAGCTCTGGACCTAGAATCTCCTTCTCTCGATAAAGAATAATTATGTAAGAGCTGTGTCTTCTTCCTGGAAAGGGTAGCACAACGCAAGTAGCTTTCCAGATGAAGCTTTAAAGCATACTTATTGTTCCTGGGAAACCCCAGATGAGATCAGTCATTTGGTTTCTAGTGAAGTCTTGTGGAACAGAACATACTGATCTCATTAGCGTCTCTCACACTTGTCTCTATCTTTCACAAGAGAAGTGAGACAGTAACGAGACTGAATGCAAAGTGCAGCAACCTTTCTACAGACCTATAGTAGCCCTTTGATGTGACAGATCACAAAAAGCAGAACCTGTCAAAAACTGATGTATGGGAGAATAAGAGGGCCCCAAGGTCAGAGAGCTGTCCTTCAAAAGAAATCACTTTCCTTTTTCCTGTTCTAATTGGGGTGCATTAACATCTTAGGAAGAATTAAACTGTCAATTAGATTTTTTTTAAAAGGATTTTTTAAAGAAAGCTTTTATTAAGAAAAATACTTTTCTTGGATTTTCTGACCACATAGAGAAGGCTTCTGGTCTGGATTAGCTTCACACAGTTACCCCACATCAGGAAATGACAAACACTTGCCAAGCAGAGACGTCAGTAGAAAGAAGAGAATAAATCTGATAGATTCAATATATTACTCTTAAATAGGAATCTTGAAGTGACAGTTCTATAAATATGCAGGAAGCTCTGAAATCTGTAGTCTGCCACATTGTCTATTTTGATGGGAAAGAAGCATATATCATATATATATAATGAGTGATATGTGCAATAAATCCATACACCAGTCTCCCCTCTAAAATCATCCGCAGCTGAACTTGTTCAGGTTTTACAAGTGACTTTTCCTTTCCCTGCACCAACACCCACACTGGCAGTGGCCAATTCATCTCCTTAGTTAAAGCCTCTCATTTCCCAGTATCATCACTACCAACACAGAAAAGCTACAAACTGTTTTAGAGGAAAATGGAGATTTTTCTTGTTATACAGGCCACATGGTGGACAAATGGACTAATGGTATGTGCTCCACTAGAACTAGGAAGGAACTGAAGATAACCAGGTATCACATTTAGTCACTGGGACAGTAACTCTGACAATTGGGCAGGAAGGTGAGCAACAATTCACAGAAACACTCATTAAAACAGAGGCCCTCCTTATTAGAACTGAACATTGTTCAAATCAAACCATTCTACAACAGAATCTAATCTTCTGGTTCTACTATAGCTTTCTTTGATAATTCCAAATTTCTTGGTATTTTTATTATATTCTTTAATTTACTGGGCTTACTACAACACTGTGCTTTGTACAGCTTCATTTCTGATTCTGGCAGTGTTCCAGCCTGGGATTAGCAGCTTTTGTTCAGGTAACATGCAGAGTGCAGAGTCTCCACGCTAGATGCCTTAGGAGATAATTGAAACCCTTAATATCTTTCACTTTGCCTCCTCTACCCTTTGCACTGTCTCCAGCTACTGAAGTTAATCAACCCAGCAGGCATGCACATGTTGCTGTGGATGCAAATGTGTGCCAATTATTGATTTTCCTGTTTAATGCAGAAAAAGGAATGGCTGTTTCTGATGGAGCTCGGGCTGATGCAGCAGGCCACCCATCACATTCCTGCTGACATCCTGGCCTCCATAGATATAACACATCCCACTGTCATTGTGAGAAGTTATAGTACCTGTCTTCTAACATGCTTGGAGCTTTAGAGAGACCCTGACCTTGTTGGTAAAATACCCAGGATCTCTATAAATAAGTTAGGTGATGCTAACACTTATTGACAGTTTCAAAGGCAAATTCAATAGGTCTGTATAGATTCAGACTTTACTCATGAATGAAGAAATAAGCTGATGAAGCAGCCTGAGAAAACAAGTGCAGCTCTCCATTACTTACATTTCAAAGGTAACTGATACTTCATATTGTAGCTGGCAAAGCTGGACATAAAAAAAAAAATCAATATATTTTTGAGAAATGAGGGTGCCTGAAGTGTTCTGAATGCTTTGGAATGAGGTGCTCACAGCTCAGCCCAGCCACACATCCTGGCTGTGTCTTTTCTAATGTCCAGCATAAGGCTTTTTTTTGTTCCTGTCAAACCTGATGGATAGTAGCTGCTGGCACTGAAATACCAGCAAGGAAGCACAGTGGCATGATTAAACTAGGCAGCCTCGAGGGAAATTTTCAGAAAGTGCTTGAGTTGGGAGTTTGTAGGGAATGAGACACAGAACCAAGAGCAAGGATTTGGAATAATTTCTAGGACCCATGGAGCAAGTAATCTCACCTGTCTGAACCCCAAATTTTCCATTTGCATACCAGTACTACAATGCAGTGTTCTTCCTGGGAAGCATATGATCACATGATCTTTGAAATTCTCTGTGAAATAGCAGTATTTAAGGTTATTGGGCTTGAAAATCTCGAAGGATCAGAATCTGAAAAAATAAATCACTGATTTCCTATGATTTTGAACCTTAAGAAAGAGTGCCCTAGTTCTTCATGAGGATGTAAATTTCTCCATTTAAATGTTTTATAATAATTTATTTACTATATGGCTTCATAGATTGGATAGCTTTACAAGTGCATGCACTAAAACATTTTTCAAGATCAGTGATTTCTTCCTCCTGTTTTGCATTTTTAAGCTTTTTCAACTACTGAAACATTAAAAAGCAATGCAAGAGCTCTTTAAGTTTAGTTTTAACATAAACCCGAATTGCTACTTCAGAATAGTACATGGAAAGACATAACACTGTGGATAAAGAAGCTCAATCCAATGCACTTATTTCTCCCTGCGTGTCATTTCCCACCACTTGGGATTTCAGAACTGCCAAGCAGTTACAGAGCCAAGCATCACCGCACAGAACTTCCAGCCAGAATCTGTCTCCAGTTCCATTAGCTCAACTCCACTTGCCAAGAATGGAGACACGAGATTGGCCTCATCTCCCTTTAAGTTACTTATGATTTACTGCAATAGCTTCCAACAAGGCACATAGGGGTAGTTATGTCAGCAAAAGGCTAGAATGAATAACTAACTCCACAAAGGGCAGCAAACAAGCCTATTCAAACAAGCAACCTTGATGTCAATTATTTATTATCTGCAGCATTTGGAACATGTGCTGTTGCTCAAGGTCAGCACACAAATATTGGACAGTCACACCCAGAGAAGAAACCTAAGTTCATTTTTTTATTTCCAAACCTGGGGACTAATATAGTATAAATTCAGTAAAATAATCAGATCACTCACTTGAATAACCAAGACAGCCCAATCTAAAAAGCACAAATGGAGGGGAGAGAGACGTGATGTCTGCAGTTAAGACATGAAAGTAAAATGCAGAACTGAAGGTAAAGAAGCCAAAGAAAGAGGTTTCAGAATAAAATTTCTACATTTACACAGTTGGCCATGTACACAAACATCTGCATTTCCCAGCTACAGCAACAATCTTACTTGGATTAGCTCCAGTCAGTTAGCATTGCAGTGTAGTCCTGAGCACCATCAGAGACTATTTGGGATGCTATTTCAGTAAAATATAACAGCTGAAACAATGTTCTCTGCCTCTACTTAATGTTCCCAGGAACATGTTATGCCCCCTGTCATGTCTGATTTTTAATTTTCCTGTTAGCAATAATATACTGTATTATAAGCTTATTGGTATTTTTTCCATAGTGTGACGATCTAAAAGTAGCATTCAGCTTTGTAACTTTGCTCACTAATTCTGGCACCTTTAATTCTGGCCATGATAGCAACACAACTTCAGAATACAGCTAGATTTGCAAGCAGCCTTTAGGACTATGGAACCACTGTGAAAACTGAGATATTTAAGATACATGTCTTTTTGTATACATACCTATAATAGCCCCCATAAGGCCTGGGACAGTTTTCTCTAGGTTAAAAGGAGTATTAGAGGGGGTAGCATATATATTTTCTTGGTGTTTATCTCCACAATAAACATAGCTCCACACTTGGACTCTTTTCACTTGGCACTAATATTTCCATTCGTATTTCTACAAATGCTGATGCAAAGCAATATATGAGCTCAGATCTAATGATGTCATTTAAATTGGCAAAACAATACCCAGATGTAACTTGACCTCCATAAACCATTTTATCCTTTGTATTTAAAGGAGTCATCATCAAATCTTATCCCTCCTCCAACCCCAGTTATTATACATGCATGCAGAAGGGGGCTCTCTATTCCAGTGCTAGAATTTTTATATCTGACACATGCATTCCATTCTGGACTCCCTGCAGTGCTGTTTCCCTGGCTGCATTCCCAGGATCTTATGCTGCATCATCTGTACAGGTTTTCTTTGCCCCGTGTTACTCCTCTCAAGCATCTTTTGCCAGCATCATGCCTCTTTGTTGGCTGGTGAATCTCAAAAGCCTTTGGATATGACTAGTCACTATTAAACTTGAGGATTTACACACTGATTAACTGCAGAACAAGGTCTGTCTTTGGGTTACTGTGAAGCTTTCATGCTGTTACAAGATGCATCATTTTCTTTCAGGGATGGGGGGGGAAGTATATAAAGAAATCCCCTTCTGGTTACGAACATTGTTCTGTTACGCAGCCAAACCCTGCAGAGGCTGTGACAAATAGGGAGGTCACGGTCAAATTTAATAAGATCTCACATTCCCTTGGAAATGCCACCAGGGAGCAGACAAAAGCAAGCGTTTGCTGAGCTCCTGGGGGAAAGCAGAGCATTTGCACAGAAGCCCTTGGTATGCAGATGGTGTCGCTGCCTTTAGAAACAGGCTTAGATTTGAAACCAATGGGAACATGCAGATGGGGCTACCAGGGAGGGGAAGAGCATGCCACACCGTAGCTTGGGAGCACGAGCTGTACATGAAGATGCTAGGCCTGGAGCTTTGCTCTTGCACCTTTGCTGTGCCCCAGGAACAACAGGGTAACCACTCTGCTCGTTCAGTAGAGGGAGAAGAGAGAATGCTATTGATTGATATGGTGTAAATGTGAAAAAGAAAGGTTTTAAATGGATTTGTTGCTCGGCGAGACAGGGGGCTGTGTACATCCAATGCCAGCCCCGCGACACCACGGGCCCGGGCCACTGGCGCCACCGCGTGGTCACTCACCCATGGCTCCTGGGAACCCCCAGAGCTCCTCCCTTTCACTCTCCATCACCCACTGGGGGTGTGTGGGATGCAGTCAAAG
Source organism: Aegotheles bennettii (assembly GCA_013398125.1). Lineage (NCBI taxonomy): Eukaryota > Metazoa > Chordata > Aves > Caprimulgiformes > Aegothelidae > Aegotheles > Aegotheles bennettii. Next base: position 449,425 of record VZRW01006864.1, on the reverse strand, counting down.
GCCAGTTTGCAAGGCAGCAGGTAAGTTTGAGCTGTGTGACAAAGGGGGATAACTCAGGTGGGACCTTGGTAACCCAGGTGACAGCCCCAGCAGGGTTCACCTAAAGCAGACTGTCCTCCTGAACCTCTGTCCTCCTGAACCTCTGTATCTACCTGTGCTGGGCTTCAGTCGGCTCTCAGCAAGCTCCGAGATGGCTCCTGTTGTAACAGTCTTCTTCAGCCTAGAGACTCCAGAAGCTGCTGCCACCGCGCCCGGTTTTGTCAGCATGTCATCACTGCTTGCCCTCTTCAGCTGCAACACAGAGATCTTGTGAGCAACCAGAAGGTTAAGACCTTGAATATTCCCATCAAGTAGTTCAAAATGCAAGGTCCTTGGGAGAAAAGAACATTTCCATAAAGTAACCCCATGGCAATATTGCTTTGATAACCATACTAAATTATTTATCTCTTTTTGTATTTTATATTTCTGTGAAATCACTTAGAAATAACAGTTTCAACAGTAAAGATTTAAAATGGGAAATAAGGGGGGGAATAAAATGGGAATAAAATGGGGAATAGTGCTGTTCAAATAAGCAAATAACTGAAAAGCTGCTGCTTCAACAAGCAGAAGCAGCAATTTATCTCAGAACTTTGGCCAGCTGCTTTCCCATTTGTGTGCCTTCACAACAGCCTGTGTACCTCTAATAACAGCCTCTAATTAATTTCAGGAAAAATACTTTAAGCTTTTTAAAAGACCAAGGCTCTGGAGAGTCTCCCTAGAGCAGTATTTTTTCTATCCTTTTCAGTTTGTGGACACCTGAGCTGTTTTCACAAACCAAACCCCACTTCCTTTGAAGTTGCTCAGTGACACTCAGGGGGTCCTTGAACCACGGGCTGAAAACCCCTGCTCGGGTTAAATGCAAAGGGAGCACACGACAAGGACCCTCCCTGTTTAGCAGTTCCTGAATGTAAAATCTTTAAGCAAAATGAAGTCTCTCAGCTCCAATTCTTTCTCCTTTTCATCTCTTCCTCTGACTCAGAGTCTGTGGTTTCCTGGACCCTGTGAGCACATAAGTTTCAATAGCTGAAGTGTTGATCTGCTCCAGGATACCAAATGCTCGTGTTTTGCCTTCTGGCAGAGTTTTTATCAGCTCACTCTTAGAAGCAGAAAGGAATAATCTGACTTTCTGACCTTAGAGACTTCTGCAGTCTCTCTAAAGTGATTTCTTCAATGTGCCCTCTTCTACAGCAGCAAACACAGTGCCTTTTTCTACCCTGCTTCTTCAAGGAAACCACTTTGATGATCTTGCAATTGCAGATGATCAACCATCTGAAGATATTAGCTGTAATTAGAAAGAAACCTCTCTACATTTAACACCATACACAAATTAATTGTATCAGATTTCCTGATGAGTCTCTCCAGCAGCATTCCTTCAGAGATGCTTGCCTCAGCCATACAGCACATGCTCCAATGGTGTACATAACCTGCCTGGAGCACTAAACCAGTAACTTATTGATAAGATGCTTGGAGCATCTAAGAGTCTACAAAGCAAGTTAAGGAAATTAAGGGTGTAGTAATGCTCCAGGACTAAACCAAAGCTTAACGTGGACCAGGGCTATAACACTCACACAGTCCCTGCTGGTTAGTACCTTGCTGAGCCGAGACTCAAAGGCAAGTGAGGTCGAGGACTTGGATGTCTTCATTCCTGTTGAGGTGGTGGAAAGTGATTTTCCTCTGTCAATTCCATGACTCCCTTGCTTCGCCACTGCACTCCAAGGTCTGGCAGTACTCTTCATTTTCTTCTCAAGTAACTCTGTCTACAGACCCTAATAAATAAATAAATAATGTACACACACAAATATAAACTGTCTTTATATCATCTGAAAGAGAGCAACAGGGATATCTGGCATCAGTTTAAAGGGCTGAAAAGTCCATGCTAACGTTTATTCCCTTTCTTACACACATCAAAACTCAGCCTAGAGGATCCCTCAGAGCAGTTACATTTTCCATACTTGGATTTTTCGCACTGACTGGTAACAGGAACCACCACAGAAGGAACACTGACATTTGTTGGGACTGTGCAAGCCAGAGGCATCTCTGAGCCACAGCAGAACACCTGAGAGTGTTGAAGCACAATGAAAGAGTAACTGAGAACACTGATGTCCACAGTAATTGAACACAATTTTGGGATAAAAAGGAAATTACTTTTCTGTTAGATCCATTACCTTCAACTGAAATAACACTTACTTTTAAAAAGTCACAGGAGGCAAGTTTCCTCAGCTGTATGGAAAATATGATGATATCTTTAACTTATCAGGGTCTTCTATGGAAGCAGCAGTTGATGTTGCCACAGCAATAAAAAGATGTTTCACAATAACAAGATTTACAAAACATGGTAAAAAAATATCAACTTCCTTGCAAACAAAAATCCAGATCCACTATTCCTCAGAGATAAGCTGATGCAAGGGAGAAATCCTGCCAGGAATCAGCAAATAGATGTAAATTCCTTTTTTTTTTGGATATAGCTGAATAAATTTAATCTGCCAGCAAGAACAACTAGTGTGTTGCTCTCAGTAGGCAGACTGCTGCCAATTGAATAGCCAGCTCATCTCTTGTAGCTCTAAAGCCGTACATTTTTACCAGCCATTGCCCAATCCAAACCAGGAGCAGAACAACATAATTAGTTGGATTAAAAAAAGAAGTCCCAGCAGTCTGAGTTGGGAGTGGGAAGGAGGGGCCTCCTACCCTCCCCCACATCAGTATGAGCAACACTTTTCTTCTGCAGCTTCATTTTCTAAAATAGACACAGGATGTAGCTGCGTATCAGTCTGTGTAGGCAGAGGCTAACTCACTTCTTGTTTGTTAAGCAGGTAACCAAAAGATGTCCAAATTCATCAGCCAGCCTCAGCTAGGGGAACACTGTCTGTGTGCACACACTGTCCATCACACAGGAGTCCAGCTGGGACAGTGTGAACTGGGACAGCAACCCTTTGACAGAGGTGCCAAAGCAATTTATTCCTGGCTCAGTCAGCAAAAGGGCTTAGGTCACGTTCTATATCTCACAATTTACTTTATACTTTATTTCACATTCACTAATAAGAACACTCACTGAACTCCTGGGGAAAAGAGTCTGTTTGGAGCCAAGGCGTGTGTGACACTGCCAGCACCATCCAGGTGCCACCATGGCCTATTTAAGGAGTGTTTTGCTGCACAGAGGCAGAAGGGAACATCAAGTGCTCTGCTGCTGTTCCACGCAGAACAAAGCTAGCAAGTGACATTTCCTCTATTTATCCTTGCAGGGAGGGCTGTGAGCTTTCTACACAGCTCTAACCTGTCAGCTCCTACATAAAAAAAATAAAAGAGTTAGTAGCTATTACTAAGTATAGTCATTACTCCATTAAAATTCTTACCACATACAGTGTGGAACCATTAACTGATCTCATTAGAGGAGAAAGAGTAATCTTTATTGATGATTATGCCAATCACTTGGCTCCTTTTTTGAAGCCCCGACAGACGTGTAAGCTACATTACAAAAGATAATGTTTAGCATTCCCACAGTTCACAATCCATCTTAGTAAGCTCTGGCACTCTACAATATTTAACGAGCCATATTTTAATTGGCATACCCTTCCCTGTGTTTATATGGGCAAGCAAGCAACTACACATGCAAACTGTCTTCCTGATTAGATCTCCAAATTATGCAGATTTGGGATTTTGTAGATCCAGTGGTTGCACATGCATTTTGCTTCTTTATACTCTTTAGATCTTCATAACTATCTCATACTTTCCTGCCTTAAGCTGCACAGATGCTTTCTTGATATCCTAAAGAATTTAATTTTGAGTCATCCGTGGCATTTTAAAGTTACAGTCGAGTGATATGCTCATTAGACCATGATGTAGAAGTAAAAGAATGAGGTACTTAAAGAAACCCAACAAATAAAAAACCACAACTTGAGAAATCCAGCCAGGAGCCTGAGGCAAACTGGCTTTTATATGTAGTGATAGCTGTATTACGTGCCATGTGGATTTAATGATGTTTTACTCCACTGAGCAGATGAAAGAAAAATTTAGAAGAGTATATTTGGGTTTATTAGTGTTTACTAGTTGTGCATGTATTTATATGGGAATCAGCATCTGTAAAAGACAGAGGTAAGGCTGCTCATGTATTTGACTAACCTGAATCTGCACTGGAGATAAAAATTTCACTCTCTGAAGTGGGATCCCAAGACTTTTCCCAAGCCTTACACGTATTTCAAAGAATGAAGCCAGCTTGCATACATCTTGAGCTGCTTTCATTCCTAGGTAGGTGACACACATTTGAGTTACTAGAAGTAGTACTGCTTCTGCTAAACAGAACTACCTCAAAAAAACCCAACCCAGACGCAGGAAATCCCTTCTCAGAGTCAACATCAGCTCTTCCTCTCCTCCAAATTCAATTTATTGCATTACAGGGAAAGAAACAAATCCAAAAAAACCTTCATGGAAGTTGTGGGCAGCCGGGACAATGGGAAACGCAGAAGTTCACGTCACACTACCATGGAATGGCTCATGGACTGAGTTAAGTAGGTAACAGTGAACTGTCAACCAAAATACTAACTTAGATATGTAAAATGGCTGCAGACAGTTAGCATTCAGCAAACCCAACATTAGCAAAGGGGTTTCTCTGATCCTGGTCTAGAAACAGTGCATGCAGGGCAGCTTGAAATAGATTGTATTAAAAACATTATATGCAGCTTTTATCTATCTGTCTTAAACACATCATTTTTAATAGATAAACAAGTCAGCATAATTTTTAAATCCAGAAAGATAAAAAAAGGCTTTTTGAAGGCACTCAGGTTGACAGAAACCCGAGTTTACCCTTCTATTCCAAATGTTACACTAGGCAGCAGCTTGTCAGAACAGCGCAAGGACTAAATGACCACCTCTGCTTCCTCAAGGTGATTTTCAGGGCAAGGTTGGCAACAGTAGCTCGTGGAAATAAACCATCCTCCTGAGCCAGCAGAAATGACTTTGTAAGCAGCCACTCATGGTCATAAACTATCCTTGAATAAGAGCTTGGGAATGGGATCACTACCAACTTACCACAGCTGAACCGCTCTTGGAAGACCATCTATTTCACAAGTCAGGACAGAGATAGTATTTATGTACTCATATTGTAGCTACTATAACAGGATATTGTTCAACATATTCCAAGCCTTGTGTATCTATCTATTCCTGCTCCTGTGAAACTGCCACCAGGTAACTGCTCCCAGTGGCCTTAGAATATATTGATAGAAATCTACTGTATTTTAACAAACTGGCAGCATTTCCTTCCAAAAGGATCCCAAAGAGATTATGACTTCATCTCCAGGCTACCCGTAGAGAAATCTGAAAGAGAAGCAGCTTTTCACAAGAGATGCAACCAAGCTGCTTTTGCAAATACAGTGACAGAAATCACTAGTTTTACACCCGTTACATCTCAATACATTTCAGATGAGACATGCTTCTGCTTACTTTCCCAGAAGATGACTTGCTTTAAGCAACACCTGGAGCTCTACAATTTTATTTTTCATTTCTTTCTTTGTGTTTCACAGGGAACTTTCCTTATGAAGAAAACAGAATGCCACCATCTCGAAATTCAAAGTCTGCCTTTCTTTGGCATCAGCCACAATTAAATCCCTACAGTGTGCTCTGCTTGAAGTTGTACTCTGCAAACACGTAAAAACTGAAGATAAGAAGCATGTTGAAATAAATGGGGATTGATGCCAACAACATGTTGCTTCAGAGCAGCTAAATCCATTTTATTGCCAGTCACTACCAAACTGCAGGGGTTTTTGGGGTTTCTTTTTGTTTTTTAAATCTTTTACACTTAAAAGTGCTGCTGTCTGCATACCCCTCTCCTGTAACAGGTGCTGCAAATGAGATAATCAGAGGTTTTACAGAAATGTAAAGCTGGTCCTGACAGAGCTTTTTCTCTCAGTAATCCTCACAATTCCCTGCAGGCACCAGAGTCAGAGTCTTTAAAAATTCTGGACATGCTATATATTTTGTCTTTTCTCACTGGTATTATTAAAGGGAGAATTTTGATGCATCTATTTTGGCAGTTGGCAGAAGTTCTACAGTGGAAAGACAGTCCATTTTACTTGAAATTTTATTGAAGATGAGAACCTAGACATTTCTTTATTAGTTGGTTGAATGCATTTATTAATACAAGTCTTTAGAACTAGCCCAGAATTATTCCCATTTTATGGCTAGAAAAACTGGATTAAGAATTTATCCTAAATCACACAAGCAGTCAGCATCAGCAGAAACAACGCTGGGTCTCTTGGATCTTAAGGCTTGGCTATCCATCAAGGGAGTATTTCCCCAGTCCTATAGAACCAGCTTCTAGGAAACACATTCAAAACACATTCTGTTGACTATTAAAGGCTGTTTTACTCTGAATAACTAAAAAGGATTGGTCAATTTGAGTGGTGAGAAGCAATATTATTTCACAGTCAAGAAACCTAACATTACACTATTAAAAAATAAAAATCATTAGCATATCTGCAGAAATTAAGTTATATAGGAAAATCCCTGTTGGGGAGGCTGGAGATACAAACTCTCTGTACTCCACATACTTTATACAACTTGGGTTTTGGTGCTCATGTCTGTGTGTAATGCTACTCGCTCAGCAGGACAGTCAAATTAAAGCAGAGTCATTCAAGTTGCTTTGGGAAAATGAATGAAAAAGAATTATGAAAACTCATCACTTGACCTGGAGAGTAATGTGCCAGCCAGCAGGTTCACCAAGACCTGCAGCTTTACAGACAGGACTATCAAAGGACAGAAATCTGTGACTTTGAGGGGTTAAAACCCACAGTCCCCAGTGCCATTTCCTTGTAATTCAGTTACTTTTCATCACATCAAAAGGTCAGACTATTCCAGAACCTTTATTAGCTATTCTCATGAAATCAAAGCACAATTCTCTTGTTATTTTTAGGCATATAAAATTTGCACCGCGCTTATACTATTTTCCTTCTAACATAATCAATCTCTGCTATTTTCAGAAAAACTATCAACTGGAACTTCAAAATATCTAACAAGTTCAGTAAACTGTAAAGCATTTTCTAGCTGTGTGTAGGAAGCTGTATGGCAGGATAGCCAGCTGGCTAAAATAGAATTCTTTTCTGCCTTTCACATCAATTCACGTCAAACAATTTTTAGGCTTGACAGATGCTTCCATATGACTCATCTTGATGTCTTAGCTGATGTCAGGAATCAAGCCAGGGTCACAAACCAGGGAAGCTGAGAGTTCAACTGGTAACTTAGAGATAGATGGCACAGATAAAATCCTGTTTGGAAGACTGGACTAACATATAAAACCAGTTTACTCTCTTTTGGTCATCTTTAGCAGCTTTACCCAGGCATCTGCTCCTCTCAGCTCAGCATGTAGCATTTCTGTTTCTAACATACCCATCCTCTCTTTTCTCTGGTTTGTTACCTTGTTTTTAGTGTCTTTCAAGCTATCACAGTGCAACTTTCCTCCATTACTCCTTCAAGTAGAGATACTTGCTAGACTACTGCTGCTACAAATCTTTGCTTAGATTAGAATTGGATTTAAAAGCCCCACCCCTCACCAAAAATAAAACTAACAAAAATAATAAAATCACAAGCCAGACCACTTCTTCCACCCAAACACAACTCAAAGGAACAGACAAAATACACTCATTTACCAAAACCTCCTCTCTAAGGCTGCTCTTGTTTTGCTGGCCAAAGAGAATCAATTATAAACCTGACTGCAAACACTGAGCAGAAGTTTCCTCTGGTCTCTCTCAGCAAGCTTGCCTTCCAGTCTCATCTGCAGCTGAATTTTCATGTTTTGCTGGTAAAGTACCAGGAGACATCACTTGAAAATTTTCATGTCCAGACTGCGTGTTACAGCAGGAAAAATTCTGCTGGTTTTATGCATGCCTCAAGCAAAGGTGGTTTTAGTATTATTATTATTATTTTAACTTTCAAGACTGGATAAAAATGTACATACAGCTAGGCACCTACAGAACCCAGGGGCTTTTGCAAAACGTTAAAAATGTTGATAAATTTTAGATATAAAACAAATACACAGAAATTAAGACACATACATGGCCAAGGTCACCCAATGAATCATGAGAAAATACAAACCAAAATAGCAGTCCCAGGATTTAACCATCAGCAGGTCTGACACAGTTTAAGAGTCACATCTTGAAAATCTTTGTTGTGCTAAGGTTGCCTGAAGATTGTATCTTTGTGTGGAACTCTTTGGGGGGTTTAGTTTGCTTTTTTGTTTATTTGTTTTAATTGGTCTTCTGTAGGACTCAGAAAAACCTCAGAAGAACACCCGTAATATGGCATCAGATGAGAATTTTCTTTACAGGGCACGTGGCTCCCTTCCTCTACACTATCAGCAACCACTGCAGAGCCAGTTCCTTCTCCTTCCCTTCACGGCATCAGATGGAACCACACAATGGAAACTCCCTTGGATCTCCCGAAAACAAAATTACTTTACCTGTGGCTACAGTTGTGAGAGACAATCTCACACTTTTGTGTTAAGGCTTTTCTTGCTTATTTCCTTAGTGTGTTTTCCATAATTCTCTAAAATGGATATTTATTAACCAGTACCTAAATACACTAAATGGTTACAAGGATGCACAAACTACATCAGAAGTGGCCTGGGCAAGGACAGTCCCAATTAGCTACAAATGACAAGCTTCTGGCCATCAACTCAGCTTCCGAAACCATCCCAACAAGATTCCATGTCTCAACATCACTCAAAACAAAATCCTCTCTTCCCACAGCAACCATTAGGATCATTGATGACTTTTCCAGGCATGGACAGATGACAGCAGTGCAAAACCTTCTGCCCACCCTCCTCCACAGAAATTCCCCCTGGAGTTTTGGATTTGTGAATCTTTTATTCTTAGTTAGATGCCATGAAAAAAATGTGTAAGCTACAACAAAGTCCTCATGTGTGCACATGGACAAGGGATTTATTCAGCTACATTTCTCATCTTTGTTTCATGTTACTGGCCAATTATAAAGACAAAAATACAGGTATCTTTGCTACTTCTCTAGATAAAGTACCCAGAACTGTCATCCAGCACAGTGGCTGATGATTAAAAATCAAGCCAGAGCTGTACTTTGAAGTGTCTGGGAACATGCTCCTCCTGTAATTTAAATTACACTGTTTGTACATGGATATTCAATCTCCTCCTCCTCCCTCACACTGATTACCTAACCAGTCACCACCACATCTCAGAGAAACTAGGCTACCTCCCTATGACCCCTGATCTTATAAACAAGATGGGGACAAGGAAACAAAAATCCCAAGCTATCAGTAGTTTTCTGCTCATTAGCCCTCCAAAAAGCCAGTGGCAACCACCAGCTGGCTGGTGTGACACCTGGAGAAGCGACAAGGCACAACTGTGTGCTGGCTATCAGGAAACAATCCCCTGTGCCCCTCTAGTTCACATAGGTGTGTTGTCTCAGCAAGGTTGAAAGAACAAAAGACTGCCATGATCTTTCACTAACTCCAGGACAGAGATATAGACTTAAATGTGGCAATTCTGAATCACATTTGTCACATTACTGATGGATGCACTCAAAGAAAGAGACACAATCAGAAGGGTAGGGTAGCAACACACATTTGTAAGGTGACAAGCAGGGCAGTGTGTTCTCACACTGGGAGAGTGCACATGAAAGCAGGCAATGGTGGAATGCACACACGGGAGTTATGCAATAAATTCCAAATTTCATCAAGTCACATCAAAACTACATCTAGGAAGTGATTCCACACTACAGAATTTGGAGAATGCATTTTCATAACTGGTAGTACCCTCATTACTCCAATCTATGACAAGTAGAGAAAGCACACCAGTTTGCACAGTGCTAACACCCACCCTTTGGAGACATAAGGCAAAGGCAAGATTCAGGAAGGGTAAAAATGATCCACTGATACCAAACTTCCTTTTTGAAGTCACAGCCACGTTATAACCACAACGAATTAGGTCACTCAGGCTTTCCCCAGTATGACTCTGTCCTGAATACATGGATTTAATTTATATTCAGTATATTGCAGATTGAGAACAAAATGGTTTAGAACCATTTTGAGGTAGCTACTGCTCATTAATCCACGTTCTTTGAACTACTATCCCAGTGAACACAGCACAAAGCAAGTGACACACATGGTTAACACCTCATGTTTTGACAACCCACAAGAAGAAAGAAAAGAAGGTTTCATTTTAGACAGAGCAAGAGCTATATAACTGCTAAAGAAATTAAGAATAATTACAAGTGGTTTGCCTGATAATTACCTGTCATTAAATTTTTCTGTGGCATAGAGGGTAGATACATCTACAAGAACGAGAAGGAACAATCATGTTTTTTGGAATGGCAGAGATGCACAGCATGTGGCCACGTGGTAATCCTGGCTGGTACACGCACACACACTGGCAGGCTCCCAGTTCCCTCAAAACACAGAGGGATGTTATCGCAGTCAATGCACTGGTTTGGGCTTCTGCCCAATTCTACCCTCAGCCATGTAATCTTTCTGTGCTTTAGTTTTTCCATTTATAAAAATGGAATTGTAGTTGTTCACCAAATGGCAGGTTTATGAAGATTTGCTCATTCATGTGCCTCAGAAAGGAACCCCCAGGAAAACGGTAAAAAGCAAGCAGTCTCACAGATTGCCACATGTTGGGATGTTTCCCCCACTCCCATATTCCAACCATCACAATGCAGAGAAATAATTGCTACCTGGAAGCTATCCCTTAAGGAATTATTTATCCTCCGTTAAAGTGCAGAATAGACCACTTAAAGTTAATAAACTGGGAGCTTTTGAACGTTTGAGCAACAGTGTGAACTTGTAACAGAAAGGATTCTTTGCAAAGGCAAGGACATAACTCCAAAACTGCAGGAGAAACTGGAGGACTTCTGCATTTTAAAAATATTCATATCAAACAGGAACAGAACAGACTTAGGCAACTGTATTAACGATTTACAACTGTTACTTATGGGACCACTGATGGAGTGAAAGACCCACCTTGGTGGGCTACATAATGAAGTGAAATTGGTTTAGAACAGAACTAGCAAGTGAAGGGGCGGCACATACATGTGTGCATGTTAGGATGAGGTGTTCTTGCGTTGGTTGTCTGTCAAATTGTGCAGACAAAGAACACTATTTCAGCAAATCAAATCCCTCATCTCCTGCTGAGGTTACAGGGGCAGAAAACACTTTATAAATCTAGAAAGGGTAGAAGAGGAACATGCAAAATAGTCCCTTTTGGAGATGAGACAGAAGGGATTAGCAGGGGACATCTGGAAGAACTTAGACTCTGTACAAGAACAAGGGGTAGAGAATCCCTGTTTTCAAACCAGTTCTACCAGTAATCCCTTACTGCTACACATACAGGGCTTAATTAACATGTCTACAACTTTGCCATGTTACATGCTATGTGAATGCTATTATTACTATTGTTATTATGATCAAGCTTCAGTCCGCAGTACAATTTTAAGGACAACTGTTAAACTGCTAGAATTCAAGGGTCCTGCTGAAAATCTGAACAGCTCTTTGCTGCAGTGTTGTGAGAGGGCACTCGCCTGGGGTGCTCCCCAATGCTCTCACCGATCCCCTGCAGAGATGCTGGTTGCCAAACATATTTGCTCAGCAGCTTGTTCCTTTCTGCCCTTTCTTGACCGGACTATTTGAACATGCAGGAACAGAGGAAAGTCCTGCTTTGTTTAACTCTTGGAGCACAACCTTAAGTTGCCAGAGAAGAAAGCAGAAAGAGGCACAGAAACAGCTTCAACACTCCTGTCACTAAATCTATGTAGCTGAGTAGAAAATAAATACAGTAGCCAGTTTTCAGAATCACATGGTGGGGGTTTTTGTTGTTGTTGTGGTTTTTAGACCACTTCCAGCCCATTTTCAGCTAATGCAGAATTGTTTGCACTGTACATTTTGTTTTGTGCAATTTAATCTTAGAATGAGATACTAAGAAAGTGTTGTTGAGCAAAGCAGGTGCAATCACTAAGAATACATTACTGATCCTAGAACCCTTCTAGACATAATGCAGTTCCCACCTTAAAAGGTAAAATATATTTAAAATACTTACAGTAAAAGCTTATCCTCTTCTCTGCATTAAAAAGAAAACTGCTTCTCAAAGCATGTGCAAGCCAGACTGAAAATTCAGGGCTTGAGTGCTTCCCTGAGAGGAAAACCACATTGCAGCGAGACACAGAGAGCTGCTTGAGAAATGATTCACATACGGAAGCAAGCCGGCTTCACCAGCGCTTTGGCATTCAGCACACACACGCACAAACATATGCACACTTGCTTACTCAGGGGAATGAGAAATATCATATTTTCATCAAAGCCAGGAGGATTTATGCGAGAAAGCCATTTGTATCCCACCTCTAAGACACAGAGATGCTTCAATCCGCAAAGCCGACGAGGATTTTCTTTCAGTATCCCATCATCCCCAACAGAAGAACTGGACACCAGGCAGAGAGCACAAACCCCAGACTGGTCTGCATGATCCAGTCAAGTACCAACATGCGGTACACACCACGGAGGAAGGGCAAGGAGGTGGCCATAGCAAGAAGGCATTTTTCAGAGAAAACCACAGAAGCGGCTTTCAGAAGCTTTTATATTCCATGCTAATAATAATCTCTCCCCCAGAGTGGCAGCAATCACAGCCAGGACACCTTCTGACATTTTCCTTGCCTCCTTCATTGCTTCAAAAACATGGAAAGGTGTCTGTGTGCAGGGAAGGGAGATACATTAAGACAGAGGCTTTTACACAAGAAGTAACTAGAATCAGTCCCAAGTGACTTCTCTTGAGCTGTCCAAGAAATGTCAATCTGTTCTTTATTTAGAAGACTGCAAATAAGGGACAAGAGTGAGCAATGCTCAAGAACATTCCTCTTAAGCTTTCTGAAGAGAATTTAGTGTCTGAAGACAGGAAGGAAAGGGCCAGATGTCTTAACAGAGTTGAAGCAGACACAGATCGTATCAAGTTGGAGGACACAGGGGATGCAAAGAGAAATCAAATCCAAATCTAAATTTCAAACACAGAAGCCTAAGGTGTTTAGAACTGGGCTTTTTGCCCAACTCCATCCAGAGAGGGGGCTGCTCACTCATGTCTCTGACCTAAGACATTCAGGCTGTGACTACAGATCAGGAATTCCCTCCTGAACTGCAGGGATGGATTCTTTCCCAGCAGCATGTACCTAGCACATAAACAATGCTGATGTTACAGTAGGAGTCTCATAATAGAAATAGGAAAGATTTACAACATGAGCCTAAAAAGAGTTGCTGCATCTGAATAGTTCGACCTTACCATACCCTCTGGAACGCCTTACTCCAGGTGCCAAAGGGGCTTAAAAGAAGCTAATGTTATGCCAATAGTAAATTTACATTTCTGTTCAGTGTTGGCACCACTACTGCTATTGCAGTGACCAAGCCTTGAGACACAGACTGAGCCCAAGCCGAATCCCTTCTCAAGGTTATGGATTTAGGATCCAACTTTCTTGTGACATTCCTAGAGTGAGGAACTCTTTCAGATCTGAAAACACCAGAACAAGAAAAAGACCACACTGTGGCTTTTTTAGCATGCAATAACGGGCTGTGTCTGGCAGGTCTCAAGCACACATTATTAGTTACAAGTCCCAAAACATTCAACCAACCATGCCAGCTGCTGTTCCAAGTTCACCAACACCCACTGTACCAATCTTTCAATCCAATCTACTTTGCCAGTTTCTTCAATACCCAAGGACAGGCTGTGTAATCACAGGTACAAGAACTTATCCATTCCATATTTGTACACATCAAGCTTCTTTGTCTGAAGAAAACAAAGACACTTTTTGGACTGCAGTGCACTGTCTCTTTGCCATTGCTGGTGAGTTTGTATGGGCTCAGTGGGAGAGCACCATTGCCAGCTCAATAGGTTTCCCTGTCCTTCAGCCAAGAGAAATAAAGAACTGAAATGAGGGGAGTGGGGAGAGAAGATGAGCTACTATATTTCATTCGCAGAGATTTTTAGCTTTGATAAATATAAGTTGAGCAAACTGTAAAAATGAAAATGCTCATGGATGTAAGGAGACAGAGCATTTACATGCCTCAGCTTTGGTAGACAGCCCAGAACAGTGGGATACCATTTTCCCAAACCCAACAAGACTAGACAGTACATTTGTTTAGAGGTTTTCTGTTAGCACTTATTGCTATAATTATCTGATCTCTTCACCCAGACCAAAGAATTAATAAACACAAAATCTGAATTGAAAAATTGCCTTGCTGTTTAATGAACAAAGAGCCCAGAAACAGACAGCTCAAATGAGTCGGCCATGGTCATAAAGAAAGCCTGTGGCCTGTCCAGGACTTTAACCATAATTACTTTCACACAGCCAGGATGAGAAAACAATTTCAAGTAGTGATATAAACTTTTTTAAAGCATCTGCCAGGTTCTCACCCAGCTGGTAAATTCGGTCGACAGACAAACTAACAGCGAGCATATTGCTTGCATGCTGCTCAATCCACTAGCTCCCACGACTCTGCAACGAGGTGTGAGAGAACAAGACCAAGCCTCGCTAATCAATACACATTAAAATCCTGCATTTGAGGAATTAAAGTGTTTTATGTTTCAACCTGCACTGCCTGTGCAACTTTACAAGAAGGAATATGGATGACAACTTAAAGGGGTGGGCCAAGGGTAGAATTTCTAGTGGCATAACTAATTTGAGAAGCAAATGCACAGAAAGAGTGGGGAAAAAAAGGCTTACACAAGGAACAGAATTTGAAATATCTTTGCATTTATAGATATTTATGCTATATTTAACTGCTTTTGTGCGTGCAACGATCTTAATTACAAAGGAGAGAAATTCCATAAACAAGGCTGTTGTGTAAATAACAACGTCTTCTCAAAGCAAGTCTCTAATTCAGCTATAAGGCTTGGAACACCACTGTCTGGAGCTATAAAACCAAAAGTAAATACAAAGGGAAGTCTGCACCAGACCATGGGTATTAGTGGAGTCAGCCCATGGCTTTGTGACAGCATTTACTCCTCTTTCTTCCTTTTTATACATAACTGATACAAACTTCTTTATTTCACCAGTTCCACTACAGATGTCAGGAAGTTCAAGCGGCCAGTGGACGTTTGCAGAATGAATCATGGGGCACCGCTTTTCATTTTGACAAAAACAACTGCTGTTCAGTTAAGATGATGCTGATGAAGTGGGTGGATATAAAGAGTGAACTCCTGCAACTGTTGCCAAAAAGGCTCCACCAGTGCAAGAAAGCTGTGTGTACTGACTTGGGAAACTTTTTTCCCCCTTTTTTCCCCCCCTCTGGTCATAGGAGAATAATACACAGTTTCATGTTCCCATTCATATACCTGAGGAGCTCAGCCTGTGGCATGGCCACCAGCTTTGACCTGCAACTAGAGAAAATATTTGTTGCTGGAAGAGACTAGAATCATTAAATTATGTTTTGTGGAACAGAGTGTTATAAGAAAAACAGTTTCCTCTAGTGCCTATTGCCAAAATTTCAGAAGAGCAGACAACAACTTTAAAATTTCCAAGGGAACAGCCACTAAGTCAGTCAGTCAAAAATAGAATTAGGAAACTGCTCGCTTCAAAAGTAAGAATCTATAAGAAGCACCAGCATTTTTCAGCATTTCTGTCATTTCCAAGTAGAACACTGAAGAGTTAACAGATATCTATCTACCAAAAAAAAAGCCAACCCACAGAAGAGGCAAAATGAGGAAGGAAATCTTTGTGGTGAAGGAATATTCATTGTATTTCGTATATTTAAGATGGAAGTCTCTGATCACTTTTGCACACACTTACCCAAAGTTTATTTTTCTCTGCAATTTTCAAATGACTGCACTTTCTCAGGCAAAGACACAGCAACAAACCAAAGATAGCTTTACTGCAGTAAAATGCAGATAAATCTAAATATGTGAAAAAGGCAATACCCAGTGCTCTTCCCTGAAAGGGGAAGATAAGACTTTCAATGTTCTTCTTTATGAAACTGATTTTTTCTTTTTAATTTCACTGACTAAATGAAAGACTTCTGGGAAAGGGAGTATCTTCATTCCTTATTACTCCTCACTGTTAGTTTTCTGATATATAGGTTATAACGTGGCATTCATTAACAATTCATAGAGAATTACCATATTCAAGTAGCACAGCAAGTTTTTTGCTACTTACACAGGCAAAATAGTGCACAAGCCTACTTGTTCCCTTTGCTTATTGCCCAAGAAGGATCACACACTGGAAAAGCTTGTATTTTATCACCTAACAGGAAAGGATTTACAACAGGTATCCATTAGAAACACTGAGGGGCCTTGAACAGAAAACAGTTCCATTCAGTTTTTGCTGATTACTGATAATGGAGAGCTGTGCAGGAAAATTAAAGGCTGGAGATGATGTGTGCTGGAGGCTGCCCTGGAATTAAGACACCCCTATGGGATGGTGGAGGAATGCCCCGCTGCTTTGAACTTTTTCAATGTGTTTCAGGGTGATGCAAATAAAAGACCTGAGTTGCCAGCTTTGTTTCAGAGGGACTTGCACTGGAACTGCTGACAGCCCCTGAATGGCAGCAGAACCGCGGGGGATGCCTCGATGCACCGAGTGCAGCACAGGGAGCCCAGCAGCAACAAAAACTAGGACAAATTAACAGAGAAAACTGATGAAGCACAAGGAGTTCAAGTCCCAGGAGACAAGCAAGCCCTCGAATGTAGATCAGGATTTCAGAAAAAAAGCTACTGGTAAGGTTTGATTCCCCAGACAGCAATGCCTTAGAGTTTGTCTTGTTGCCCTTTATAAAGATGACTTGAACAGAATCAGCTAATCACTGCTGGTATCAAAAGGCAGGCAGAGTGTTGGCTCAGTCAAGGAGAGTGACATTTTCCTTTCCCTGCAGGAGCTTGCTGGTGAAGGCACCACTCCAGGGAAAGCTTGGGCTGTCCCTGCCTGTGTAACTGTCCTCTAGTCTCTGATCTGAGAGATTCCAGAGTCCATCTTACTCCTTTCAGTATCACCAACATTCACTTCTTTTTAATAAGAAGAAATATGTTATTTATTTCCTCTTTGATATTGCATGCAATCTCATTCAAACTGTGAAAACAACAGCCTAAGCATCATGCCCTGTTGTATCTCAGGTAGCTGGAAACCTTCTACCAGCAAGAGATTCTTACAGCAGTTACCATGGCGACACTGGTAATAGATATTTAAAGGCAGCTCACTCATAATGACATCTATTAGATATCAGGGGGCTTTAGTAAGACAGACAAAAAGCTTGAAGCCAGGGAACCAACCAGGCTTGGTGATGGTGTAAGTGGACAAGAAATTTATGAAGAGAGATCTGCTCATACGACCATTTAGCTGGACACAAAGGACTCCTGTTCAAATCTGAAATGGCACTGAAGCTTGCAGAATAAACTATTTTTAGTTAAGTCATTTAAAAATTGGTTTTGAAAGCCTCGTTTCAATAGCAGTAGCTCTATAAATCCTTTCACAGCAGTCATTGCCAGAAGCATAATAAAAAGCTGTGCTGCAGCTCATCCCACATTCAAACCAGGCTGCTAGAAATTCCCTGGCCTACCAACGTCACCTGGAGGGGGTTCCTTCCAGCAGGGAAACACCAGTGGTGGCTGTGGATAACGCTGCTCTCTGCTCCCACCCCAGCAGCCTGACACCAGGGAACATTTTTAGGTGTTATTATGAAGTAAGGAAGCTTGAATCTGGATAAACACAAAGCTCACAGAGTTGAAGAGGTATCTTTGGTAATATAGATGTCAAATAATTCATTTCTTTAGGTTCTAGTCTGTAGTGTTCCAGTCCACTGGAATGTAACGAAGAGAATCTGCAGCATCAGATCTCTAGGTATGAAGCCACTTCCTCAAGCTGGCTAAGCCTATGTAACAGGCATCAAATTGGTATTTCCTTTCCCTTTTTCTGCATATTTCCATGACAACTTTCCACCAGCATCAACTTCTCTCTATCGGAAAGGCCTCAAAAGAGAATTTAGGCTTCTATAGCAACAGCTAAAATCCCTGGGAGATGATGATGCCTGGAACTTTACACAGCTCTTTTTTTAGACCATGAGTTATGACACAAGCACATTTTTAATTTCACAGGTGAAAACAGAAGCATGTGTAATATTAGGGAAGGAGTAATTTGCTAAAGTGGGACAAGCAAAAAGAAACTTCTTTAGTTCCAAAATGGACATGCACTTTGAAATATAAAACATTAAAGAGAGAAGAGGGGATCAAACAAGCATCTTGAAAACCCACATCCTGCTCCTTTTCTCCAAGTTACAAAATAGAGTCACAAGGAACAAGTCTGCTGATCCTAAAAGGAGGTTTTATTGAAATATCTCTCTCTCTGCTATCTTATATTGACCTAAAGAATATTTTTAAAAACTCAGTGAGTCAGGATGCCTTTTCAGTTTTAACTCCCATATACCTTGCCACCTAGCTACAATCAACCTTTCTTCAGTACTTCAGCTGTTTGCCATGGCAGTGACAACGTTCTCCAACACAGAAAGCCTCGATACCTCAGAAGAAAAAAAAACTTTCTTCTGCTTGTGGTGCAAGTGAAAGCTTTCCCTTTTTCCATTGAAATATCCAGTAATTTATCCCCTCTTCCTCTCATTCCCCCAGATCACCACAGCTCCATTAAGGTGCAGACAGGTAGGCATGAGGGAAGAAGAATGGATTTAATCTGATTATTATTGATTTCCACCTTCAGCCACTTCCTGCTCCATTAGTGGTCTAACTTCAGTTAGGTACCTTAAGTTAGTTATCTTCAGAAAAGACTCTGGAACTGGCAGTTTTGCAAAATAAAGTTGAGCACTATGAAAACTTACTCTGCTTTTTAAAATAGCAATGCCAAAAATGACAGCCAAAACCTGAGAGCTCTACAATCAAGACACATATGCCAAAACAGGATTTCAAACAAAACTCCCATTATTTCCAAGGTGTATCCTGTCTGGAAAATACTGAAGTGTGGGAGAAAGACTGAGTCACTGTAAAGGTCAAGTGAAACACGATTATTTAATATCCCCATGTGCTGCCCTCTGCTGAAACAGGCGCGGAGGACATTGGTGCATCGGGTACATTGCAGACTGTAGGAACGCTCATGATCATCTGCACCTACTGCTGGCATCACACAGGGATGGGGCACACTCACAGGAGCCAAAAATATTTCAACTGGGACCAGGCAAGGTTAAAAATAACCCAGCTCTTATACTGGACGTAAGAGCGCCAAGATGAAAGTGTGATTTCAAGAGCCTGGTGAAGGAAGAGGATCAAACACATTGGCTACACATATCTGCAGCAATGAAGATTCACAGGTTTATAGAAAAAGAAACAGCTGAAAGTTTCATTTGAACAACTTATTTATCAAAGATGTGTTGAACTCTCAGGTTCTCACTCCAAGCCTTAATCGTCCTCAATCACATGAAGAGTCTGTTCAGGCAGATGAGATTGTTCCAACAACCAAGTACGTGTATTTGTTCATGTGTAGAACACAGAAAAACATGGATGGGAAAAGAAGAAAACTATTTAAGCACCTAAAGGGGGAATATTATTATATAAATATTAATATTTATTAATATTTATAAGTATTATATAACTCAATTATTGAAATATTTTATTAAATTATATTTTAAATATTTACTTATGAAATTATTACATTTACAACCAAATAGTAATCCAGTATTTTCTCCAAAAGCTGGGAACAGAGGAAAGGCAAAGCAATATTCCAGCTGCACATGTAAACTCTCAGTGCTCTGTGTCCAAACCCAACGTATCTTTTTTCCCTTTACACCTCTGGAAAACAGGCTTTGCAGCGTGACTTCAAGATCAGCCCAACCAGGTTATTTTGGATCAAGGAGAAGATTGAAATCTACAGTTCAGGGCTCCTTAGGGAGCTCATCCTGCCAGCAACCTTCTCTACCTTGCAAAGTTACTGTTTTAGCAGATTTTCACAGCACGATTTTCAAAAGTTTCTGACCTTAAAATAAAGGGAAATCCAACAAACAAAAAAAAAAGAAAAAAGTGGAGAGGGAAGAGCAGTGGGCAGGTGGAGCCGAGTGGTGCAGCCAGTAGAGGGCAGTGGAATTTAAGAGGAAAGTTGTTGAAAACTAACTTTGTATAGTGAAATATTATAGGAATATCCATACCATTTATTGCCTAAGTGGTAAAACCATGCATTTAAATTATTTGAACCTACCTATCCAGTGCTAAACTAAGACATAAGCAAGCCAAAATGCAAAGGATAAACAAAAAAAAGGAAGGAAATGGATTACTTTGGGATCTCTAAGGAGATACATTTCAGGGTATTAGAAGACTTTGTAATTAATACATTGCTTAATAATAATTATTAAACCTTTTTCATCATTTCAAACGATGGATATACAGTACTTCAAAGCATCCTATTGAAACCACCACTTCAAAGCATCCCATTGAAACCACCACAGCTATTTCTCAGGGGTTAAAAAAAACAAACTATGGGTAACTTATTTTTAAAATAGAAAAGCATCAGAATAGAAGCAAGCTGGTTTTGAGGCACAGCTATCTTCACTCTTCAGAGTAGTTCTGGTTCACAAGAACAAGGTAAATCAGGCAAAATACAACAGAAGCAAAGCAGGCAGCAGATCCTTAATGCTCACAGCACCTCATTTTCCAAGGGTATAAAGCATAAGAGAGACATTTACTCACCTCACCACCAAGCAGAGCAAGCATCCAAGAGCCAAGGGCCCTACCACACGAGCTAAGTTTGCGTTTTGTGATGCAAAGAGAGGTTTTGGTTATTCTCCAGGGCCTTTGGAGACCTGAGGTAAATTGCCGCCTTGTGGCGGAGGCGGTCAGGGTTTGCTCCAAAAGGCACCCGGGAATGGCCTCAACTACTCCAGCTTCCACCTGGCCTGGGGAAGGTGTGGAAGAGCGAAGACACCTTGCTTTCCTCAGCTCAGGTGTGGAGCTCGTGGTGCCACGAGGCCCCCTCAGGTCTCGCCTCAGGCGCCGCTGAGGGCTGCGGGGGGCGCAAGGCCGCCAGCCCCGGTTCCCGCCAAGAGCAGGGGC